>VXBP01002390.1:101600-124016 GCA_013400115.1 Rhinopomastus cyanomelas
TCCAACCCCTAACATCCTATGATCCTATGATCCTACAAAAAGGCTGGGGAGGGGCTTTTTAGGATGTCAGGTAGCGACAGGACTAGGGGGAATGGAGCAAAGCTGGAGATGGGTAGATTTAGAGTGGATGTGAGGAGGAAGTTCTTCACCGTGAGAGTGGTGAGAGCCTGGAATGTGTTGCCCAGAAAGGTGGTTGGGGCCCCATCCCTGGAGGTGTTTAAGGCCAGGCTGGATGGGGCTCTGGCCAGCCTGGTCTTGGGCAGGGTGTCCCTGCCTGTGCTGGGGGTGTTGGAACTGGATGGTGGCTCCTTCCTACCCTGAGTGACTCTGATTCCATGGCTTCTCCAGTCAGGTGAGCCTGCTGTGTCAGGGGGATTGGACTAGATGATCTTTTGAGGTCCCTTCCAATCCCTTATGATTCTATGACTCAATGAATAAGTACTTGTGCTGAGTCTCAGCTGGTGTGCTTGAAGGAATATTCATTTCCCAGTGGTAACATAGAATTGTATTTTTTTTGCCTTTTTAATATATATATTTAACATATTGAAACACTCTGTGGCATCCCTGAGGATGAACAGTTGGACAATAGTGAATGGATATTTACTTGGTGGATGCTGCAGATGATTTGGAAAGGGATTGTCTAAAGTTGGCTAACAGCAGCATGTGCAACTTGTTAAGTAGTTGCAAATTGCAAGAGAGAGAGCTATATAAACCTCATAAGGTATGCTGTGCTTTTCATGCCTGCAACTGCATTGTCATTTAAAATTTTAAAATATGCTTTGTTGTGGTGTTCTATTCACAGTGTCAGGTGATGTTTCTGCAGAAGTGGGTAGTGGAGGCAACTGAAAGAAAGAACTTTCAGGGATTCTGTATCTATTTAGAAAGGACATTTCAAGAGTTAGAGAAAATGTACGCAATGATGGTAGCACAGTGAGCTACCATGGCGCAGAACAGAAAGGCATAAATCTTTGTGATATAAACTAAGCTGAAGCTTCACCAGCTTTCAAGCTACAAGGCTGTGCTATAAAGTTGTTCTCAGAGAAGAATCACAGAATCACACAGAATCACAGAACATTAGGGGTTGGAAGGGACCTCGAAATATCATCTAGTCCAATCCCCCTGCCAGAGCAGGATCACCTAGACCAAGTTGCACAAGAACATGTCCAGGTGGGTTTTAAAAGTCTCCAGAGAAAGAGATTCAACAGCCCCCCTGGGCAGCCTGTTCCAGTGTTCTGTCAACCCTCACCCTGAAGACACTCCTTCTCATATTCATTGGAACCTCCTGTGTTCCAGATTACACCCATTGCCCCCTGTCCCTATCATTAGATGACACTATGAAGAGCCTGGCTCCATCCTCCTGACATCCACCCTTCACAAATTTATAAACATTATTGAGGTCACCCCTCGGTATCTGTTTCTCCAAGCTAAAGAGACCATCATCTTTGTGGCTCTGCACTGGACTTTCTCCAGCATGTGTGTGTGTGTGTATATATGTATATATATATATATACACACACCACATCCATGTAAGGAACTTATGAGCTCTGAGAAACAGAAGAGATGTGTATACGCTGTGTCACATCAAACTTTTGCTACATGGAAAATGAGTTAAAAGTTAGTCTGTTTTACCTATAATTGCATATTTTCTCTGTTCTAATGTAGTTTGGCTCTCTCTTCAATTGTGAGGGCACATCTAGGTTTCTGATTCAGATCCTGCAAAACAGATTTATAACTTTCTGAGAGTCAGACTTGTTCCAAGAAAGCACCTTGCCAAAATGTGTTGTTTCAAAAAGATGGACAACAGCTAGAGACTCTGCTGACATTACTGTTACCAGCCAGAAGTGTCATTTCTCTTTACCACTAGTGGTAAAACTGGCTGAGTTATACTCAGTAGTAAAAATACTTTTCCAAAACAGCTTATTATTTGTACTACTTGGCTTAATGCAAATTTCAGAGCTGGAAGAAGTATTCTTGGTGAAAGTCAAGTGGAATAAAGAACTTTTCAGGTGCAAAGGGAATAAATGTTGTCCATATTCTAGAGATAGTATACAGTGCAGTTTCCATTCAGGGAAGGTATAATTGTAAGCAGATGAGTAGCAACGGTGTTTTACAACAGACGTAGCATGAAGTGGCATCTTGTCTGGCACCTACAGTAAAATGTTTTACTATTTGGGCAAAGACGAATAAAGATCAAGATGATATGATATGTGGAAATATCTGTATAATTCACAGATGAAAGAAAATTGGAGACAACAATGTTATGCAGACTCAGAAGATACCTCATATTATGTTGGCTGTAAAGCCAAAGCTCTTCACAAAAGTATAGGCAATTTAGTTGCAGTGGGCAAACATGGAGATTAACAGAAAGGAGCTTATTTTGGGTCATAAGAGAGCAGCTTTTTTTTTCTCAAGAAAAGAGTTTAATTATTCTTGCAGTTTTTATACAATGCTGGGGTTTTTTATAGTTTTGAGGATAGCCCACTAGTAAAGCTTTAAAAAAAGGATCTCTTGACCTCATGGCAAAGTTAGTTATTTGTAATGTTAAATGCAATTATATTGACATATGGTGATAATGTAATAAAGCGTAAGGGTTAAAGGTTGAAGGAACCATGGCTTGGCAATTAGCAATGTAAATGAAACATTCATTATCCAGCATGCTGAGAAGTTGATGAACTGTACAATAAATCTGAGCCCAAGTCACTACTGAGATAACTCATTTCAGACATAACGGTATTTATTAGGATCCCGGACATTATTATGCATTCTCTGATGAAACGTCTTCCTATATAGAAATATTTTATCCATTAATTTGTGTGAAATAAGTCAACAAAAATTCATAAAGTGTAATGTAATTCTTGAAATAATACAGAATAAAAAGGGAGAAACATGAACAAATTTGAAACTCATTCTGTCCAGAAAGTTTTTTGATTAAATGCATTGGTATCTCTACAGTGCATTGGTATTGGTATTTCTCCTATGTAAGTTGTCTCCAGTGACTTACTCATAATAACTCATTAATAACTCAGTTACTACCTCATGAGTTAATAACTCATCTGAGGACACTTTCATCTTACAAGATATAATGGAAATCAGCATCTGACCTAGTATGTGAAGAACTAGTTATTCAATGTTGTAAATTCCAGTTATACATAAAAGAAGGTGGTTTTTTGGTGAGAATACAGGATATAGACTTATTTGAGAGGTGATACAGAACAGTATTTATGAATTCTATGAAGATTAGAATTGTTACAATCCATTGTTACAGCTGATTGTACTTGCGTCTCTCTTATAGTTATGCTCAGTACCAATAAAAACACAGCTAAATTTATGAACTTGATGAAAGCACTGGTAGGCTACCTCCTATTCATTGAACAGTTCTATGAACAGTTTAGGATGAGTTCCTAATAAATAAAAATAAATCCTGTATAATAATAAAACAAATACAGTATCATTTCATCAGTAAAAATAACTAAAATCCTAACAGAAACCAAGGCAAATATGTATGACAAGGTGAAATTAAGCAATTAATTTAGTTAATGTGCTAATGGGCCAAAACAAAAACAAAACTTGTAAATTGTAGGCAAAACAAAAATACATGATTTGGGGAAAAACAACAAGACACATTTAGTTTACCCCACGTGAAAACCCCAAAGCAAAATAGTACCGAGATTACTCACAGGTTCTTACATAACCAGATCAAGCTGATATCTCTAACCCTCAAACAGAAGAGACTTTATTTTTTTTTCATTGTGGAAGTGTGGAGTCCATTCAGTCCAGGCACACATCTCTCAGCATCAGTGAGCATTTTAAATTCCAGTTATCTGTTCCATATGCTTCTAAGCCAGCCCTCCATTTCTAGTGTGATGATCCCTGTAGCTGTGAATGAGGAAAAATCTCTCCCTTTCAGCAAACCTTCCTTCTGCTGGTCCTTGAGGTACACTCTTGCGCTTTCGATTTACCATATTGCTAGGGCAAGATGGCCACTATGCCACAGAAACTATATGCAACTATAGCACAGCAACTATATGCATCCTCTCTGAACAAAAAGATAAAAATGAAGTGAAGGAAGAGCCAGAAAACTGAAAGCAGAAGCTTCAAGCCGATTGTACCAGTTTGCAGAGTCAAAAATATTTCACAGGTTGCTGTATCAACTAACCAATGCCTCAGGCTAAGAAATCCACCAAATTAAAACTGCTAGCTTTCTTGTCAGTGAGATAAAAAAATGTTATATTTGAGTGATTGGTGGAAACAGAGAACATATTTAGTTCATTAAAAGTTATGGAAATTATTGTTCTTTTTAAAGCCTGCTGGTTTTTATGGCCACAGCAAGTATACTATGTTTTGTGCTCTGACCTTGCACATACTTGGTGATGTTAGAAATTTTGCAATACGTTTTCTTTTACATAGATTTCCCACTGTGGAACAGACCAGTTTCTTACTATTGAGGCAAAACATTTGAGTAGATGTGTATTAATGATGCATTACTCTTCAATATATTTTTGGAATTTATCTAGTTTTATCATTGAAATGAAAGGTCCTTGGGTCAGTGTGTTGCACAGGGTGGAGGTTGCAGGATATGATAGAGATCCTATGGGGAGCCTGTGAGAGTGACAAGAATTAAATTTGTGTCCTTCTGTGGCTATTGCTGTGCTTTCCAACAAGATTGATATCCACTAGGAAAGTTTGAGGCAATAAACTCTAAAGTACGTAAAATATCATCCTTCACCAAAACATTGAAAATAAAAAATAACCACAAACAAGTTAACATGTTCTGTTGGTTATCTTTCTTTTTAGAATATTTCACTGTTACATTACTATTCTAATTCCTGACACACAGATTATTTGTACCATTTGGGATGGTCCTGCTCTGGCATGGGAATTGGACTAGCTGATCTTTCGAGGTCCCTTCCAATCCCTAATGTTCTGTGATTCTGTGAATGACATTATTAGTAAAGTCTTAATTTCCCAACTACTTACTGATTGACTGTACTGGACCAACCTGAACTAAAATCCATTAGCAGTGGTAAATATGTAGGTTTATATATTCATATACTTCAGGCAGGGGGGCTATATATATATGTGCACGCAGACACTGATGAATCATTGAATACTCACTATACATACAGATTATATAGAAAATATATAGCATTCAGTACAAATAGAGTGCTAATTATGTGTAGGTTAGATTTGTTTCAAAGTTTAGTGTTGCCTTTACTAATTTATAGGTACTTTCTTTAAGTATGATGCTTTCAGTTTCTCACTATTCTCAGAAAAGCTTAGCGTTTTGAAACAAAGCTTCATGGAGAACATCAGTCATCTTACATCTCCAATCTTAACCTCTTTTAGGCCTTTTAATTTGAAATTTCCTTCTGGCCAAAGGTGGAGTATCTGCCAGCCACTGTGGTGTTATGACAACCTAAGACAAAAATCTGTAGTCTTTTCTAAGTCTCTGATGTAGACGTCACTTACTATGATACTTCAGAATATGTCTAACTTATTGCAGAAGTCTTTGAACAAAACTTCTGGAAAGACCACAGGTGAGATAAAGGAAAAATAAGGCATTGGTAAACTGTTCACATACTAACACTAAGATACGTACATATACACTGCAGACTTTTCTGACAAATTAAGGCAACATTCTTTTTTATGTCATCCAACAAAACTAAATGATACTGTGACATAGAGGTAAGTTCTTGAAGCTCAAATGCAAGCAGTTTCTCTGTACCAAAACTAACAGATAAATAATATTTCTTCTATGTGTTGGTGAGTTTCTCAAGCAAAGTTACTCACTAGTGTATTCATGAGCCCCCTTGTGTAAGGTAGGAGGGTCTATCTGTAGGTGGCAAAAATACCAGTCTTAATATTTTTTCTTATGCTTTTCTGGGTAGACCACTTCAAACTATTACTGTATGTTCTCTAGGAATAACTCTTCCATTAACAAATAATAGCTCGTTCCAGTATGATGATAATAAGTTAATAGTAGCTAGTAAAGTCAGGCTTGAGGTGATTTTATCTAGGTTATTTTATACCAGCTGATTTAAATATCTGTGTTTTACAACCTGCTCTGCTTGGCTGGCTTTTATTTAAGTTGACCTGTGCTGTAGCTGGTTAGATAAATAATTTATTTTATATTTTACTTGTTCATGTTTAGGTTGTGCTTGTAATAATATATTCTCATCATCTTCAAGGGCAGAATTACATCTGATCGTAATGCTCTAGACTACGTGTCTTGGGAGAAACAGTATTTTTGTTAGCTTTTTCATTCTGCTTTCGGCACCGGAACTGCTAATGGCAGCACTTTGGAGAATAAATATGAAAAAACAGAGTAAACGAAATAGTTGTGAACAAGGGTATAGTCTTGAAAGGACAAGGAAGAGATAAATGGTGGCCTTCTATGTAAAGCACTATGAATGTCAATAGACTCAATGAAAAAAAATAGACATTTTCCTAATTACTTGAGGCAGCCAAGTGCTTATCAGACCACAGAGACTAGCAAGTACTGAGGTAGAATGTGAATCTGCAGAGCTGTGTTTTATGTTTGCTATCATGTAGTTACCCAGGAGAATATTGATACTGTGGGTGATAGGTGCTTTTTTGTAAGGTGGCTACCTATCACTATTTACAAACAGTACCACTTAACAGCACATTTATTCATATCCTGCTTACTGGATATCAGCTATCTTGTTCCTGTGTTGTGGATATGTCACTCTTGGCTAAGAATTTTGAGGCAGCTTTCTTCTGTGGAAAATTGGAGCCATCTACTGCCCAAAAAACTATCTTTTAAAACTGTGTGATTTTTGTCTGTTGTCCTATGTCCGCAAAACCTCTCCAGTGTTTGTTGTTAACGGGATATTTGCTAATGATATCTAAGCAAAATTAGTTGGATTCAGATGCGTCTGGAAAAATCTTATCCATTAGTTCATTTACTAAGAGGTATTTATACAGATTCAACTATTAACTGTTACATAAAATTTTATAATTTTCATAAGCTTTTGCAATCAGGAAAAAAACCGGACAAATAGCCATTTGTAAGTGTGCAATGTCCAAGAAACTCATTCAGTAAAAGTAACAATTTTTCTACTAATTTCATTGTTAGCTTCCATTTCTAGTTCTCTTTTCAGTACTTAAAAAAAAAGGAAAAATCTTATTTGTTAAAGTACCATTCAATTCTCAGCATTACTCAATGGAAAAAGCATTCCAGGATTGTAATTTACTATATCTGACTGATTTCAGGTCTGATAGATAACCAGAAACATTTGAGCATATATTTAAAAAAAAGAAAGACAAACCAACACCCCCCTCAACCAAATCCCAAAAAGACAGAAGAAAACAAACCCCAAAGCTGGAAAAAGTCTTGCTTTCTTGTTTTTGTCTCTGTCAGGTCTTCCAGCTTTGAAGGACTGTTAAGCTCTTTTTTCTCTCTAATGCTTTTCCACCACTTCTGCAGGCCACATTGTGCCATTGTCTGGTGACCGGTTGTCCCAGTTATGCCTTTGTGGCAATTATCACTTTGTTTTAAAGTCTGAAATAGGTGTAGCAACGCAGAATTCTAGAATCGTTTAGGTTGGAAAAGACCTCCTGTGTCAGACTGAAACATAAATAGGCTACAATCCAGGCAGCTGTTTTCTCGGTGACAATGAGCTATTCAGAAATGAGAGAATAAGAAACACATTAAACACTTATCTGCTGCTAATATCAAAAGATACGTACTAATTAGTTTATCTTGTAATGCTCTTCATCATTTTCATTGCTCACGTCTTACATGCTAACACACCCAATGCGAATAAGACAGCATTTATGTGTAGGTTGAACCAAATGATTATAAATGAATTGAGTGATGTCTCCTGGGATTGGACATAAAGGTCTTGTAAACTGAAAATTTTATAAACAAACAGCTGTTGGGAAAATACCATTATGCTGTAATAGCTGCTATTAAAATCCATTAGCAATCTTGATGGCCTGTTTGAATTTGATGCATCATTTGCTCTGACAGCATTTCTTTCTAAAGAATTTTGTAAAATATGTGTAGATTCTGGAAGTAGTAATAGACTAGGAGATTAGTGCTGATTACACATTTTACTTCCATGTGCCAATCAAGCTTTGAAGAATGCTGTGTATCCTCCAGTTTAAATGTCAGTGGACAAACAGGAACTCATTAACCTGAACAGCTGCAAAGCTTTCACCATCACTGTGGGAAAAATACACAGCTCTGCAGAGATTAAGTATTTTCATGTTAAAAACCATGTATCAGGGAAGAAAATAAATCTCCAGTGTTTTCTAAGAGTTGATATGCTCTTCAAATTGATGCCAAACTGTCATTCTCCTCCTGCTCAAGATCCAGATACCACAATGGGTACCAGTGGCCATAGGGCCTGTAGATCATGCTGCTACCAAAACCAGTTAGACTTTTAATGAGATTTTGAAAAATCTGTATGCCAGATTTTTCAAAAGCCCAAAAAGCCCTGCTCTTTTAGGAACAGTCAGTGTTATATATAAATTCTTCAGAAACAGGTATGATAACACGTGGAGTGAGTTGTGTCTGTGGGCAGTAGCAGGGATGCACTGAGATTGCTCTTGGATGCTGCACGGGCACCATCTGGTGGGTCAGAAGAATAAAAGACTGAAGTATGTAAGAGTGCTAATTTAAACAGCTTAACCAAGAAGTCTTGTCTGCCGTCTTTTTCACAGTTTGCAGTCAGAAGATGTAATGCTTTTTGTTGTGTATATTTTGTTTCTTATTTCTTACTGTACTTTGTGTGTTTCACTACCTTGTTCAATTAGCTCAATACAACAGAAATTCTTTATAGTTATTATTCTGGAATAAACTCACATGTCCATTTTATGGACATCTTTTTTCACTCCAATCTCCTTCTACCTGTTCTCAGTTTCTTTGCCTTATCCTCTTTCTTGTGTCTGACACCTGCAAGTAGCTTTTGCTAAAAGGATAGCAAAAGATGCCATGCCTTGTGTCATTTCTTGTCATCACTTATGCTTTCCTTCCTGATGGAGGTACAGTGGTGGAGGTAAAACACACTTTGTATGTAAGACTGTTCTGCTAAAGTGTCCAGTGCAACCACAGTCAGTTCTAAGTGTAAGTAATTTAAAGGGTTAAGAGAGTTAAGTCAGTGCCTTTGTGTCCTTCTAGCTCTCTACCATTCTGGCTTAGTTTCTCTTGCAGATTTGGGCTTTAAAAATTTTAGTTTTATTAAAGACTGTGATACCAGTATCTTGATCAAAAGAGCTATAGGTCTATTATGATACTACTGCTCTGGTGCTGTATTAACAGAGCTGCAAGAGACTAACACTAGAGTAATGCAGTAGTTGCAGCATTTAACATGCAAGTTGCTACAAGAGGCATTACTTTACTACTTACCAGCTACTGCATTGCCGTAATAATACGTTGTGCTTTCCACTATGTGCCTTCCTCTACCACTCAGCAATAGATGGTTTGGCAATGCATAGTGTAGCAGAGGCAATGCCCTTGTGTCGTTCCATACAGATTATTTTCATGGTTTTAAAGCAGATTGGATGCTGTTTGGAACCCAGGCTTCCTCATTTATGTGGTAACATTTTTAATAATGTTTTCAGAAAATAAATGAGGCCCTGAATTTAAATAAATCAGTTTCACAGAAGTTGAAGTGAGAGCATTCTAAAAATGAGCCAGCAGGACAGGTAGCCTTAACTATGAGCATGATAATTGAGGTCCTGATACACATATCTTCAGTTCCATGAATTGATTGAGTTTCATCAATTTAATGTGAATGTATTTTTAGAGTACATTTTATCTGTAAGTGTATTAGCAGTTTACCATGTTACCACCCTATCTGTGCTTCATTTGCTCCAATGTTCAGACAACACTAAATTCACCATGTAAAGCATTCTATGAAACCTAAAATTTTACTCAGGCAAAAGTGAAGTCAATGGGTGTTAGAGCAAAATTTAATACATAAGCTCCTTCTTTGTTAGATGAAATTCTGCTTTGACATTGCTCAGAAGTGCTTATTCATTTCCTAACAGTGTTAGAAAGATGCTTCTGTGACAATGCATGGCTGCATTCTTGAAGCAGAGGGTAAACAAATGCTTTTTAAGGCATTACAGCTCTGCGTGGCATGCCTGTAGCAAACCCAAATATGTACTGTTAACTCATTATATATTTCTTTTGTAGTTATTTTTTTGAATTTGTTATTTATTGACTTAATTCTTAAATATATTTATTTACTTTATTAACAGCATTAATTACCTGAGAGACTAGGCTTGGCTCAAGAATTCAAGTGATTTAGAGAAAGCTGTAATAACTTGAGGAGAGTCAGTACTGTGCCCTCGAGTCACTGGTACAGACTGGCATTGCCTAGAGTAAGCAAAGCCCATTTTAAACTTGTGTTACACTGCAGAAACAGTAGTGATCTAATGTCATTAGCACCAGGAAAAGGTTTTGGAAAGTAATTGGCCTGGCTGCTGGATAGAAAATAATGATTTCACATGCCATTCTTCCTTTTAGTGCAACATTAAAACTTAGAACATTTTTGGGTGGGATTTAGGATGCTGTCTTGTTTTGCACCTAATTTTTCACTTGCCTAGAGAGAGCGCAAAGCACAGCTTTCTGAAGCAAACCTACTGAATATGGCATTGCATGCTGGAGAGCTTGATCCTGCCCATTGTCATCCAAAATCTGACTTACACACAGCTCATGCTTTGTTGTTCTCATCTCTTACATGATGTCAGTGGTAAAAGCCGATGTATTAGCTACTGTAAATGTAACACAGGGACAAGGGTGCCACAGCTGAGCCACGTATGCCTGTGTAAGCACGTATGCGTACAACCAAGCATGTGTCTGTCCTCTGACAGGCATCTGCAGAGAACTATTTTATCCTGTTTTTGCTTGTGTTGATAATGACTCCTTTTATCTCTTCTGAAGGAACTGACTGTTTAACAAATGGGTTGCTGAAGGCATTTTGCTTGTATAACTCTAAGTAGTTATTAGAAGAATCCTTAGGAAAACTTAAGTGAATTACAGGAAACTGAATTGCTGCTCTTATTTGTAAAGAGGCTGAGGCCTTTTTAGTGGTAAAGTTCAGAGAACAGTATTCCACAATTCCTGATCAATTCCTAGTTCCCATTCAGAAATAGACACTGCAGATCATAGGATCATAGAATCATTAAGGATCGGAAGGGACCTCGAAAGATCATCTCGTCCAACCCCCCCTGCCACAGCAGGATCACCTAGACTGAGTCACACAGGAACACAACCAGGTGGGTTTTAAACATCTCCAGAGAAGGAGACTCCACAACCCCACTGGGCAGCCTGTTCCAGTCCTCTGTCCCCCTCACTGGGAAGAAGCTCCTTCTGATATTTATATCAAACCTTCTATATTCCAGCTTACACCCTTTGCCCCATGTCCTATCACCAGATGACATGGAGAAGAGCCTGGCTCCAAGATGAGACTAAAGGCAATTCTGCAGGAAACACACTGAACCCTGTTTGCTTGTGTGTATTTGAGGAAGATAACTGGCTTCCTCAGCAGAGAGGAATGGAAAATGAATTATTCTTTTGTCTCTAATTATATTCCAGTGCTGTGCTTACTGGCAAGGCAGCAGTGTGGGTAGCTAAGTTAGGTACCCGTGAGTTAGCATACAGCACTCAATTAATCAAAATAATTCAGAATGCATTTCTGACATGTTTACCTCCTCAGCAGAGAACTTTTCCTGTCCAGAAAGGC
The DNA here is from genome assembly GCA_013400115.1 of Rhinopomastus cyanomelas. Lineage (NCBI taxonomy): Eukaryota > Metazoa > Chordata > Aves > Bucerotiformes > Rhinopomastidae > Rhinopomastus > Rhinopomastus cyanomelas. The sequence goes on from VXBP01002390.1 coordinate 113,318, forward strand.
ATTTTGCTAAACTTGAATATATGCGAAATAGAGCAAATATTGTCAGTGTAGGGAGTTGATTACTTACGTGTACATAAGTGTCATGTGCCAAATCCTTTGAAGTCAGGGAGAGGCTTTGCATTAACTTCTAGTTCATTTATCCTGAGTTAGCCTAATGATTTAGGCTTGCAGAATGAACATGTAAAGATACTAATTACCAAATTTAGAGTGGAGCATTTCCAAGCCACGTAGGCTTGAAAACTAGGCCAAGTGCAAGGTCCTACATTTGAGTCAAGGCAGTCTCAAGAAAAAATACGTGCTGGGCGATGAATGGATCAGGAGTAGTCCTGAGGAGAAGGTCATGGGGGTGTTGGTCGATGAGAAGCTCAACATGAGCCAGCAATGTGTGAGTGCAGCCCTGAAGGCCAACTGTGTTCTGGACTGTACCAAAGGAAGTGTCGCCAGCAGGCTGAGTTGGATGATTCCCTTGGCTCTGCTTTCCTCTTGCGACACCACACCTGGAGTACTGTGTCCTTTTCTGGAGCTCCCAATATAAGAAGGACACGGAGCTGTTGGAGCAAGTGCAGGGGAGGGCCACGGTCAGAGCACTCTCTTATGAAGACATTTAGGGTTATTCGGCCTGGAAAACAGGCATCTCCAGGGGGATCTTATTGCAGTCTTCCAGTACCTGAAGAGGGCCTACAGTAAATGTGGAGAGGGAGTTTTTACAAGAGACTCTAGTGACAGGACAAGGAGGACTGGTTTCAAGCTAAAAGAGGGTAGATTTGGATCCTGGGAAGAAATTCATCACTATGAGGGTGGTGAGGCAGTGAAACAGGTTGCTCATGGAGGCTATGGATGCGCCCTCCCTGGAAGCGTTGAAGGCCAGGTTGGATGGTGGGTCTAGGGAGAGGTGTCCCTGCCCATGGCAGAGGTTGGAAATAGATGATCTTTAATGTCCCATCCAATCAAAGTCATCCTATAATTCTATGGTATGTGCTGCTGAAAGGAAAACATTTATTGAGACCCAAGGCATAGATGTATAATACAGAATGAGATACACCTGAAGAACAGTTTGCCTCAATAGGAAACTACATTTGCAATTAGAAACATCTGTGGCAACAGGAAAAAAATACAAACTGCTAAAACTGAAATATTAAAGTGGCATCAGTTGTTCTTGCTGAGGATTCACCTGAAATAGGAAGGAGAAATTAAAAGCTGAAGCAGAGGAAATATGATAGGTAATAGGAAAGTAAAAAATAATGTAAGTCAAGATTTGTAGCACTGGAAGAGGAGAATGTGTAGGATAAGATATTATTTTGGGGTCAAGAAAATTAATGGAAGAAGTGTAGTTTTTGAGGGAAGTGGTTTGTACTCAAGAGCTCAATAGAGGAAACAAACACATCCTTCAGAAAGGCAGAGAAGAAGCTAGGTAGGCAAAATAGATATCACCAATTATGTCCATCCACGTCAACTGAGTGGAATAGTTCTAACAATAAAATAACTGCCTTGTTTCTGTTGTGATGCTTGTATAAGTTAGCAAAGTAAACATGATGGGGAAAAAAGTCAGCAACTTGAGATTTAAAATTGAAATTTAACCACTTAAAAAAGCTAATATATTTAAGTGATTATAAATTACTAAAGCTTTTGTTAACTGAACCAGAAAGCAGGAAAGTGTGAGTGCCTCTGCATGGCTGCAGTGCTGTGCAAGGAACACTCAGATGGGAAGTCAGTATTCCCTGGCAGATATGGGGGTTTTAAATTGGTTTTTTCTACTGACAAACTAATCATTTCACATTAAATACCATTTCCTTTTAGAAGGAATCAATGCCGAAAGATAGTTTTCTCTTACAAAATGTTTTAAATTTTTCTTCTCCTTATTTTGACTGCTTTAGCTGAATGTTTTTGAATTCTACACAAAAGATTTTTGCCGCATTTACAATCTATATAAAATTTAAAGTTGTTGATATTTAAGTACAGCTTACACTAGATTATTTCTTCAGAGTGCTGCACTAAAGGAAGAACTGCAGGCTTCCTTCTACTTTCTGTACACAGATAAGCTTCCCCTTCTCAGCATAGTTTCATCCCTTCTTCTCTGTTGAGAAACAAGGATGCTGGTAGAGTCTGGCTGGATTTTTCTCTCCTTTACCAAAGCACATACAGGGCTGGATTCCATTTTATTGTAAAAATAGAGAAGGAAAAAAGCCTCTTGTCTGAAAAGTTATGACATATTGGCATGAGTGAAAATAATTTTCAAAGATTAGAAATAAGTTATTTCCTGTTACAGGGAAGGAGGATATATGTGATGTGTATAATACAGAAGATGTAAATGTATATGTAATTTTTCAGACTGCTGGCCTCTTCCATTTCCATTTACAGTATTGCTAGCTTCTTGATACTGAAAGTGGTTTTAATGGTGCATCTAGTCTTGCTGTCTCCAAACAAAAAAACCCAGCGTTTCTGAAAGTAGGAAAAAAGGGACTACTTCATCCCTCTGTACAGATGGCAACTAAAGAGATGCGATGCTTTTGTTCCAAGATATCTATGTTTTTATGGAAAAATGGCAACAGTGAACTGTTGTCGTCGTTATGATGAAACAAGTCTCCATTTTCAATTTAAGAGGCAAGTATTAAAAATGCCATAATAATAGCTCGCCATCCTGGATTGGCATTTTGGTTATTGCCTTGATTATATCTTCAGGAAGAATTAACATTTTGATACAACATTTGTTCTTGGATTTGCAGTGGTTAAATCAATAGTTAATGAGGTTGGTTGTATAATTTGAGCTTGTAGTTTGTTTATGCTAGACCAACTTTATCCATACTCCAAACAAATTATCTCTTATAATCACCAGCCTGAAGATAAATCTCTAAATGTTTTTCTGATGATAGTGCTGTGGTTGGCAGGTGTTAGAAGTGCCTCCCAGGGACAAAGATTGAAGATGGGCTTGTTCTCACAAATCCTTCAGGCGAGGTTGTTTAGCTTTCTATCCCGTCATCTGCAGAGGAGCCTTGTATGGTGCCCTGCTAATGAAATCTAATAGGCAAAGGTCATATATCTTTATGAAGAAAAATGCAAAGCTGGTGAGTGATAAATGTGCTCCATGGGGTTCAATGGATGATGCTTAGTAATAAAATCCATGTTGAAAGTGTTTCAAACAGCTTTGCATGTCTCTGTTTTTTTGTGCCTTAACTACTTTTTATAACCGTTCTCATTACGAGTGATGGTAATAGATAAATACAAAAATAGTTGAATATGCATGTCAAGTCGTCTGTGTAATTAAAGAAATAGGTGGGTACTTCAAGTGAGTAATTATTTTTCAGTATTCATAGGGAAACGAACAAGACCATTCATGTAAAAGTACATGACAGTATTGTATTTAAATTTGAAGGGTCTATTGACAGATAATCAAAGCGTATTAGATAGTGTGAAGATGTGAACATTTAGGTAGAGTCTAGCTTAAGTTATAAACAAAAACAGACTTTGCCAAATGTCAAAATACTTCTTAAAAAAATAAGTAAAATGAGTGGGGAAAAATTGCCGACGTAAAATTATGGACAGAACTTCTACAGAATGAAAGTTAGTGCCTTTAAGAAATTGCTGATCTGAAGTTGGAAGGAATTAAATTAACCAGATATTGTTGAATCACTGATCTTTCTGAGAAGTTACCAGTTCATTTGCTGTAGTTACACTGCTGAGCTAAGAGACAGTTCAATAAATCAACTCAGGCTTGATGGATTCTACAAACCGTTGCAATGAGTGCACGGAAGAGGCAAGAAATCTCTTAGTATTCCCTCTTTGACAAAAGGGTATGCAAAGAGCCTGAATGGATGAATGGTTGATTAATTTTGCCAGAAATTTTCTTGACAGCCAGAAACGTGTTTTTGCATTACCATGTTTGCATGGGAATTATTTTGTAAGATATGAATTATTACATATTAACCTACACCTGAGACTTAGCTGGGTAAAATAGACAGCTCATGGTCAATATATATGTGGTCGTGATGTTTCTTATGTTTTAATTCATCACTCCAATTATATGTGATTAAATGAACCTTATATCTGAATGGTATGTTGTATCTGTTTCAGTATTTTTAATTGGTTTACAAGCTATGGAAAAATCAAGTTCCTAACCTGGATTGGAAAGCAGAATAATATAAAGGAGAATCTGAAAGTATAGAATATCTTATGTTCACATAGTTCGCCTGTTGATTAGAAGACACAAAAAATAGTGGTTACTTTTTCTCCTTTATTTTCTGATATTAGATTCTAATATATTAGACTGCATTGTACTATACTATACTGTTAAAATACTACACTGTATTTTACCATGGAGGTTTTTTAATTTTGTACATATTTTGTGCGTATTTGTATAGGCTTATGTCTTTGCTTTTAATATGGTGCATAAGCAGGTCCCTGGATTCCTTTACTTCTAGGCTTTGGATACGCAGGCGTGTGATTTCAAAATAAGAGAATTGCCTTTCTATGCAGACTGCTTCAGAAAACAATGTACTGTCACTTACTTCAACCTTTAGAATTTGCTTGAAAGAGTAGACCTTAGCAAAGGACAGGTACATTCCCCTGGATTTCCCAACTTGCAGCAAAAGCTGTACTAGTCTTCTAGTTTGCACCCTTCACAATTTTCCAGAGGCAGAGTTTTAAAGACACGTCTGAGAAAAGAGGTGGCATTTAAGCCTTTAATATCTGTATGTTTTGCTGCATTTTATAATTTTACCAACTCCAAACTGTCCTTCAGCTGCCAAAAATGTTGAAGAACAGAAGCTTTGTCGGTCATGGGTTTCATTTTATGGAAGACATTCATTAGCAGAGAGTTGAATTTCAAGTGCTTTGAATTGATTTCCTTGAAGACAGAAATAAATAAGCGGTTTCAGCTTTATGCCACCAGAACAGATGATACACATCTCTTCTTGATCCCTGTGCCACTACAAAACCTTATTTCTTCTAAATTTTGTGGTCACAGACACCCAATAATAACATGTTCCAGCACCCACCACAGGAGTGTACACACCATTACCTATGTTTCATTATGTCTTTGTGCTACGCACTTAGGTTTTAGCTCACACAGTAGCAGCAGCACCTTAATAGGACTTCATGTCTGGCCCTTCTGATCTATTACGCTCATTGAGTGTATGTGCGCAAACCCCGCAGACACCAGGAGGCATTTATGACTGCTGTGTTTTAGGCAGCTAGTGGTATGCCTCAGTAGTCAGGGAGGCTGACGTGCTTACAGGTAAGAATTTGTGTTCCTTCAGGTGGGTGGCAGTGATGGCCACTGAAAGCAGATATTCCTGAATGTGGTGGCCTCCCATAGGTAGAATATTCTAAACCAAATGGGCCATTAAGGTATCCTTATAGTACATGAATATCATAATGTCTCTTAAGACTCCAGCTAAATTCAGAGCTGTTTCAGGCAGCTCTGAAAATAAATAATGGAACTGAAGTTTGGCTGTTTTCCTAAGCAACACTTTTTTGTTGTTCTTGTTAAAATTCTTTGAATGAATGCAGTCTTCCCTGAAAAATGTGTGCTGTGCTAAGTAAATGTAAAATGTGTAAATCTGTATGAGTTCTAGCTAAGCCTGATTTTATACGTACATTCTTGAATACACAGAATCTATACTTGTCAAGTCTAAGTAAAATTTGTTTAGCTGTAATATCAATGCATAAAGAGTGGATCATTAAGACATGCTATCATAAAATGTACCAGTGCTGCAGAAGAGGCACTTTTTCCAAAGTAAAACTGGCCAAACACATTTCCGTTGAACAAAGCATGGTAATTTCTTTTATTAGAAATTAATAATTTTTTAAGTTACTTTGCAATTAATGAAAATGATAGACTGTAAAACCTCAGCTCTGACCTATCGTATGCAGAGTGAGATCAGTGCTTAACAGGCATTCATCGCTTCATTCGATGTGCAACATTTCTCAGTTTCCTAACTCAGGATGCCTAACGTTAAACATAAGGTGTGACACGGGTCTCCTCAGAGCAGAGTAGCACAGCTCCCTTATGCTCGTTCTCCTGCACTTTGGTTTAAGACCTGTTTCTTTTTGAAACTTTCGACAGGAACACAGAGCAGGCAGAAATAATGGCTATTTTTATTCGTTTCACAAGACTGATAAAATATCAGTACAACATTGCTACTGTTTGGTAGATTGAAATGCACAACAGAAAATGCAGTAATTCCATTTTTACCAGTGGTGTTGACACAAAAAGGCATTAAAATATTGAACAGACTTTTCTGTATTTCAGGAGTTTTATAAACACTGTAGTGATTATATTGTTTTTTCCATTCTCAGTGATGTTACCTGAAAGCTTTTATAGGAAATTGAGTCTTTTTTGCTTTTTCTTGCATTTATATTATTTTTAAGGAGGGGGCTTCTAGTAATTAGCTGGATTTACAACAAATGGCACACAGACTGTTAGCTCTGCGTGTGTGCTATAACATTGGTGTTTACCCTATTATATTGCAATTTAAGTATGTCATAAAGTTTTATCTGTGATCAGACAGAAATAAATCCAAATACAGAAGTACTGACCATGAAATATTAAGAGAATACAGTGTGAAGCAGTATGTATTTGCTTCTGTATTGTGATAATTGCTTTGGTTGTGAAAATTATAATGGGATACACTGATATTCCTCATTTATATTTTGTGATGGTTGGGTATTTTTAGCAAATAAGTTGTCAGCAGAAAGGCTTCATTAGACCCATCAGGGTATCTGCCCATGAATAACAAATCCCAAACTGTACTGACAGTTTCCTTGAGCCAAAATGATGGAGCACCTCTGACAAAAGCCATATTGTGCTCTCCATGTGAAGAATGTGTAGAACAAAAGAGACAGTTTGTTCTTAATTTGATCAGGTTAATATTGACACAGTTATCTTAGAAGAATCAGAAATGTGCCTGACGTACATTTACAGTGATCACTTGGCTGAGCAATTGTTGGTTCCATGAATCTGAAAGTGTTGTTGGACAAGTTCACAAATTATCTTTGGATATTGCTTAGAGATTTTGCTGCTTTGAAAGGATCATTCTTGTGTGCAGTCATGCTAACTATCAGTTGAAAAAAGAGATTCCTATAAGAAAACCGAGTTTCAGAGAAAACAATTTACAGCCTACATAAAATGGTACTTCTCAACAGAAAGACATAATAACAGGTCACATTCATAAATCCTGCGCATTACACAAAATGGATGTCATAATGTTATGAATGCTGACTAAATTTCTCCAGTATCCAGATTTGCAAAATGTATTTACTACTATATGCTATTTATTATACGTATATTGTATTTCAGGTCTACTTACAGTCCTTTTTTTTTGGTTATAGATTACATTCTGAAAACTAATAATATTTACATTTGCCGCTCACCTGCTGCAAAGTAATATTTAAGCCAACTCATACTAGCGAATTAAGGAAAAGTAGTGTAAGAATGAATAGCTCACTGATCTTTATCATGGGTGGACTGCTTATGAGTGTATTTCCTGCTGTAGCAATTCATCTATAGAGAATTTTACAATGCTCACAATTAATTTAGGTTGTAGTAGCCTAACTGTTGAAATCATTAGCATTTTTTTTAATTTCTGAAGGAAATGTTTTATCATCCATTGCCATTTATAATACATGCAATGTTATGGTTGTTTACTTAGGTTAGCAAATTCGTGGAAGAGTCCATATCTTTACCGCACCTTTCAATATATACTCTTCAGTAATTTGTATGAGTTTCTAGTTTGCAAGTGTCTTCCTTTAGTTCAATGTTTAAATGCTTGTCAAGGGAGTATCTGAATTGCATTGTTGGTAATTGCATTGTCAGTAACACTTGTTAACATTAATGAAATGATATTATTTTAAAATTAATAATGTTATGTTTTGATTAATAGTACAGCAAACCAAAAGAGTTTATGAGATAAAGTAATGATAAAGTAAGATATGTAATCTTATCTTGCTTTTATTGTGTGTTTATTCAACAGCATTTTCCATCGCATTTATGCTATTCCTTTAATGTTTGTGTTTAATTTCTGGATGCACCTAGTGAAGTAACAACTTATGAGAAACATTTACTGCTGATTATTAAAATGACTGTTTATGGGAAAATTGAGTATCTTACATTGTCAGGTATTTGAATATTAATTCTTATTAGTAAGAGTAATTTGAGAAGATCTTATGGGAAGAGATTGAGAGAGTTAGGGCTGTTTCTTTTGAGGAAGATGAGGCTTAGGGAAGGCCTCATCACTCTCTACAACTACCTGAAAGGACATTGCAGAGATATTGGTGGTGGTCTCTTCTCACAAATAATTAGTGACAGAACTAGAGGGAATGGTTTCAAGTGCCAACAGGGTAGGTGCAGATTGGACATCTGGAAAAAATTCTTCACAGACAGAGTGTTGAGTCACAATCCCTGAATGATTTTTAAAAACATTTAGATGTAGTATTGGTGGATCTGGTTTAGTGGTGAACTTGTAGAGTAGGGTTGATGGTTGGGCTCGATGATCCCAAGGGTCTTTTCCAACCTGAATGATTCTATGATTCTATATCTTACTTCTCGTGCTGCAGAATGGGTCGGTCCTCAGTTTTATTCCTTTGATGAACAATGTGTTTTCTGTTAGAAAATTTTCTTCTTGGTAGGTTACATGATAAAGTAATAAACAGGATGTGACCAGCATCATTTTGTTTGACTTGGACTGTGTTCTGACATGCTTTAATTACTTCCTCACTATTAATGTTCATTGGCTATCAATGCAGAACAATTGTTGCCCTCTTGCACTTTTAAATTCTCAAATAATTTGCTTTATTTTTTCTTTGAAATTGTTTTGTTTTAATGTGGTGTATGACACTGGGACACCTAAATCCCTTCCCATGCTGCTCTGAACAGTCATCAGTCGAGAGTGCTTTGCAGCAGGCAGCACTGGTCCTTTGTGATCCAGTGTGAAAACCACACAGACTTCATGAGGTGTCTTTTAACACACTATTAGACCTGACATTATAAGGAAAAAGCCAGTATAGATAATCTTACAACCTTTAGGTAGTGGGAACCCTGAGGGGAGAAACATTGTATAAACCTCAGATTCACACAGAGTATGCTGGGGAGATAACTTTCCATAAAGCAGTTTGCCCCATTGTTGTCCTTTTAGTGACTATAAGATTTTCTTACAGGGAAACAACTCAATTTCTCACTTCTGCTCTCAAACAGAAAGGATGTTCATATGAGAACTTGTTACTGCACTTCTAAAGGCAAGGACATACAGGTGATGCAATTGCTAGTGCCAAGTGGATGCTGCCTGCAGGCTTCTCTGGTACAGTCAGCTGGACAAGTTTATTATGCACTCAAGGAAAATGTGTAGTACAACATCGCCCAAAGGGTGAGCTGAATGTGAATAACAGAGGAAAAAACCATGTTGTACATAACTGATCCCCTGCAGCTTGTACCCAATAGGAAGGGGCAGGTAGCCTGCTCAGTATTCATCTTTGTGTTTTTCTCAGCTATCAATATGCTGAGAACCTCAAGAAGGAAAAAACCCACTCTGAGTCAGTTTGAAAGCATGGAAGAAATGGACAGACCCTCAGTACCAGATCAGAAAACATCATACATAGTTCAGACTCATTCTTGTTTATATTAATGTAGCCCAGTGTGAAACTCTTCAGTCCAATTGCTCTGTCAGGAATACATACCTGGCAACTTGCTCACTTACAGAAGCAGGCTACCGGGTTACCTGCTGCTGTATCTGTTCCTCAATGTTGCTCTTGACTCTTATGGTATAAGTCATCAGAAGAACAGGGCACAAGGCATATTCAGATTGTAGCACCTTCAAGGGCTTTGCCATGGGCATCTGCATCTTTAGTTCCTGCTCAGACCAGTAGAAGTGACCTGTCATTGTGAGGCATCTGGTGCTTCACCCTTGCTCTGTGATAGTTATTTCCACCAACAAACAGCTACTACTACACATACGTTGTCGTAGTCTCGGTCTATGATGCCTCAGTGGTCCTTGGCCTTAAACTCTAGAAATATTCCTCCAATTGCCCTGCATCCTCATACTAACTCTACAGGTAGCCAAAGTTGCAGAAGGGGAGTTTTCTTTGTCTTGAGTCAGGTTCCTCCCTCAAAATACTGCAGAAAGCTGGATTTTGGTACTCTCCAACCTACCACTTAGTGAGTGGTAACCAAATCACAGAATCATAGAGTCATTAAGGATTGGAAGGGACCTCGAGAGATCATCTAGTCCAATCGCCCTCCCACAGCAGGATCACCTAGACCAGGTCACACAGGAACACATCCAGGCGGGTCTTAATCGTCTCCAATGAAGTAGACACCACAACTCCCCTGGGCAGCCTGTTTCAGGGCTCTGTCACACTCACTGTGAAGAAGTTCCTTCTGATATTGATGTGGAACCTCCTATGTTCCAGCTTGCAACCATTGCCCCTCATCCCATCACTAGATGACACTGAGAAGAGCCTGGCTCCATCTTCCTGAGACCCACCCCTCACACGTATTTATTGACATTAATGAGGTCACCCCTCAGTTTCCTCTTCTCCAAGCTAAAGAGACCCAACTCCCTCAGCCTCTCCTTGTAAGGGAGGTGCTCCACCTTCTTTATCATCTTCGTTGCCCTACGCTGAACTCTCTCCAGAAGCTCCACATCCCTCTTGAACTGAGGAGCCCAGAACTGGACACAATACTCCAGGTGCGGTCTCACCAGGGCAGAGT
>VXBP01002390.1:124077-151229 GCA_013400115.1 Rhinopomastus cyanomelas
GGTCTCACCAGGGCAGAGTAGAGGGGGAGAAGAACCTCTCTTGATCTGCTAACCACCCCTCTTCTAATCCATCCCAGGATGCTGTTGGCCCTCTTGGCCACAAGAGCACATTGCTTGTTCATAGTCATCCTGCTGTCCACCAGGAACCCCCAAGTCCTTTTCCCCTACACTACTCTGCAACAGGTCAGTTCCCAGCTTATACTGGTACCTAGGGTTGTTCTTGCCCAGATGTAAGACTCTGCACTTACTCTTGTTATAACTCATTACATTTCTCTCAACCCAGCTCTCCAGCCTGTCCAGATCTCACTGAATGGCGGCACAGTCTGCAGGGGTGTCAGCGACATATCCAGCTTTGTGTCGTCAGCAAACTTGCTGACAGTGCATGCCAATCCCTCAGCTAAGTCATCAATGAATAGATTGAACAGGACCGGTCCCAGCACCGACCCCTGGGGCACTCCACTAGATACAGGCCTCTATCTGGACCACTACTCTCTGGCTCCTATCCTGGAGCCGGTTCACAAGCCACCTCACTACCTGATCATCCAGACCACACTGCCTCATTTGGCTATGAGGATGGTATGTGAGACCATGTCAAATGCCTTACTGAAGTCCAGATAGACCACATCCACTGCTCTGCCATCATCTATCCACCTGGTTATGCCTCATCAAAGGCTATCAGGTTGGTAAAACATTGTGATGTTGGTAACACACTGATGTTTTAGTTGTTGCTGAGCAGTGCTTATCCAAAGATAAGGATTTTTCAGCTTCCCATGCTCTGCCAATGAGGAGGTACACGAGAAGATGGAAAGGAGGGTAGCTGACCCAAACTAGCTGAAGTGATCCATACCACAGAATACCATGCTTAGGACGTAAACTGAGGGGAGTTAGTCAGAAAAGTTTGATCTCTACATGGGGACTGAGTGAGCACCTGTCAGTGAGTGTTGAGCAGTTGCACTGTGCATCACTTGCCTTTTCTTGGTCTTTATTTCTCTAATGTTTCTTTTCTTTTCTTCTTCTTTGTATTATTTATACAATTATTATTGTCTGTTCTTTCTATTGTTTCTTATTTCTGTGGGTGGGGAGGGAAGGAGTGAGCAAGTGGCTGTGTGGTGTTTAGTTGGCGGCTTGGGTTAAACCACAAGGTTACTGCAGTCAGGAACGGGATAAACACAGCAGCTTTTCTGTGCTTAAGCACATTTTGGAACTTCTAGTATTACTGGTTTAGACATTCAAATATTATTCACTGTAATTCTTCATGGTAACTACCTATTTATATTTAATATTTGATGGTTCACCAGTAAACTGGCAGTAGAGTTTTGTCTGTGCAGTAATTTGCCTGAATTTCACACAGAACATAATTATAGGTGCTACACGAACATAGAAGTGGAACTTCATCTCTAATCTTGGAAAATAATCCAAATTTCAAAGCATTTCAGAAAAAAGGTTTTTTAAGTTCAACTTACATGGAAGAAGATGCATTTTGTGAACACATTTGGGTAGATTAGTAAATAGTATCTGTATATATGGAACAAAACCAGTAATTTATTAGGCAGGAGACAGATGCAGGGGAACGACATGCCAATCTGCATATACAGTTGTGTTGCATTCATGATGAACTGCTGTCTATTCAGGGCCAGTGTAGTATGGCAGCATTAGAAGAGCTATTAGCTAGAAGACTGCAAAAGATTATCGCAAATACCAGAAACATAAAAGAAAATTTCATAGCCTTTGTTCACAGATATTAGAACTGAGGACTGGAGATACTTATGCTTTATGCATTATGTCCCCAGGTAAAAAACAACATATGGTTATGTTGACAATTCGTGATCTCTAGAGGTCCATTCCAACCCCTGACATTCTATGACTCTAGCTAGCCTGAGTATAAATGCAAATAGGAATGACTAAATCAGTGTTTGCCTCCTGTGTATTTGGTGTGGGGAGGTGTGCGAAAATAAGCATTTTTTGGCCACAGACTTTTCACACTAGGTTGACTTACTCTGTCCTTATTTTGGGGGGGTATTTTTTTAAATTTGCACAGAATTCAAAGAGCAAGAATAAAGGAATCTAAAGGAATAATTTGTGGTAAAACTGTATGCAACCGTGTAAAATCATAATGGATATATAGGGCTGCAATATTCAGTCAGACCACTCAATTTTCTTTTGAATACCTGGTGTGGTAGCTCAATACCATTATTTTAGTATTTATCACTTTCAATGAAAAATGGATATGAGAAATTTCATTAAATATATTTATTTTTCTAACAAAAAAGGGTTTTATTCAAGAAATAGCAGTAGACTAGTACTTATAAGCAACCTTGCAAAAACAGTGACAAGTAAGAATTCTGTTTCAGCAGCTGTTTCTAAAAGAAAAAAACCCTACATTTGGTATTTCAGCATTCCTCAGGAATAAAAGTCCATTACAGTTCACTGAGACTGGTTCTTGGTGTTTTTTAAGGTCGTAGCTGTTCTGACAAATGGAATGGAATTGGTTTGCCAGATACAGACTGAAGCTTATTAAGGTTTCTGCCTATTTTCTCTACAGATTTGGTGACTTACTATATGTTTTAATTTCTTGTCTTATTTCAGGACTGCATCTTACGCAGGAGTCTCATTTGTGATCTGAAAGCATTCATTGATAAATATGGGTTTGATGTGCTTGTAATTTTGGCCAGCTATTTGTCAGATGAAAAGCAAACAAACCGACAAATAGCAGTATATTCGGAAAATCTGGAGCTAGGCAATCAGGTAAGTAGCTGGGAAAAGAATCAAACAATGCCTTTCCTGAAGGAAATAATTATTTTGAAGCAGTATATGCCGCAGTGTGCAATAATTGATATTAAAAAAAGCAAGAAGCAGAAATGGATGCATTATTTAGTGAAATTCTGTGACAGTTATGATTGCTTCAAACCATACTAATAGAAGAAGACAGAGGCGAGAATTTTTAATGTAGCTAGAACAGAATGATGCTTTTTGTTAAATAGTTTTGTCTTGGTTGGTTTTATTTTTACAAATGAGTGTTTGGCAGCAAGTGATGAGCAAATACAATGTGAATGGTGATGACCAGAACTCATCTATGTTTATGTTATCACTAAAGAATTTACATTTTGAAATGGAGCCAAATTATTTTTAGTGTGTTTAACCAGTGCCAAATGCTGTTCTCTTTTTGTTTTACTGTATTTGTTCTGATATGAAAGAAGAGGGGCAACTTTCTGAACCTTTTTATCAGTTTTAAAAACTGAAAATATTTAAGAACAGATGCCTGAATGACTTCCAAGGTCTACATAAATGTGTGCATTTTTTGTACTTCTGTTCTAGAAGTACTTCTTTCATGTACCCTTACGTATTTTACTTATACATCTTACAGCAGTAGCTGAACATTTATTTGGATTTTCTTTCACTAGGGAAAAGTGAACTTGAAAGTGAAATAGTATCACTTCAAGTAAATGTTGTGCCCAATTATACAATACGTATAGTTCTTCTATTTTAATACTTGATCTATTTAGAAATCATAGTAAGTCTGTTACGGAACAATGGCCAAGAAACAGATTAATGAGAATGGGTGTGTATGGTTGTGTTACACAGTAAAACAGTCACTGTACTTTTATGTCCATAATTGTAATGGCTTTTGAAATATCCCGTTTTTCAACAGATTTGCTGTGAATTAGAAGAATGTCAGAATCCTTGTTTGGAGCTGAATCCTATAGAATGTGGATGTGACCAAATTCTGATTTATCATCAGGAAAATTCCTTGGTGACCTCTGATCAAATTTTTCTTTTAGTTAAGGAAGTTATAAATAGAAGACAACCAGAAATGGTATCAAACAGTAGAACTTCATCTACGGAAGCTGTTGCTGGAAGCGCTCCACTTTCACAAGGATCTTCTGGTATTATGGAGTTGTATGGTTCTGATGTAGAACCACAGCCTAGTTCTGCCAATTTTATAGACAATCCTCAAGATCTCAATGGATCTGTGCAAGCCCATGTTGATCATAATGCAGACCTTGTGAGTCCAGACAGTGGATTGGCTACTATTAGAAGCAGCCGGTCTTCCAAGGAGAGTTCTGTTTTCCTTAGTGATGATAGCCCTGTTGCAGAAGGTGCTGCTTCCCATCACAGTCTTCTGCCTGGTTTTGATTCCTATAGCCCTATTCCTGAAGGAGCGATAGCTGAGGAACAAATACCTCAGTCTAGAAACAATAGTGATAACTTTGATCTTTTCAATTTTGATCTAGCACCTGTGGTTACAGCTCCATCTGAGTCATCCTCTCGTTCTGTTGATTGTTCCCCAGCAGACGACTATTTCCTTAATAGTGATTCGTCAGAAGGACAACTCACTATGCAGAAAGAACTTGATGAGGCAAACTTGCTAGAAAATGACACAGCAGATTATACAACTGACTTACTTACAACCACAAATAAGGAAGACAATTTAGCTGAATTTGATCAGAAGCCAGAAGAAACATGTGAGAAAATGTCAAGTTTGATTGATTTAGTTGAAGGTGATTCTTCTTCACCAGAAGTGTTGAGATCCGCTGACTCAAGAATCCCACCAACTCCTATGAACAGTCTTGTAGAAACTTCACCTTTAGATAATGGGCAGCCTTTATTCTTCCCACAAGATGTCATTAAAAAAATGCATGAAATGGATGACACAAATTATTCACAGTCTCAGGTTAGGTATGGGAGCTGGTGGGATGGCTTTGACCTAGAGTCCAGAAATGCTGATACATGGAGTTCAAGTGAGCAAGAATCTGTATTTCAGAGCCCTGCGCTATGGAAAGACTGTAAAGAAAGCCCCTTTCTACGAGAACATATTGACAGGAGATCCTCAGATTCTGTATTCCTCCAAAAACAACCAAAGCAAATGGAATACATGAGTGCAAGTCCGTGGGATAATCAGTTGAAACCAAATAATTGGAACAATGAGACTCAAGAGGAAAACAAAGAACATTTGCATTCGCAAACTGCTTCTTTAGAGGAGACGAAGCAAGAATCAGAGAACCTTACTGACCTGTGGAGGGTCAGTCAGCCAACACGTATGATGTCAGATGCATGGTCTAATGGAGAAGGGAAATGCAGTCAGTTAGCTGGAGACTCTTACAAAGTCTGGACTAAGTTTGATGCAGGAGATACTGCTAGATTGTCAAAAAATTTATGGAACATGCCTAGACTGGATAAAGAAAAAAATTCAGGGAATAATCCTGAGGAATGTGACATATCCAAAACTAGTTTATCAGATTCTTCAGAAATCACAGCAGACAATGAGACAGCAAATCCACCTATCCAGGTATCTCCAGAAACCTGGGATAAAGAAAGCTATTATACAGTAGAAGAATATGGAAAATCTGAAAATACAAATTCTGTTTTCAACAATATGCAAAATAATTTCAAGGAGCAAACAGGGGAAAAATATGTGTTTGGTGGCCCTAAACATAGACCAAAACAATTTGAAAAAATGGAGACCTGGAATATGTATGACAAAAACATCAGGAAAGAAGTAACAGAAGTAGTGGTTCCATGGGAAGATGCCTTCTTGTATAAACATTCAGATCTTAGTTCATCAATCATAGGTGAAGCTTTAGTTGTTTCTCCACCAGACAGCAATTATTCCACATCTGACTCATATATATCCCCTATGTATGTGGAAGATGAAAGTGAAAATGAGGATAAAGATTTTGACAAAGACACAGTTACTGATAAATTGGTAGACCCAAATTTGGCTGAGCTGAAACTGCTTGACCAAGCAAACGAGGAACCATTATCTCCTACAAACATTTCTGTTTCAAGCGTTGGAAATACAGGTATCTGCGACACTCCTCTAAATAATGTCACCCAGTTACAACAAAGAAATTCTGAAATTACTCTTATTGCCTCCGCTAATCCATTCCTTAATTCAGAACAAGCAGCTGATGAATGTTTTCCAGCTGAGACACAAGGCAGTGAAAATAATTTTGCTGTATCTAAAAGTGAAAGAATCACACCAGTATACAATCAAGCAGTTGTGAGTGACTTACCACCATCACAGGACGAATTTAATAGTAGGCAGACTGCACCTGGAAATGTAGAAACAGTAAGCAGAAGCAGTGTTCCTGTAGAAGGCACAGCCACATCTGTGCCACCTTCAGACACTGGGAATGGTTTGAATCTGAAAATACATGATTTAGGGAGTGAGACAATAAATAAGAAGGCATCACAAAACACTGCTGAAGTTGACAAAAAGCTGGATAGCCAGGATTCAGCACAGCAGCTGAACTCATGGAGTTTACAGAGTGAGCGGGGTTGTGAAGAAGGCTGGGATGTCATCCCTCAGGAAGGAAAAGATGAATATAAGAGAACAGATGAGACAGGTGAACATCAAATGATTAATGACATTTGTAATAGACCAGCGCAAGAGGACAGTAAATTTTCATGCAAGGCAGATTCAGAACTAAACAGGTCAACAACTGAAGTTCTCAGCTCCCCAGAAAAAGTGAGGAATAGTGCTAGTTTGGAAGCATTAATCAAAGAGAGTGAGCCACTTTTGATTCAAAATAGTCCAGATAGTCAGGAAGAGAGGAAAGGCATATCACAGAATAATGCAGGGTCTTCTTCAAGTGCTTCTGAGGAAGTCAGACATTATGAGTCTTTTGATGATTCCAGACTACAAAATTACAATTGTAGTGAAACATCACAGCCACTTTCTGAGAAAACTGAAAAGGAAACTGTAGTGATAGAGGATGCAACAAGTCCCGAGGTGGAAAGCGTCTCTGAAAGTTTTGATAGTCCTGAAAATAATTCTTCTAAAATGTATGAGACCTCAAACATCTGGAATGTCTCTGGAAATAGTGGTTATTGCCTTGCCTTACCAAGTCCTTTGATGAATGAATCACAAGAACTGGGCAAAGAGAAAGAAGGCTCACGCGAAGCAGTTCCTAAGCATCCAGACATTTGTAATCCTGAGTTAGTATCTTCTAAAAGTAGCTCAGAACTGAACAGGACTGAAGAAAAATCTTTCACAGATCAATGTAAGAAGAGCATTTCTTTTGGATATGTCAGTGTTCCTAACATTACAGGTATGCCTGTGATGGAAAATTCATTTTCACATGAAATAGGTTCTGGGAGAAATGAAAGCTCTGAAAATTTAGAACCTGATAGTAATCTTAGTGGAGAGTCATGTGTAATGCCTAATGACAGTTTTCACCAAACTGCTTGGAATTCACAGCCATTTGAAGATTTGCCATCTCCTGGAACAAGTCCTGAGGCGAGTGAAGTTGCTGAACTGGCAAACATGACAACTAGCCTTTCAAAGGATATAGAGAGCAGAAGTTATTTGGAAGAAAATACTGTGTGGAGTGATTCAATAAATGATTATGCACATTCAAGTGGAACAAGTCCTGATTTAAGTGATGCATCTGTGAATGTGTGGGGAGACCTTCCAGTTGCCAGTGATCACAAAAAAAGTAGGAATATGCAGAATATTAGAAATAATCTTGAAGATGATTGTAAAAGGAATGAATTTGGGAATGAACATGAAGACGGATTTGAAACATGTGCTGAAGAGAAGAAAGTTCCTAACAGTTTAGATTTTTGGAATGCCCACGTAGATGATGATACTGTGTCTTCTTTATCAAGCCCTGACATGAATGAGGATTCAGAGAATTCAGAGGCATGTCCAGAAGTGATCAGTGAAGATTCAGTGTATGAAAATAAGCAGCACAGAGTGTCTGAATTTGGAAAGGATTATGCTCAGTCCCACGCAATGAGTCCTGAAGCAAATGAAGACAATTTAGATGTGAAAACTAAGGTGGAAGAGGAGGCCCAGGTAGGCTTCCTCAGTGAAAATCTTGAAACAATTGAAGTCAGGAAAGTACTGCCAGAGGATTTTCCTGTAATGCAGTGTAATGAGAGTTCTGAGTACGTAAGTGATGGGGAAACATGGGTGAGTGTTTCCAATGAAAAAACAGGTAATGGAGAAGACTCATTTGTGTATCAAATGAATGAAGATACAACATCGACTTTTGCTGTTAGTGATAAGGAAGAGTATTCTTCAAAAGCTGCAGATATGTGGAGTATGTCAGTGGTAGCTGATGTAAGAGTTGATCCAGAATTCAGAGTAGAAACAGTTGGATTTCCACAAGACAATTCAGAACAGTGGAACTCACAATCTTTTGAGGAAAGGCCCTTGGGAGATCAGCATTCTGTTTCAAGTCACTCTGCAATGAACCAGTTAACAAGTAGTAAGAAGAGCTCCTGGGGATCACCTTCACAAGATGAAGAACTAACAGAAGATCAGCTCAGTAATGCCAGAAATGATCTAAAACATCATTCCCGTCTGTCCTGCACTGGAAAAGAAAATGAAAAGCAAATACATCTTATGAATATTCCTGGTAGTCACATAACCCGAGACACTACACAATTCAAACAGTCTGAGCCTTTCATACTGGATAAAGAAGAAAGGGGCTTGGAAGAGCAGTTGCATTCTACAAATGAAGAAAATCAATTGACTCCACAAAATCCTTTTTCAGATGAGGAACAAGGCATGCCAAAGACATCAGCTCAAGAAATCACTGTACTGGATCTACCAAAAGACAACGAGAGAAATCCAAATCTCAGCGCTCAAGAACAACTGTGGGACACCTATGAAAGATCAGAATATCATAGCTCCCTGCCAGGTGCTTCCCATGTAGAAGACGTATCTTTTGAAATGGCAGAGAAGACAGGTCCAGGGTGCAGTACACTAGTTCCCCAAACTACACATATCCCAGATATTTTACAGGATTACACACAGGGAAGTAATCAGCTATTTTCAGTGGAACCTGACCTGTGGAGTAATGCTGAGCAGATTGTCACTCTGAAATCAGATGGTGAAAATCCTGATATATTAAGTCACTGTGACCAAGACAACAGTTCAGAGGCATCAAGCAGTCCTGATGTGTGCCAGGAGTATGAAGCTAAGCATGCCTCTATTCCATCTTCTCAGGCTGGGATGGAGCGTGAACAAGAAAGTCACCCAATTCAGGCATGGTCAGATACAAGTAAGGACACAGATCTTGATTCAAAGTGTCAGTTAGTAATGCAGAAGGTAGAGACACAGTTTGAAAGTGGTAGTCCCCAGGACTATAAGCAGGAAAAGACCAATGAATCCTGTCAACTATTCTCTTCTAATACTCAGGAGACTCCTGAATTTGCAGTTTCAGAAAAATATAGTCTAGAAAATAAACTTGTTGACCCAACTGTGTTAGCTGAAACTACCAATGAAGCTTTACAAGTAATGTCCTTAGATCTGAAGGACACATTCCGTGAAAGTTTCACGCCCGCAAGCCATCAAGGAACACCAACTGATACAGCTCAGATAGTGACATCCCAAATGGATTTGATTACCACAGATTTCACTCTGCCTGATGGTAGAGAACAAAACTCAAAAGAAACTAGTGCCTTGGCTGAAGTTAGAAAATATTCTGATATTGACCATATGGCAATAACTTGTGATGAGCTAAACGTGTCAGAAGGATGTGTGGATGAATTTGAGACAGGAGTAGAACATAACATCAGGAACACATCAGTGACCAATGTCCTGGCAAGCCCATATAATGAAACGAACATACTGTCAATAGTAGTCAGAGAAGCGGCAAAAGAGCAATCAGAGAATAAACAGGTACTATTTCCCAAATCCTTTCTTTCTGATGATAATGAAGACCATGAATCTGATTTAAATGATCAGCTGGTTTATGGCATAGCAGAAGAATCTGAAGAGGTAATTGAAAACTATGTTGCTACATTTAAGGAAGTGCCTAGTGAGCAGTCACCAGTGGCGTGTACTTCACCATCCTATGCACCTTTTGATGGTCAGCTGTCTGTCAGCGGAGAGAGTGCAAAAGATGAATTTTCATTAGAGCAGGCACTTTGTGGCAGTGTTTCATCAGAGAAAACACTGCCAATTCCTTCAGAAGTTGAAAAGGGTATCCTAATGACCAAAGAGAGCAATATTCAAGATCAGATGTCTGAAACAATCACAGAGTGCCTTCAGGAAGATCACACATCCAGACCTTCACTGTCTGAGTCTGAAGTAACCCCAGGAGCTTCTGAGATTGCCCTAAGAAAATGTGAAGCAGAGACAGTTCATCTCGAATCACCGCCAGGTGGAGATACGAGATCACCTGATGGTAAGAGAATCCTGCTTTCCAGAGTAAGTTCAAAGGACAAAGAAAGAAGGAAATGTCTGGAGTATTATGCCGAATGATGAGGCTTTCAGTGAATTTTGAAGTTTTTGTAACTCCCTGATGTATAAAACTCTGTACTTTGAGACACCATCTAGAATCACCCTCCTAGACAGGTCTAAAGGTTTTAAGCATTTAAGTAGGAACATTGTTATTCGCAGAAGGCCTTGCATATGGGATACCACATCGTTTGTCCCTTAGCAATGATTGAAGTGTTAATGTATAATCTTTAACAATAATGCTTCATAAAGTTCAAGTAACACATTAACAGAGGAAAGTAAACTGAGAAGCTTTTTATCTCACTGTACCCTTTTAGAAATCATGGTGATTGAAATAGGAATTAAAAAACTAAAAGGAGTTTCTGTTTGCCTGTTTTTTTAGAAGCTGGCACTGACTCCCTACTTAGTAGGGAGAGTAAGCTGAGGAATTCTGATGTGAGCCCTGGACTGAAAAGCACAGAGGGCAAGGAAGATGTGAGTAAGGAGGAGCAGCAAGATCCAGCCTCTATGGAGATGGATTACATCCTTGTTACTGGGAAAGAGAACATACCTTCAACAAAGGATGCCCTTGGAAGAAATGAAAGTGATTTTGCCTTTCAAGAAGCTAACGTAGCTGAAAAAACAGAATTTCATGAAGGCTTTTCACCAAGCCCCTTGGATGCCTTTCAGCCAATCCCCGTAACAACTGAAAGGGAAGATCATTTTGTTTGTGATACCAAATGGGATTCTGTCCACCTAGAAGAGAAAAGTTCTTCTGTTGTACCTCAAAAACTGGATGATGACAGGAGAACACAGGAGAACAGCGAGCAAGATGAGGACTGGATTATATTGGGCCAAAATGAAGTCAGTGACATATCACCTGAAGAAATGTCTGCTGAGTTGGAGATGGCACAATCAGAGTCTGTACCTTCTGGTGAAGAACTGACAGCTGTCGTAGCACAGACAACAATGCTTGACACTCGAGCAGAATTTCAGGTAGAAACTCCTCTTCAGAAATCTTTTGAACAAGTGAGCTGTTCTTCTGTAGACAGCCTGACTACCGAGTACAAGCCTTCAGGTATCACAGGAACTGATGTGTTGCAGATGATTGGTGGTGAAAATGAAATAAATTCTCAACAGATATTTGGAACTAACATAGCCACAGAACAAGAAACGAAGGAGGAAACAATGCTTCTCAACAGTGAAAGAATACTAGGTCAAAAATCAGGGTAAGGAAAAACCAATCTGTTTTCTTCCAAGAGTCTTCTGTTCACTTACCAATACTATTGAAGTATATGAAGTATATTATTTAATAGATGGTACGACTTGCCAGTCTAAAGTACTATTTATATGATATAAATACCTGCATAGGCATGTCTTTCTAAAACAGAGTCTTAGATCTGGGTTGCCTGATATAACCAAGAGCCAAGTTAGGATCATTTTGCAATGCAGGAGGCCAGTAAAACCACTTTCCATACTCTAATAAGTCCATCTTCCTTCTGTGAAGTAGATTTCATAATCTGCATGCAAATCTGAAACAAATGCAGCCTGGGAATGCAAGCCAAAGCCACGTATGGATAGTATTGCTAGTCCAGACACCATGCCAGTGATCAGGCTCTGTAGGGACAGAAGTGAAGTACTGTCTCTGTCTAATGTGAGACTGCTAGGAAGGAAGGGTGCTATTTATAGAGGAAAAAAAAAGGATGTTGGCAAATTATGATCTTTGTGATTATTTACAAGCCATAGTCAGGTCAGAGCACCTTTTGCTGTCTGTTTGGACTGGGCTGGCAGTTGAGGCACTTTGCTCCTGCCTTTGAGTGAAAGTGCAGCCTCTGTGCTGACAGCATTACTACTGCTTGCTGGCTTTCTTTTATGTCACCGGATGGAGACATAAGGCGTCTTTCTCAACAACTACCTGAAAGGAAGTTTTAGCTAGGTGGTGGTTGCTCAAAAGTAGCAACTGATGGGACAAAAGGACATGGCCTCAAGCTGTGCCAGGGTAAGTTTAAGTGTTTAAATGATGTGTGGACCTGGTGCTTAGGGGCTTGATTTAGTGGTGACCTGGAAGTTTTGGTTCACTTTAAGACCACTTGATTATCTTAGAAGTGTCTTCTAGCCAAGATACTGTGTGACTCTGTCACGTTAGGAAACACTTCTTTATTGAAAGGATCATCAGGCATTGGAACAGGCTGCCCAGAGAGGTGGTTGAATCACCATCTCTGGATATATTTAAAAGCTGTGTAGCTACAGAGGTTAAGGACGTGGTTTACTAGTGGGCTTGGTAAAGCTAACTTAATGGTTGGACTTGATGATCTTAAAGGTCCAATCCAACCTGGACGATTTTATGATTCTATGCATCTTTTGACTCCATTTACCGCAGCATTTTGGGGAGGGTGCTTCCATGTTAACTCCTTTTGTTTTTGCAACCAAGTGATTGTAACTGCTACGGTGGACTTGTAGGCTAGGCCAAGACATGCAGGTGTGGAAGGAAGTGTGGCCTCATTTCTATTGGGCATTTGCAAGTGCATGCTGCAGTTTTATAAGGAGTAAACTGGCATTGCAGTGGAATGCTTGTGAGCAGCAAGACCGACTTCCCAGTATAAATGAAACTAGGGGTGTAACTGCATTATACTTGGTACTCCTTTAGAACTGCTGCTATGCAAAAAAACTTACATGGTGTAAAATACGGCACATACTGTGTGTTTGAAATGCAGTACTGATTTTTTACTTTTTTTCAAGTTTCTCCCAAGCGCTTGCCAGTTCAGAGTAGAATACTTCACATTCACAACTTCTGTTACCAGGTTTTAGTTGGCTTGCAATTTATTTTAGACTTGACTTCTTAAAATTTTCACTAAAAAAATTGCAGTTTTAGCAGTGCTCTTATTTCCCCCCTTAACAATATGTGTATGATAGTACAACATTAACAACAGAATGTACAAATAATCTGTGATACAAAAGCACAGCTTTTTCCTCCCCCTCGCCCCACCCACATCTCCTCCCATTCTATTACTACTTCAAGAATACATAGTTCAATAGCTGTATTTTGTCTTTCCCCCAATGTTAAAATACCTTCCCTCCTAATGTTTTCACACATTTTTCACAATGTGTATCATTACCACAAGATCAGACGCTGTTATAAACAGTGTCAGTTATCAGACATACGAGCTATTTTTAATATACAGTAGTTCCTGGCTTCACCGTAAACAGAAACTCCCATCTCAGAACCTCTGAAATACAATTATGCTGCTTGCAGGCTTAAATTTAATCACCTCTACAGGACTAGGTTTTTAGACAGACAAGAGTCTGTGTATTATATAGAATACACTGTCCCTGGCTGAAATGATGTCACTGAAGATGTTTTAAGACCCACCTGGGTTTGTTCCTGTGTGACTTGGTCTAGGTGATCCTGCTGTGTCAGGGGGATTGAACTAGATGATCTTTCGAGGTCCCTTCTAATCCCTAATGATTCTGTGATTTCTGTTGCACCCAGTCGTCCATGCTTCTAACTTATATTCCAGAAAGAAACAATAGAAGTTTTGGTAGTTTCCACAAAAGGAGAAATCTGTAGGAAAAACAAGCAAAATCCCCAAGCTGCTGTTTCCCTTCTATACTACTGTGTGGAAGAGCTGCTTAGGATTTGTGAATCACTGAAAACTAAACCTCCTTCATCTTTGCAGTTGTTTGCTTGATTGGGCTAGTCCACATTCTGGAAGTCATCTTCCATCATTATTTCTGCAGGGTTTTACTGAACGTTCATAGAACCCAACTAATTTCAATTAATAAAACTGGTTTTTGACAAGCTAGTAATTTCTTGTGGAAATCTTTAAATAAAAAAAAAACTCTGAGCAGCTACTTAGAAAATAAATGGTGAACGGGACAGGAAAAAGGAAAGGCTGTTCAGAAATGCTAGCTAGTTGCAGGCTTGCAGATCTGACGTGAACAAATCAGCTGTCAAATATTCTCTCTCCCAGAACTGCTGACCCTGCTTAATCCTACATGTAAGAGGCATCCAATGGTTTAACTTGCCAAGCTTACATGCCATTCTTAGAGACGAAAGTGGGTATCTGATTTTAAATTACTTTTATAAATCAGCACAGTGGAGTTGAGATAACTTTTGAGGCTGTAATATTCTGTGTTAGGTTACTGAAAAAAATAATCTGATTTTTTAACTTAGTGGCACTAGAAAAATCATTCCTGTGTCCATGGATTTGTAGGGGGTTATAGGTTGTTCATAACAATTCTGTGATCTCTGAAGAACAAACTTCCAAATTTGCTCTTAGTCAAATGACTGGGACATTCCAACCAATGGACAAATTGAATTTGTAGACTAAGTTTGTGGAGATGTTTACTCAGTAATTGTTTATAAGCCTCTCGCTGAAGCTACAATATATTCACATGTCTGTGTGTGGGACACAGTGTTCTGAAATACATTTCTTTAGGAGTAAAGTGAGAAACTTTTAGTGCATCAGTGAAGGATGCAGTTTGTGTTCTTTTTTGCTCAATCCAGAAAAGTTTTTGTCACTTTGTCTAAGAAAATTAACAGTTTTGTAGAAGAGAGAAACAGTTTTGAAACAGAAAGTATAAGAAGTAGAATAAAGTCTTGATGCCTCCTGGTCCTCTTCATCCAAATGTCAACCATAACGACCTTCCATGCTGTTCAAGTGGGATTTAAGAAAGCCTGTGACTGGTGGTAAATTTCTGGTCTGTGTTTCTTCTGCGAGAGAAAGCGGCAGCACGAAGAGAAGAAAAATGTGATTAGTCTTGCTAGCATTAAAACACTGTAGTAGAGCTGTAAAACTGCCTCAGTACTACACAAACACCCAAGATTTATTTGACCTCATTAAAAAAACCCAAACAAAAAATGTTTGATAATGCATTATTAATGTCAGTCAAGAAAGAAAATAGCTTTTCATACAGCTTTCCATATGTGAACAGCCAAGAATGACTGCATTTCAAGAAGAAATGTACCCAACACTGGAAGGCAGGAGAGCATATTTTGCTGCTGTTGCTGCTGTGGTTGGACATGTGCCATCAGTAAAATTTATGTAGGTTGGAGGTAATTTTCTTCCACATAGAAGCTTGCACAGCTGTTTGAAGCTTGTGGTAATGCAGTGGTCAGGAGACAGAGGAAGAACTCTGTGAATGACTGCTAGCTTTTACCTACCGGCACACTACTCAAGATGTGTTGGTGATTATGTATATCAGATCATTCTTATTACCCATGCTGTAGGCTACGGTTATCCTTTTCCTTTGTAGGAAGTGCTAGAAAGATCTGAGGGAAATAAAATGATATTATGTATTAACTTGAGAAGTAAATAGTGAGACCTGTTGAGATGAAGATGTTTGAAAGGTTTGGAGGACAGCTTGAAAAACTGATGGCAAAACTAAGTGGAAGACAGTTTCCTTTGAACAACTGCCAAGATTTATTTAACCCGCTAGAATAAGGCTTCCACAAAAGAAAGCTTTTCTTCTCACTTGTAAAGACACTTTTGGTAACATAATTCATCTACTACCTCAGTCCAAAAATAGCTGTCTGTGACCACTGCTGTACTGCTAGCTATTAAAATTGTCTAGAACTGTAAGTAATCCAGTAGTATTTTAATAGAGAATAATTTTTCCTCATAATGCCTGTGGCTGACAATTGAACAAATGTAATTCAGTATCACAAAATAAAAATCAGTGATTATTTTAATAATAATAACAGTATTTGAGAATACTTATCTCAGTGATTTAGCAAAATGAACATAACATGCTGAAAGCCATTAATAATTCAAGTTGAATGTCAAGTGCAGTATTGAACTGAAACACGGACAGAAAGGAAACAGGGAAAAGGTTCCCACTGACTCCAGTGGACCAATGGCTTTACCCAGCATTTTCTCAAGATGGCTGCCACCTCAAAGTTAGGATAATGAATGTCTTTGAATTAGGCAGCCCAGGTTTGCATTTTGCCCTTCATATTGGCTGCCGCATAAAGGAAGCCTTAAAGGATTAAATACCTATTGTAAGTTTAAGAGGCCACATTCTGCAAAATAACCTTTACTGTCTTTTGGATGCCTCTGTTTCCTTTGTTTCTTGCACACCCATAGGCCTGTCGTGTTTCACTCTTGTCAAGATTGTTCATTAATTGGCTGGATTTGCTGAAAAGCAGTTCCAGGCACTCTGGGGACTGGGCATGCTGCTTCACTGCTGCTTCTAGCTCCTGCTGAACTACGAGATTATGGATTTGAAATTGGGATTGAGCTCAGGTCTCCCACTTTGGAGCACAAAATGTGCTGCTTGAATAAACATAAGGAGCACACTTTAAGGTTAAAAACAAACATGTAAGGAAAGGAACTGCTGCTGAGAAGATCCATGTAACAGAAGGTTAATGACTTGTAACAGAAGTTTAAAAGTAAATTGAAGCTACAGGAAATGTTTAGATTGGCATGATAAAGTGCTATGTATGATTGCTGGCTCAGAACTTGAGATTTCAGTGTTGACCTGAGTTTAGGATGAAAAGATGATACACGATTAATTTATATCATATAAGTAGAATCATTACAATACATTATGTATTAAAAGCAACCATGTTGCTTCTGTAAAAATAGAATAATGCCTGGGATAGATTCAGAACAGGGAACTTCCCAAAAACATACAGCTGTAAATTCATTAAAACATTTTATTACTTTTTAAAAAGTAGCAATCTAATATTAGGGAATCTCACTGCTGACTTTGTTATTGATTGAAGTAGCAACATATGCTGTTCATGCATGGGCTTTAGTGGCACCATTCCTTTCCCTCTACTTGATTTGGCCTATGAAGTTGTGACAGACATATTTTTTATTATTAATTTTGGGGTGATCTAGTATTTTCCATCACCATCTGGAGGTTGAAGATTAATTAAAACTAAAACGCCAGCTTTCCATTGCTGAACCAGCTGTTAAACAATAGCAGCAGCCAATATGGTGATGCTCCCATATTTGTAAAACCAGCTCTAATATTTACATGCCAGATACCAAGTACTTCTAGGGATGCTGTCCTTACAAGGCTACAAGATAGAAGGAGATTCTGGGACTGTACTGCATGGGAGTGAAAGTCCTTCCTTCAAGCACAGCCCTAGGAAATAGAGTCAGCATCACAGTCCACTGAGCATTGCTTCCTGGTGCTTGTAGAGTGTGTGTTTCCAGAATTCACTCAGGTTTTTGAACTGGTGGCTGCTTAGGATTTTTTTAAAATTTGCATGTACTGAATTGCAAACTGAACACATTATGTAAAGCCCGCTTGAATATGCAAATACTCTTTAACCATTTATGCAAACAGAAATGAGGGCTGAGATGGTTGAATCTGCAAGAACTGCTGTCACGCAGTCTCTCATCAGAAGCTTTCCTCCAGCTCTGACATGAAGCAGCGGGGAGCGTTTCACCACTGCCGGCTGACTCGCCGTTGCAAAGTGTGGTGATGCTCCCAGAAGGCTCCCCAGGGATTATTAAAAAAATGATAACAAATCCCTGTACAAAGCACAGCGCTACATTCATAAGCGCTCCTTTAACCAAAGCCTGATAGCCGCTGGTTCCCACAGGCTATCTGCAGGCAGGTGATCGCCCCTTATTTAGCACTGCCACTAGCCACGTGACAAGAAAATGGTGGAGGATCCGTATTCCCAGTAAACTGTTACAGAAGGAGGAATACTGAGGTGCAGCAGTAAAGCATCTTTATTATTTTCACAGTAGAAAGGCCTCTTAAAGACATTAGCAGGTAAGCATCTCTTTACTCTGAGAGGCTGATACGCAGAGGGTTTCCTGATTAACGGCTCTGTTGTTGCTGTCATTTTAGACAGAAAAAGGGGAAATGTTTGTCAGCAGGATGTGAATTGCCCAGGACCTCATTACTGAAGACAGAGTAGCTGTGTTTCAAATCTGTTGCAGCGCTTTGTGAGACAAGCTCACATCAATTCAGTGGGATTTCTTTTGTCTGAGTGCGGGCACGGTATTTGTGAATAGGAGACAAAACTTCACGCTACAGTCACCTAGCACGTTAGATTGTTTTCAGCTTGTTTGCCTAGGTGTGACGACAGGACGGGAGAAACAGTATCAACGTTGTGAGTTTTCAGTGGATAGCTTGCTTTTAAAACTGCTTAATTACTAGCATAGAGATTGATTGTGATAGCTCTCATTGTTGTCTGCTTGACAGTGGTATGGTTGGGGTTTTTTGCTATCAAGTAAAGCATAGGATCCGTGCCTTTGCAATGCCCTCTTAAAATTCATTGAGGTAAACAGGATACCTAATCTTTGCACACCAACTGATCAAGGATGCGGCGATAATCTCTGTGGTCAGAGGGCTGAAAAATGAATGAAAAGTTTATTTGTATGGGTAGTATTTTTTTGTTTAAACTTAATTATAGGAGCTTGATTCTGCCCCGTTCATTTGTTTGCCTTTATATGTGTGATGAAGGAATGAAAATATCCTTTAGCTTTAAGTGTGGTAAGCAAACAAACCATAGTGATGTACAGGAAGTTTTGAAGACATATCCAAGTACTAGCTACTTAGAGCAATGCTGAAAGGAATATTATGCAGGGTTTTTTGGTGAATTTAGCCAGAATTGTTCTAAGAAAGTGGGGGACAGGCAGAGATGTCATTTCTGGACCTATGTCTATTAATACTCCTGGGACGCAGAGCTGTGGTAAGCAAGGGACGCATTGTCAGGACAGTGTTAAGGCAACTGTGGGGGTCGGCATAGGAAATGACACACACCAATCCCTACCCTGCCATAACACTTCGTTTCCAGGGCTGCTGTGTTCCTCGCACTACTCTCATCCATGCTTTCCACTGCTGCTTAGTGTGAGACAGGGGAGTACTAATGTCTAAAATAGTCTTCTTATCCCTGTCCTTGATTAATTTGGTGATTATTTGTTCCTGCATAAACCTGGACAATATTATAGAAAGTCCATGTAGTTAGAGACAAGTCTAGCTTTAACACAAGTCTACTACTTTAAAAATTTAGTTCCTGTGACAGGCACTCTATTGTGGTTTTGTGGCATCTCCATGGTATTTAGCCAGAACAGCAGATTGTATACTTGTGATGTATTGTAATGTACATGTACAATATATTGTAATATACATGTAGGAAAAAAGAGGAAAAAAATGGATTTTTAAACTGCAGTCTAATAGATGCTGTTCTCGAAGTTACGATGAAAATGTATATAGGCAAGAATGCAATTTTGTCAGCATCTGTGAATGTTGATGGTGTCCTCAAGACTAGAGACTTTCTTTCAGATACTGTACAAATATTCAGGAAGATACGGTGCTACTGCAACAACAGTTGAGACTGAGGGAGAGAGGAGTGTGGAAGTGGTTGTCTACTTGCTTGACAGATTTCTTCATTTATCTACTTTCTTTTTTCTTTTGTGTATTGAAGAAAATGGCTCAGCTGTTACAGGATTTTATGAACTACCTAATAGGGATATTACTAATTCATTTTTAGCATATCTTGTAGATTACAATCTTCTCTCGAGCCATTTCAACTCTGAAAAAATAGATAGCAGCAGATGAGGCTTCCCTATTTAAGACTACCAGATTAAAACTGACAGTTTGCTGCAAGAACAGGGTTGCTCCCCTTAAGCAAGAACACGCTGGCAGCAAACTCCAAAGGAGCTGTCTGATGGACAGCAGCCCAGTGGGTGCACCTTTGCCTGCCTGTCTAACGCAACAGAGCATACAGCTTAGCTTCCCTGCCCTTAATATTTCCCAGACTGTCATGCGTGAGGAGTGCAGTGTGGGGGAAGGAGTGGCCCCATTTTCACACCTCTTTCCTGAACCTTACTTCACCCATTTGGCATTTCCTGTCACTCTCACTATTTCACAACATTTTTTGTTGTGTCTGACATCATGGTGTCTCCCACACTTAACATTGGTTTTTACTTTTCTACTTCTGGGGCCCTTCCAACTTAATGACAGAGTTCTGCTTCTAAGGTAGCTGGTGGTTTTCTGTGTCTCTTGTCTCCCTTTGCACACTTGTTTTTAGACCTGCCTGCTGCCAGGTCTGACACTCTTTCCTGCTCTAAACACTTCCTGCCAGTGCTTTATTGCTTCAGTGGGAGCTTATGTGCCTTATTCAGGAATCTCCTGTAGCTCCTGGTTGGGTTTTTTCTGTGTTTTTCATAAGTTTTGTATCACCCAATGTAGATGGGAAACTTTCAGTTACCACTTAACACTCTTTCTTGTATTTTCATTTGAATGTGTCAGTTAAAATTATCACTCCACATCTGCATTGTCACTTATATTCGTGTTGGATGTCTGACAACTACACCTGTAGAAGAAGCTGAAGCTTAACATTAAGAAAGGTCTCCTTGGAGACTTTTCTTTAGCTCAGTCATAACCAAAATAAGGAAAGTGTGGCTGATAGTTACTTGTGGGTTTGCTACAGTAGGTAAGATGTTAATCTGAATTATAGTAACTTGGACCACCATAAATTGTGAAATCATATTTCCATTAATGTGAAACATATGGAAAGATGGAAATTTGGCAGTGAGTTGTCAAGCTCTGGAAAGCATCCCTAAACAAATTTTATCATTCAAGCAATACAAAATTCACGTGTTTTATGAAGCTTTGTTAAAACATTTTATTCCAACTAAGATAGTGTGGTAATGAGTGTAATCGTAGTAGTATGGCAGCATTCATACATGCACAGAAACAAATTCAACTAGCGATGTAGAAAGTTGCAATATTATGAAAAGCCAAGTAGAAAATGGAAAATGACCACTGAAGTTCAGGAGTTAGCTCAGTAGCTGAACTAGGGATTAATATTAGTGTCTAGGAGCAGTCCGAGACATTTTAGCATGTCTCCATTTAGAGGCAAATGTACATGATGAGGTGCAGATTATAATAATAGTTGGAGGGGAATTCTCACAACAAACTGGAGAATCTCAGCAGGGCATAAAATTTAAAACTTCCTAAAGACTTTCAACTCTGCTGCTGCAACATCTCTCCTTTTAGCAGCTCTCAGGGCACAGGCATGCTTCCTGAAAGTGCAGATGGCTCCACTTGGTGCAAGGTGCACATTGCTTTTCCAAGTGCTGTTCGTGTGCCAATTGCATCATTTGGAGCTGCAGGTATTCTGACAAGTGGTCTGGGCAGCACAGTGTGGCAGGAGAATGGTCAGCACATGCTGAAAGGAAAACTGGTTTTCAAGTGAGGAAAACTGAAGCTGCGTTTTCTTAAGACATAATTAACCACACAATGAAAGTAGAAGATTGGAATCAGGTCCTATATTGATCTGACCCTTTGATCCATTTTTAGAAATACAATTTTCAAACAAATGTATTTTCAGGTTGCCCATAAGCATCTTCTACATCAGACTGATTTAGCTCCTTTCTCTTCTGACATTATCTTGTAGAGCATTTGTAGTGTTTGCTTGACAATGGTTGTTAATTAACAAAACGTCTAGGTATTACTTGCAGGATATTAGCAGCATTATGAGCAGATAGATCCAATAAGTTTAAATAAGCCTAAATTCTAACACTGCTCTGAACCTACCCTGCTGATTGCCACACCTTAAGATCTTCCAGTATTGATGAGAGGCACCCATCACACAGGCTCCCCAACTTTGTATTGTTAATACAGGTATTTTTCCACTGGCTCAGTAAGGATTAAGCAGCGCTCGAGCTAAGCATGTAACAGAAGAAAGCCCCTTCTCTAAGAGCAAGACAGCATGGTGGTTTGTAAATGCAGTGCCAAAGCAGAGCAATAGATGTCAAGTAGCAAATTATTTCTGTCTTAGAGTTTGTTGCTCTCTACCTGCTTTTGCCACAAAATACTGAGCTGAGAGAATATTGTTAAAATGATAATTTTAGGAAAATCGTAGCAGACTGCACTCTCCACTACAAGAGTCATTATTTGAGACAGTGCTTTTTCACAGATACAGTCAGATAACACTGCCCTAAAGAGTTTTCTCTTGTCCATGCCATGAAGTTGCTATTTTGTGCAGGACGAGTCATTAGCAGTGAGCTTGAATCATGTGTCCCAATCTTCTGAACACTGTTTGATTTGTTTTGAGTTATTTTTGCATGCCGGAGTGAAGACCCCGGGGTCTGACTGTGCCAGTCCTGGTTGGCAGCTAGTCATGAGCATCAGTAGTGGCATACAAGAGATGCTACATATCCAGGAAAAAAACCCCAATGTTTATAGGCATCACGTGTCAGGAACTCACAATTAATAGACACTCTCAAAGTTAACGCCTCTGTTTCTCTTCTGTCACAGTGAATAATTCCTTGTCTTTAACTCAGGGTATAATAAATAATATTTAGAAGTGTGACATCCTCAGGTAATTAACAGCTCTGAGAAGTCCCGGCAAGAACTGATTATCCTGTCTGTAGAGCATTGTTTAAATAGTGCATGGTTCATAACGCTTCAGGATGAAGAAAGGACAAGAACTGTTGCTCAGTGTCTCTACTTGTGAGACCCCACCTCAAATACCACAGTTCTAGTCTCAACATAGGAAGGACGTGGAACTGTTGGAGTGGGTTTATGAGAGGGTCACGAAGACGATCCAAGGGCTCGAATACCTTTCCTATGAGGAAGGGCTGAAGGAGCTAGGATTGTTTGGCCTAGAGAAGACTCCCGGGGGACTCCTGTCTTCCAGCAGGGGACCTACAGAAAAGCTGAAAAGGGACTTTTCACTAGCAGTAGAACAAGGAGGGGGCTAAGGCAAAATGGTTTTAAAGAGAAGAAGAATATAGACTGGATCTTAGGAAGAAGTTTGTCAGTACAAGGGTGGTGAGACTCTGGAATGTAGACCCTGGAGAGGTTGTGGATGCCCCCTCCCTGGAGGTGTTCAAGGCCAGGTTGGATGAGGACTTGAGAACCTGGTCTAGTGGGATGTGTCCATGTCTTTGACAGGGAGGTTGGTGTAGATGCTGAGGACCCTTTCAGTCTAAGCCATTCTATGATTCCTATAGCCTTCTGTGACCTGCTGGTGACAAACCTCCAGCCTCAGGGACTGGCTTGCATTGCCAAGATCCCATTTCAACAAGACATTTAGGTTTGGAACTTAAAACCAAATTTTCCTCATTCTGTATCACAATACTTTTTTATGTCATGCAGCTGGAAGTCACAGGTAATTGAAGAATTCCGGAGCCCTGGGTTCCTTCTGTAAGTGTTCCTCATCCGTGGAACCTTATCCTTCAGCATCACTCATCTGTTTACTTAAGTTCATGCTACATGGCTCCCTGCATCCCTCGCCGTCTTTGCCAGCTTCTCTTGCGCTGTGGCACAGGGAGGGAGCTGGCAAGGAGTCAAGACAGACAGCCTGTGACTGCCTGGCAATAGTGAAAGCAACAGAGTGTGCTTAAGAATAGCAGCTTTTATTTTTTAACAGTATTAAGCAGGTATGAGGAGAAATGAGAGTCTACTACTTCTCCTAGTTTGACTAATGACGGAACTAATTCCGCTGAACAGTAAAGTTGCTGACAATTAGTTCTGTTGTAATTCAAACCAGAATGGCTACCTGGAAAAAAACTAACCCACAGTAGATTTAAGATGAGGGATATGGAAAAAGATGGCTACATAATTGGATAGTAAACCCTAAAGTTCATTGGAGACTAGGAAATGAGGAATGGTGTGGCCAGCAGGAGCAGGGAGGTCATTCTGCCCCTGTACTCTGCACTGGNACTGTTCAAGGCACAACTGGACATGGCACTTGGTGCCATGGTCTAGCCTTGAGCTCTGTGGTAATAGGTTGGACTTGATGATCTATGAGGTCTCTTCCAACCTTGGTAATATTGTGATACTGTGAAAACATTGTCATGTCCAAGCCCTCAAGTTCTCATTTTTAATTTCCTGCTCTCTTTGCTGTGCAAAGTCACTGCTAGAGGTTTGGAGATAGAGGGATTCAAGGAGAAAAGTTTCTCCTGCTTGTGTTCTGCAATGCAAGGAACTTAAGCTTCCTTACCTCAGTTTTGTATGCTAAATTTCATGTATTCTTCCTCAAAAGAGTTCAGTTTTTCACTGCAAAGTAGTGAAACGGTGGGCTACAAGCAGGATAATTTCATCCAAGACCAAGGTGTACCTGTGTGTTGTGTGGAATTTGCCAGTATGAAGAAAGGCAGTTGTCTAATCTCTGAGAAACATTTCCGTTGTGCTTCATCTTTCCTCTTCCCTCCACCCGTTTAATTTCCAAAACAAGCAAGTATCAGTATAAGCTGGGGTGATTTGATGCATGTCAGTCCTTTTACTAATCATCCTTTTAAACTTTACAAAACTCCTGAAAATTTGAATGCAGAGGTATTTCTGGGTGTAGAGGGAACTGTATGAAACGTGTTTGGCAGCTCTGGGCTTCACTTAAAATTAAATTTTTGCATGGGTGAGTATAGAAGCCTAGAAAATGTGTATCATTTAAAGCCTGGAGTTGTTCAGTTTAGAAAGCTGATAGTCACTGCTAGATGAGAGGTTGTGAGCATTCATTCAGAGCAACCCTCTAAAGAGATTGTTTTAAACTACAACATTATCTTCATGATATGTAATAGCTGCGGAGCAGCTTGGGAAGCTGGTAATGGATGCATCACATATGACACAAGGGTGAGGCAGCACAGCCCATAGGGATTATGACGTCTTGCTATGAATATGCAGAGCTACTCTTTCCAAAATAGCAGAACACTGTTTGAATAACTTCTATTCTGAGAAATTCTGATTTGAGAAGACACTGAGAATTATTTAGATAATTAATGTAGTGAGTGGTAAGAATGTCTGAACCAAGAATGAGCAAAGAAAGGATTTTGGCCTCCAGCCTGTTTTTCCTTCTGTCACAAACATTTGGTATCTATCTCTGACCACGTTTGAGAAACCAGGAGGTTTTAGCTGCTTCTGAACAGTATGTAGAACTGAATTGTCAAAGCAAATATTCAGTAACTTGATTCCTGGTGCAGATGATCCTTAAATGACTGGTCTGTGTGGCACATAAAAGAAGTCATTTATGACACAAAAAGTTTACTTGACTTTGACTTCTGTTCTGAGTGAAAGATCCATTTGTGTTTTTTTTTTAAATCCAGTAATTCTAACCATACCTGGTTAGAATGGAGCTTTCTGAAGTAACTTAATTTTCTTCTTCAATAAAGAGCATTCATTAAAAGGGAGGGAAAACAACCATTTTCTTTTTCTAATATTTTTGGCCACAACTCAGTGGCATCAGTTACACCTGTGTGGAAGGAAAGGAATTCTGTAAACCAGGATTTTACGAGTACGTGAAGCAGTCAGTGATAAAGGAAGAAGAGGGAGTTGCTTTGTTTCTGCATGTCATTTTCAATTACCAGGTTTCCAGCTGAGATCTGTTGAGAACTCATGAACAGCCAGAAATTACTCTGCAAGGTGTTAAGCTGCTAAGCATGGCATGCTCTCAGAACCATCAGAAAGAGGGGAGGTGTGTTCAAAGATTGCTTGGAGGTGTCTTTAGCGATACAGTTTCGTGGCAGACTTGGTGGAGTAGGATTACTGATTGAACTTGCTGATCTCAAAGGTCTTTTCTGATATGAATGATTCTGTGATCTTGTACATTCTCACACTGATCGAGAGTCTGCAGCCATACGCTGCGGAGTGAAATCACCGAAGCTGTACCCTGTGACCAATTTTCAAAACCCACCAGATTTGAAAGATGCCTCTATTGCCTACTGGTCTACAACTGAACAAATATTAACTCTGGCTTTTAAAAATACAAACTTACACCAAAGATAGAGTATGTCTGTCTGTCAAGAAATAGTTGATCTGTTTCATTAAAGGACAAGGTATCTGGAAAAGTATTACTAACTCCAGAATCACTCTCCTCAGACAGCATGTTACCTGTTATTTGATGGGAAATGAGAAACTGGCATAATTTTTAAAAAAAATTGAGGAAATCTTTTCACAGCTAAAAGAAATTTCTGAGAGGTTATTTCATCTTTTTACATGATAGAAAATACAGTGATTAGCCTTGTTTCAGCAATGTTTTTGCTGACGAGCTTGAACTGATTTTTTTTTACTTTCAGGTTTGATCTTTTAGGTCTGAAGACTCTTGCTTCCTAAATCAAATATTCCAATATGAGTCCTATGGTTTATTGACAATAAAAACATTGTGCCGTCAAAATAAAGTCAGAGATTCTCAGGAAAAATCTGATGCTGTTTACTTGTAAACCCTAATTGAGGGTATGTTTTGAGTGTATTGCCTGTAGCAGTAGCTTTATTTCAGTAGAGGTTCCAACAAAATCATCTTTCAGTTCCCTACAAATGTGCATTAGCGTTCTTGTAAACATAACTGCAATGAAAAATTCTGGTCTAACTCGGCTCTAGTGGTCCCTCTGAAAGTAGAAGAAACATTTGAAATGTGTGTTGTGAAAGTATAAGAGACTCTAGAGGAAGCAGCAATGCCAGCTTCAAGTAGTGATTTGCAAAGAAGATAAAGATGTCACAGGGAGAAAAGCGGTCCTGAGGCAATCCTAGAAGTGTCATGGCTTAGGATAATTCTGTCACAGGCACGGCAAAAATTTTAGACAACTCTTGGAATTCTGAATTAATTACTTGTTGGCTTTTTGCAGACTGCAATTGTCACTGTTTCTAGAGGACTAGAGTGTGTAAAACTGTAATTGTACAGTAGGAAGAGAATATTACCTTTGCTTTGCTCATTTTTACAAGCTTACTGCAGAGAATACTGTCTCGTTTTGGTACAGAAAGCCTTAAAATTCACTGTCTTCTGGTATCTTACTCTTCCCAGAACTCAAAAGTGGAGCGTTTTATTTCAAATAATTTCCTGTAGTGTTTTATGAAGCATGTTCAGTAAGGAAGTGCCATTTGTTGTGATAAGGCTGTAAGAGATTTTATAAGTGGATGGTTTATATGTTAATATCAAAACCCCGCTCTGTCCAGCCAAACTATACACCCATGAGTACCCACAAGTCATAATCTGAGTAGTCCCGAGTGCCTTAGTCCAATAACTTTTTATAGCTTTATATTTATATTTTGTATTTATATTCTAATATAT
>VXBP01002390.1:151246-196478 GCA_013400115.1 Rhinopomastus cyanomelas
TATATATAAAAACATATATACTTAATGTATCAGTTTTCTGTACAGCATCTGAACACAGATTATGCTGCAGAGCGGAAAAAAATTAAACTGTGCATCACAGACAATTTGTACCACTCGTTTTATTAATGAGTAAAATACTTTGATTGACCCAGGGAGGTTGTGAAGTTTCTTTCTCTGTTGTATTGTGTACCCAAAGACAATATTTGACAGTAATTAAACCGATTCCAGGATTGGCATGCTTCGCAGAATTCATTAAGGTGTTAATCTCTGATTATGTGAAAAGTTTTCTCTGCAGTGTGTGGAAATAAACCTAGTAAAATTAGCAAGATAAACATCTGTCTGTTTTTATTGAGAGATAAGGTGTGATCACTTTTTTGATTGGTACAAGCATATTTGACTCTAGCTTTATATTGTCTGCATTCTTTACGGCCTCACAGGAAAAATGCCAGTGTTGTTTTGCCACTTGTTAGCCAATACTGGTTTGTATTGAGAATTTGATTTTATGGGTCTTGAGGTGAAGGTTTTCCCACAACTTTAAGCGCAGTGGAGCCTTTGGCTCACTTACAGGCAGGCCTACATATACACATAATGTATATGAAATTAACAAGAAATCGCAGAAATTATACTCAGTGTGATGCCAGTGTGCCCAGTTCTGGGCCCCTCCTGTCAAGAAGGACACAGAACGCCTTGAGCAAATCCAACCAGTGCTGAGCCACAAAGATCATGAAGGGAGTGGGACATCTCCCTTACAAAGAAAGACTGAGGGAGCTGGGTCTCTTTAGCTTGGAGAAAAGGAGGCTGAGGGGTGACTTCATTGATGTCTATAAATATGTGAAAGGTGGGTGTCAGGAGGATGGAGCCAGGCTCTTCACAGTGTCATCTAATGATAGGGACAAAGGGCAATGGGTGTAATCTGGAACATAGGAAGTCCCAATGAATATGAGAAGGAGTGTCTTCAGGGTGAGGGTTGACAGAACACTGGAACAGGCTGCCCAGCGAAGCTGTGGAATCTCTTTCTCTGGAGACTTTTAAAACCCATCTGGACATGTTCTTGTGCAACTTGGTCTAGGTGATCCTGCTCTGGCAGGGGAATTGGACTAGATGATATTTCGAGGTCCCTTCCAACCCCTAATGTTCTGTGATTCTGTGACAATCTGTGATTAATCTCTGAGAACAACTTTATAGCACAGCCTTGTAGCTTGAAAGCTGGTGAAGCTTAGCGCCAGACTCTTCGAAGTGTCATCTAATGATAGGACACGGGGCAACGGGTGTAAACTGGAACCTATGAGGTTCCAGACAAGTATGAGAAGGAACTTCTTCACGGTGAGGGTGATGGAGCACTGGAAAGGGCTGCCCAGGGAGGTTGTGGAGTTTTCTTCTCTGGAAATGTTTAAAACCCTCCTGGCTGTGTTCCTGTGCAACTAGATATAGATGATCCTGCTGTGGTGGGGGGATTGGACTAGATGATCTTTCAATGTCCCTTCCAATCCCTGATGTTCTGTGTGATTCTGTGATGCAATACTCAGCCAGAAGAGCCTTGTCTCCAAACGGTGTATATAAAAGAAATAATAAGGGTAGTTCTCTTGGGGAAACCAAGGTCATGAAGACATTGCAGGAGTGATAAGCCAAGCCTGTTCAGACCTGTTCAACTGAATAATTAAGAACAGAGCTAGCTAATGCTCTGGCAGGAAAAAATGCCTTCCTTGATCTCATTACAGCTCTGTTAATCAAAGTCTAAGTTATTTGTTCTTCAGCTTTTGTCAGGAAAGAACCCAACCTTTGATTTTTTAAATAAAAAGTTTGGACAGAAATACAGGAAAAAGCGCATCATTATTTTGATAAAATAAAGATCTTTGGAGTTGTACAGTATTAGTGCAAATAGTTTTGCAGCTGCCAGGAGTGTCCTGAAAATGTAAGATGTTGTTTCCCATCTGCAGTTCAATCATCGTCCCAGCAAACACTTGGTAAAATATTTTAATAGAAAATAGACATGAATATGGTTCAAATTAATTTGCTTTAAAAATTCAAACTGAACACTTTTGTTGTTACTTTCACCGTGTAATGCCTTTCACTTGTCTTGTGCTAAATATGGTATGTAAATATGACATGTTAAGTATNCTAGATGATCTTTCAATGTCCCTTCCAATCCCTGATGTTCTGTGTGATTCTGTGATGCAATACTCAGCCAGAAGAGCCTTGTCTCCAAACGGTGTATATAAAAGAAATAATAAGGGTAGTTCTCTTGGGGAAACCAAGGTCATGAAGACATTGCAGGAGTGATAAGCCAAGCCTGTTCAGACCTGTTCAACTGAATAATTAAGAACAGAGCTAGCTAATGCTCTGGCAGGAAAAAATGCCTTCCTTGATCTCATTACAGCTCTGTTAATCAAAGTCTAAGTTATTTGTTCTTCAGCTTTTGTCAGGAAAGAACCCAACCTTTGATTTTTTAAATAAAAAGTTTGGACAGAAATACAGGAAAAAGCGCATCATTATTTTGATAAAATAAAGATCTTTGGAGTTGTACAGTATTAGTGCAAATAGTTTTGCAGCTGCCAGGAGTGTCCTGAAAATGTAAGATGTTGTTTCCCATCTGCAGTTCAATCATCGTCCCAGCAAACACTTGGTAAAATATTTTAATAGAAAATAGACATGAATATGGTTCAAATTAATTTGCTTTAAAAATTCAAACTGAACACTTTTGTTGTTACTTTCACCGTGTAATGCCTTTCACTTGTCTTGTGCTAAATATGGTATGTAAATATGACATGTTAAGTATGTCAAATGTAATTTATTAGTATATGGAGTAAATTTGAGTCTGAGTAGGTTATTTTGTAATACTGTAGTCTGAAAATCTGTGATGTAATTTTGGTTCTCACGGTTTGCTTTCTGTGCTCTATCAGTGCTCATTAGCTGTTTCAGTATTACACAATGACTGTTTTGGGTCAGAATTTCTCTAAAGCACAAGTTAAAAAAACCAAAAAAACCCCCGCTGATGTCGTTTTTGCTGCAGAGTAGCTGTATGAACAGCAATGAAAAGACTGTTACAGAACTCTTAACTGTGGCATGCAGTTTACACAAAGTAGCTGAAGCTTCCTGAAATCATGTGTATGGTTTGCCAGATGACAAACTTCATTTATAAAATCAGAAACGGTGATGTTTGCCAGCCTGTTACTGCTCTGTGCTATCTCTTGGTCCAAGTAAAAGTGGCTGTGTGCACCTGTAGATGTGTGCATAAATAAGGGATAAGAATATCACAACAGAATTACAGCAGCTGTGTTTATTTCTCACATCAGTTTATGAGCAGACTTCTGATCTGGCTGTGCTGATGAAATTTTCCATTCAACATGACATCAGCTGAGCTGTATTGATAGCAAGGTCAACATGTGCATCTACTTAAGATTTTGCTTTGTATTTTACCTCTCAGGCTGGTACAAGAGGATGTGGGAATGGACATCCCCTTTACTGAGGGTGTACTAAACCCCAGTGCTACAGACATGAGACCTGGTGAGAGAACCTATTATTAATTTTCTTAATTATATCTCATTCCCTTGGCATGTAATTATGCAGTGAGAAATATGTTTCTGTGCTGGTAAATAGTTCAGTGTTTAAAAGGGTGTAAGATCCTGTTATTTAGTCAATCTCCTTCACTTAAAAAGCTATAGTTGTAGTGTGCCGTTTTCTCTTGAATATAATCTGCATCACTGTTTAGTGTTCACAAAGTTTAAGTATTTTCTATTATTTAATTATCTTACATTTGGCTACTGTCCAAGTGAAGTAAGTTAGCATTAGAACACCTGAAACAGGACTGCTCTAACACCTTGAAAAGTGCCACAAAATACAGTGGCAAGGGTCAAAGCGATACCTAGATTTAGTTTTGTTGAAGACTACTTTGTTTTAAGGCTGATTAAGAGACTCCGAGATATTCTTATTTCTGTTACTGTGTTAAATAAGATGTTACATAACTAAAACTGAGGACATGGCCTCTTGTATTCAGTGCCATTTAATAGTACCAAGTGTATAAGAAGGGTAGTATTTGCAGGCAAGTTTTCACTCTCATGAGTTTTTCCAGGATTCAGCCATGTCTTTGTTCATAAATGATTTTTATATTGCTCCTTAAATTCTTAAACATTGTATGTCAAAGCACGCCTGACGCTTCTTTTTTGTCTGATGATTGCAAAAAATGTTGGTGTGGATTTTGCATAATTTAAGAGCTCCTGCAAATACTTTCAAATGTTTCTTTAAACAGTAATGTTGATATTTTATGTTAGATAAAATAACTGGCTTAGTGTTACTAAAATTGATCTGTACAGTGTTTTGAATGTGATACTTCAGTATCTGGGAGACGAACTGTATGCAAAGGAGATAAAGTTTTTATTTTCTTCCTCTTATTTCAGAACCTCCCAATTCTCTTGATCTTAATGGTTCCCATCCCAGAAGGATAAAACTTACTGCCCCAAATATCAATCTCTCTTTGGACCAGAGTGAAGGATCTGTTCTTTCTGATGATTATTTGGATACACCGGATGAAATCGACATCAATGTGGATGACCTCGACACTCCTGATGAAGCAGACTCTTTTGAGTACACTGGACAAGGTAATGTTCTAGTTGTAAATGTGGAGTTTATCTCTGTCCCTTTACTGCTCATGTGATGAGTCTCATTTCTGTCAGGCTGTAAAACTGGGGCATTTGAGAGTTAGTGCAAGGCAGCCAGAAATATTTACAATCTGCTACTTTTAAACCTTTCTTCCCTTTCATAACGTAATAGAATTCTACTTGTGCAGAATGCAGAAGGACACGGTACAGTGGGTGAAATCAAATAAGAGCAGCTACTCAGAGACAAGAAAATTCAGTCGTGTCTTTGGTACCAGAGGCTTGTCCGAAGTGGGTTGCTCAATAAGAAGAAAGCAGTTTCTCAGTGTTGTTGAGCATACTAACTGCACCTTTATGGAGCTCTGGCCAGCCATAGATTACATTTAACATCAGTAGTACTAAGGGTTATAGCCTTGTGCAGTGTGTTGACTGACATAAGCTGCACCACAGAGCGTGCACTGCATAGGTGGACACAATGTAGTAGGTGGGACCTTTGTTAGTGAGGTGGATTTTTATTCCCGGGTGTGGTTGGAAAGCCAAGACCTGGGATGTGTTTGCATGGCGTGGTAAATATATCTTAGATGAGGGAATAACAGTGTGCTTCATTCTGTCAGCTCAAATAAGCTTTCTCAGCAGGGCTAGTTGTACAGTGTAGATACACCCTGAAGTGTGCAGTGCGCATTTCACCCTTCTCATATTAGTGAGTTTGTCTTGTGCTCTCAGAGTGTTTTACAAATACTTAATTACCGTCATGATGTACAAAACAGTGTGTTAACACCTATGCCTTTGCCAGTACCTTAAGAACCATGTAAGAACTATATGCTTAAAGATTATGAGCTATTTGAGAGCAAAGTGTGTATGACCATTTTACAAACTGCAGCAGAAATAAACTTAAATAAGGTGTTAAACTGAACTTTCTCTTCATTTACTGTCTCAATTTTCTGTTGCTGCT
Source organism: Rhinopomastus cyanomelas (assembly GCA_013400115.1). Taxonomy (NCBI): domain Eukaryota; kingdom Metazoa; phylum Chordata; class Aves; order Bucerotiformes; family Rhinopomastidae; genus Rhinopomastus; species Rhinopomastus cyanomelas. Next base: position 156,791 of record VXBP01002390.1, read on the forward strand.
GAGGTCACTGTAATTAAAAGCTTGTGTGCATCTTTTGAGCATACACGAGCAGTTGCGTCAGTTCAAGTGAGACTGCCGAAGAGGCATTACTGTGTACTGAATCATGCATGAGCATCCCCAATGTCACTTCTTGTTAGAAGGCTGATTTCTTTATAGCTAGCATAGCGATGAGTTGCTTGATGGCCAGAATATTTTACAGGAAAGATTTAAGCGAACAAACACGTATGTGTACACACTAGAGCAGTTTTAGACTGTTGTGACCACTGTGTGAGCAAAAAAACCTCTTGTTTGCAGCAGAACAGATTTTGCCTTTGAGCCCCCCAAGTAAAACAAATTCAGCTCCAGTGATTCTGGTGGCAGTTGGATTTATAGCAAGCATTTCTCCCCAGCTTTTCTTGCCACTTTGTGTATGTGATCTTTTGATCAATTGAACCAGTTCAATTCTACCAACTGAAGTTGGACCAGCGAACGGAGTTCAGCTTCTCTGAACTCAAGATGCCTGTGGTTTGGGGAAAATTTTCACAATTGATTACTTTGATTTTAGACATAATAAAATTATCAAAATGTCCTCCACTTAGATGAGCCAGGAACAGAGAGCAGGAACGTGAAAAAATGTACATGTGATGTGAGTCCGATAGCTAAGGGTATAGTCATAAGGACTGATACAGAGTGGTTTATTTGCATGGTAACTAGCCTCTGTTATCTTTGTACTTCTGTCACACTGCCACGCTGTTGTTAACCATTGTCTGCTCTGGTGCTACCAGCACTCATCATCTCCCACAGATGAGTGTTTCTAGACTGTCGTGCCAAGCCTAGGGAAATAAATACTGAGGCTACGTAGCCGTTCAGGCTGTACAGAACAGTGACTGTTGGCTTGTCACGCTCAGACCAATAATGTCCATTTGGAATTCGAAAGGCAGTTGAGAGAAGCAACATGGTTATCATGATTAAGAGGTCCATCTCACCTCCAGAAAACTGGTGGCTCTGTAACAGAACTGATACTGAAACCCAGTTGTTTAAAAGAATCATGATGAATCATCACAACTGCATTATAGAATAAAATAGATGAGAGCAGTTCTTGCCTTAAACTAGCACATTACTTCTTTAGGGATTGGTCAATCGTAAGTTTGGCAGGGTTGTTTTATTTTGTTGCTATTACTTTACATTTAAATATCCTTTTCCAGAAAGCTGCTCTTGTTTCTGGAATAAACTTTTTCTAATTATTACATTACATGGCAGAAAACGTTGTGTTCCTGGAAACCCTATTTGCACTTAGGTGAAGGCCTGCCCTCAAATCAGTCTTATTTGTAAAGTACAGAAGTGTTTATTGTTTCGTAAATAGATGTTTATTTCCTTTCGGAATTTCATGCTGGCGCAACTTTCTTCACAAAATCAACACTCCTGGCAGTAAAGCAAAGCCACTTTCTCAGGAAGAGGTGATCTAGAACCATTTCAATCCAAAAATACTTTGTCTGGCCAGTTCCAACATTGTACGTTTTACCAGGTTCTCTAATTGTTTTTCATCATCTGCAGGTTCACCAACAAAAAAAATTATCTGGCCCCAGATACATCCTTAATCTACCCGTTACGTATCCCAGCCTCTTTTCACTAATTAACATAATGCAAAATTGCCTGGTATCTAGTTTTGGAAGTAGCATGGTTGTGTGTTTTGTAAGATTGTTCCCAGTGTCATGGAATCTGTGTATTTCAAACATCATGAATGTTGTACCCTGAGAAGGCATGGATACTCACTTCAGTCTCACAATACATAATTTACTGAGTGGCAACTGTTAAACCAGTTTGCCTCCAGTCTGTTCTTCTTCCCAACCTTTGATCTCCTCAAACTCCTTTTATTTGCAGTTACTAAGGGAAAGAAAGTTCCTGTGGTCACATTACACATGCATGTGTATGTATTTCTTGATCTTCTGTCCCTGTTTCCACTATTAATACAACTTTACTAGAAAATGTTTCTAACTCATTGGCAGCCCAGGCAGTGAGGTAGGAGGTAAAGTATTACTGCTTTCTCAATTCCAGCAGGTAAAAACTAGGTAAGTTAAAAATTGGTGATAGACTCAGATTTTGTTGCACATGGAAAAATCTATCTTGGAGAGTGGGGGCTTCTACCAGTAGTATTTTCCATTACTTATTATTAAGGACAAGATTCAGGACTGCCAGCAGTAGAAATTTAGACTTCATTATTTCTACTGTAACAGCAAATGTGTGTCATCCCACCACATTTCAGTGATGCAACTAGGTCATATTTGTCCTGCTCTACAATGGCTTCCAGCTACTCTTGCTTGTTACCCATGCTGTGTGTCTTACCCACTTGAGCTGGGCTGTTGATTCAAGACTCAGCAATTGAATACCACCCCCAGGCTCACCTCTGCTGAGTCTTACTGCATTCTCTTCCCCCTTTGAATCTAGTTTAAAGACCTTCCAGTGAGCTCCACCAACTCACTGGCAAGAATCTTTTTCCCACTTTGAGACAGCTCAGCTCCATCAGCCCTCAGCAGGCTTCCTGCTTGTATGAGCAATATTGGGTAATAATTGGTTGTTTGTATTGGATCAGGGAGTAACACATGTAAGATGTGACTTACATAACCCGTGTAACGTACATAATATTCGTAATGTACATAACATATGTAAGGTCTGACATACGCAATTTTATTGTTCAGAAGAACAGACTGCTGCTAAGGATGCTTCCCAAGAGGAGTCTGAGTCAATTCCAGAGTACACTGCTGAAGAAGAGCGAGAAGACAACAGGTTATGGAGAACAGTGGTTATTGGAGAACAAGAACAAAGAATTGATATGAAAGTCATTGAACCTTACAAAAAGGTCATTTCACATGGAGGTAGGAAAACTGAATGCATTTTTCAGAATGGTGTAAAATTTCATACTTTATTAAGCATGATTTATTTGGGTTTACTGTTCAGCTATGGCTGAAACCAACCTGGCTTTTAATGCATTGTGGCAGTGACGGAGCAGCAGATAATCTGGCATATACGTATCAATATCAGTCTGGTCATTGTAGGCTAAAACTGTGTTAAACAATTTTTGTCCTACAGAAAAAAACAAGTAAAACTTTATAATGTGGATTTTGCACAAGGACTTGTAGCTCCCTCTGCTTTGCTGGATGACAATTGTAGGTGCAAAGGTCTGAACAAGTGGGATGGCAAAAGGGAAGAAACGTTTTCCCTGGGGCTTCCATTTTTCTGGCTCAGCTCCTTATGTTACTCTGTGGCCATTTGTAACTCTCAACAGACTTTCATTTTGTCCTGCTCCGGCAGTGGGGTTGGACTTGATGATCTCTTGGGTCCCTTCCAACCCCTAACATCCTATGATCCTATGATCAGCAACTGTTTTATGACTTTTACATAATTTCTTAATGACTATCAAATAGTGTATCAAAGAAAACTTGCATTAGGAAAATGATGTAATTTGCTCATCTGCTCCTTAACCTCCCCTCAGAGAATTTGTGGTTCTGGTGTTGCTAGCCCACTTCTGTGTAAATTCAAGTGGATAAATATTACTGTAGATATTTAGGAGAGAAAACAAAACTAAGCTTCCTAAGTGTTTTTGCCTTGGTGTCTTATGTTTAGATTATCTTTTAATTCTCTAAGATTGGGCCATGCTGTTTGCCAGATGTTCGGTTAGGTATTAAATAAGGATGAGTTGTCCTGTTCCTGCAAAACTGAGGCAGGTAACTTAGCATCTCAGAAGTAAGATTTGTGAGTTCATATGAGGATGTTTCTGATCCATAACATCATTTAAAGATAAGTCAGTTCCCATTATATTTTTAGTGTCGAGTATCTGGTGGAAACTATATAAGTAAATGATTCTTAAATGTGTTACCTGAGGACATGGTCTTCAAATTTGCATGTTTACATTAAAAGCAGATGAATGGTAGCCTACAGGTTCTCACAGTGGCCAGTGTGCAGAAAGTTTAGTTGGAATTAATGAAGATGTGAAAGCCTCAGAGTATTGTTCAACTATAACAATACCATCAAAGATTTATGAATCTGACGATACCTCAGACACAGTTAGCAAACAGACACAGGTGGCGTAATTTAGAAAACAAAATACTTTGAGGCCTTGCTAGTGGTGTTGATTTCTATGTATTTTATATCCCACATACTAGTCTAGGTACATCTATGGTGAAAACAGTCATGTACTGTTTCTACTAGATGCTAATATACCAGCTTTCATGAAAAATAAATGCCAGTCAATTTTAGTGAGTGGAGAAGTAACTCTTAATTGAGTACTTCTCGAATGTTGAACAAGGACAACTTCCAGTGACAGACATGATGTTCCAGTGACAAATGGCGACTGTGAAGTACATAATAATGCATAGATATTGATAGCAGTCTAATTCATTCAGCTTGGCTCTCAGTGTGAAGTAATCAAATTGTATGTGTCTGACACCTTGTTTTGCTAGATCATTCGAATCTAAGATAAAGAACAGTGCATTTCCTTTACTTTTCAATGGGTGCTGGACAGCAACTTTCCTTTGTAAAAGAAATAGTGTGAGATATAACATTAAGTTTCAGCCCAAGACTAGCAAAATTGGGAATTTTGCCTGAAAGCTAGATGTGTCAAAGTGAGTTAGTGACTGGATTATATGCTGCAATTATGAAGCAGCAGTCTGAAGGTATGAAAACAAAATAATTTTCATGCATGGGTCTCTGGAAAACTTCAGACCGCCTGAACAGTTTCTGCATTATGGCAGCTAGACCACACATTTGTATCTTTGGAGTGAAATAGAGCGCCAGCGGTTCTTTGCATTCACCTCAAGATTAAGAATAAATTCTGGCTAAAATTAATTTGTTTGAATTCAAGTCAAGCATCTCTTGGTGGTTCAGTGATCTACTGAACATTCTTCCTTGCCAAAGGACAGAGAACACAGAGTCTCAATAGTAGCCCCAAATTAGGAAAGAGGACAGTAGACTTGTCAGTCTGGTGGTGATGCTGCTTTCCATGTTTTGATGACATTTCTTAAAGAGCTTTCTGTTTTTATAGGCTGTTTGAAAATTTGGTGGAATGGCTTTTAGTAGCATCTAGTGATGGATTAGAAAGCACTTTTCCATTGGGTGACAATTCCTTGTCTACAAATACGTGTAAGAAAAGTGGCTTAGATTTATCTGTGAGTTTTAATTCTGTGATCTGGTACCTGTGAGTAATTGGTCTGCTTTACATGGTTTGTACAATGCTGTGTGATTACAGAATCACAGAATCATTTGAGTTGACAGGGACCTCAAGAGACCCTCCAGTCCAACCCCTGCACCCCTGCCTAAAGCACAGATCTGCATCCTCCAGACAAGGAGATTCCACAGCCTTGCTGGGCAGCCTGTTTCAGTGCTCTGTGGATGCAGCTGCTACAGTATGCTCTTACTGCCAAAATTCGTAGCCAGCTAGACAGGCTGTTTTATGGTAGCATGGTATTTTGTTTTTTTAATGTATGGGAAGTAGGAAATCTCCTTATTGGTTAAGCGGAGAGGGGAAGGGGATAAAAATTGTGGCTTTATTTGTAGATTTCATCAACTGATGAGCTGGGATGAAACAGGTGAAACTCACATTGTCTTTTGAAATCAATGTGGGTCTATTGAAACAATGGAAATAACAGAGTAGTATTATGAGTGTGGGAGGTGGAGTTCTTTTCTCTTTGTTTCTTACAAGATTACTGTTAGATTAATTCATATTGAGCATTTAAAAGGTGAGGGTGCCGAAAATGGAACTGAAGTTTCTTCTCCTGCCCTGTATACATCCCTGGCGGAGAAATGCAATGCTACTCTTTGAATTTGACCCTGACATTTTCACTGAGACACCAAAGTCAGTCACTCATATGTTGTCTGTAAATAGGTTGTTCATGTTTACTGGATCCTAACATGAGGTGGAGCTGTGACCCACACCATGTTACATGGTTTAAAGTGAGCTTACCCACATTGCCCTTTGCTAATCCTGTGCTCTTCTGCCTACTCATGCCTTCTAGAAGGATGGAGAGCACTAAGTGCTCTGTGGGATTGAAGAAGACAATTAACATTTGCTGGGCTGCTATTGTACAGTGGCTTCTGCTTGGAGAGCCTAACTGTAGATTTGCTGGCCTTTGACCTCTGAGAAAAGGAACACAAAAGATTCTAGGATCAGCAGGTTGTTTCGCCAAGTCTTGATTTAAAACAATATGGCTCAAGGTAGAAGACTTACTTCTGATAAGTACATTTTTGTCTCAGATACTTACCCTTCTGCTCCCCTTTGTAACTGAGGAAGTAGTGGTGATGTTATGTCATTTAAAGTAAAGCTAGAGCCCTAAGCAGAGAGTGTCTTTGTGCATGTCCTTACAACAGGGATATCATCATTGTGATTAATCACCTATAGTTCTCCTTGTCAGGGAAGATGCCATGGGCAGGTCTCAGAGTATCAATATTTTCATGGATTCTGGATTATTTGAAGAGCTCTACAAAGCCATATAAGATATTATTTCCTTGGCATAAACATTTTCTCTTTATTTCATCTAACTGAGACTCAGCTTAGTTGTTGAGTGAGAAAGGAGAAAACTGTCTTGCTCTTTCCTGCTTAGGGTATGTGGACCAGGTATTATCTGTTGTCTGTCTTTGCACAGGGAATTTTGCTTTGCTTGAATGACAATAATGCGAGAAGTTCTAAAAGTATCCAATTTAGGATTTAATAATTCTCTCAAGTATCCAAAAAGCACAGTAAAAGCCTTAAAATTCCATACAAAAATGTTGTGTAAATGCTGGTAATATCCTTTAATTTTTCAAGAATGTGTTACAAGCGCAATAATCTCTCTCACATTGTTAATTTCACAGAATCACAGAATGCTAGGGATTAGAAGGAACCTTGTAAAATCATCTAGTCCAATCCCCTCACCACAGCAGTACCTAGATCAAGTCACACAGGAACATGTCCAGTCAGGTTTTAAACATCTTCAGAGACTTCACGACCTCCCTGGGCAGCCCATTCCAGTGGTCTGACACCCTCACCATGAAGAAGTTTCTTCTCATATTTGTGTGGAACCTCCTAGGTTCCAGCTTACACCCATTGTCCCTTGTCCTATAACTAGATGGCACTGAGAAGAGCCTGGTCCTAGCCTCGTAACACTCTCCCTTTCCATATTTATAAACATTAACAAGGTCTCTCAGCCTTTCCTCATCAGGGAGATGTTCAGCTCCCTTTATCATCTTTATGGCTCTGCACTGGACTTTCTTGAGCAGTTCTGTCCTTCTTGATCTGCGGAGCCCAGAACTGGACACAATACTCCAGACATAGTCTCACTAGTGCAGAGTAGAGGAGGAGAATGATCTCTCTGGATCTGCTAGCCACCCCCTTCTGATCCACCCCAGGATGCTGTTGGCCCTCTTGGCCACAAGAACACATTGCTGGCTCATAGTCATCCTGCTGTCAACTAGGACCCTCAGGTCCCTTTCTCCTACACTGCTCTCCAACAGAACAGTCCCCAGCCTATACTGGTACCTGGGGTTGTTCTTGCCCAGATGCAAGACTCTACACTGCTGTTGTTATATGTCATTAAATTTCTCCCTGCCCAGCTCTCCAGCCTGTCCAGGTCCCGCAGAATGGCAGCACAGTCTGCAGGGGTGTCGACCACGCCTCTCAGCTTTGTGTCATCAGCAGATTTGCTGACAGTGCCCTCTAATCCCTCATCCAAGTCATCAATGAATAGATTGAACAGGACTGGTCCCAGTACTGACCCCTGGGGCACTCCACTAGACACAAGCCTCCAACTAGACTCTGTCCCATTGACCTCTACTCTCTGGCTTCTATCCTGCAGCCAGTTCATGACCCACCTCATTACCCCATTGTCCAGACCACACTGCCTCAGTTTCACCACAAGGCTGCTGTGGGAGACTGTGTCAAAGGCTTTCCTGAAGTCAAGACAGACCACATCCACTGTTTTGCCCTCATCTATCCATCTGGTTGTGCCGTCATAAAAGGCTATCAGGTTGGTTAAGCATGATTTCCCCTTTGTGAAGCCATGCTGACTGCTCCTAATGACCCTCTTGTCCTTGATGTGCCTAGAGACAGTGTCAAGGACGAGTTGTTCCATTACCTTTCCAGGGATGGAGGTGAGGCTGACAAATTTCTCCTAGCCTCTTTTAGAAGGCTTTTAATAAATTCTCTAGGTATATCCCACTTCTACCTCTGTGTTTCATTGGCATTATCTGTTTGCAACCATTTTTGCACCTTTATAAACTGCCTCCCAATTACATGTACCTCCTCTTTATTCTGTCCTATGAGCCCACATCTGAAGTACTGTGTGCAATTCTGGGCTTACCTGTTCCAGAATGGTGAAAACTGCTGGAGAATGTAGAGCGAAGGGCTGTGCAGATGTTTAGGAGACAGGAGCATTTTTCATGTGAGAAAAGGCTGGGGGACTTGTGTCTGTTTAGCTTGGAGAAGACTGAAGGAGGGGAACTTATTGATTCATATAACTACCCAACAGTCAGGTGTCATGAGATCAGGGCCAGACTTTTTTCAGTGGTGCCCAGTGACAGGACAAGGGGTAACAGACACAAGCTTGGAACACAAGAAGTTCCACCTGAACATGAAGAGAAAGTTGTTTACTTTGAGGGTGGCAGAGCACTGGAAAAGAATACCCAGAGAGGTGGTGGAGTCTCTTTCTCTGGACGAGATCCTGTGAAACTTGCCCTAGGTGAAACAGCTCTGCTAAGGAGTCAGACTATATGTTCTCCAGAGGTCCCTTCCAACCCCTACCATTCAGTAATTCTGTAACATCTGGGAGCTTTTAAGGTGTAGTGAGGTGCAGTCATAACTGTAATATCCTGAGGCCATTGGAGCTGCACAAACCAATTGAGGTTGGATTGTAAGACTTCAAAAGATGCTGGATAACAAATGTCTTTATCCCTTTATTCCTCAGTCTAAGGTGAGCATTCAGCAAAATATTGGCATAGAGATGCAGTGAAGCAAGAGGTTCAGATTCTGTTACATACTAGGGGTTTTTTTGCTGGTCTTCCTAAAATAGTTTTTACTTATAGATGCGATAAGTGGATTTTTTCAGGAATTCAACATAAATTTTTTTCCTGTTTCCTTACCACTTAATGCTAGTTCACACATTTTTTTCACTTCTTCAGCAGTGGACATAGTAGCTCTGTTTGAGATTTCTATTTATGTTTCTTCTTAAGAACCTTCCATAAAGATAAGAATGCCTTTTTTTTTGTTTTTTACAGGATACTATGGTGATGGTCTGAATGCTATCATTGTGTTCGCAGCATGCTTCTTGCCGGACAGCAGTCAAACTGATTACAACTATGTCATGGAAAATCTTTTCCTGTGAGTGACACGTGAGCAATGTGACAGTAGCTAGTCCTTCTGTGGATTCCCCTCACATTTTTAATTACCTTGTTCCTATTTGTTCCTTTGACTTTCAAGCTGTATTTGAAGAGATGGGTTTGAGCCAAAACTATTGAAGCACAATCTTCTATAGCAGTTCTACAGCAGTTCTACCGCTGAGCCATACAGAAAATTCCATTGTTACATTTGTGGCTTCTTGGACTTTTAAAGAATAGCAGCTTCAGAAAGTTTGCTTTGAGAATCAAAATGTTTTACTTTCAGAGTTACTGCACAATTAGAGTAATTTACAAAAATTCTGACCATCTTTTCAAACGGTAAATAAAATGCCAGTGAGGTAACATTTGCAAGAGAGCTCATAATCCCTAGAATGGCAAATGGCCCAGTTAAACCCACATTGAGTAAGAGCTGTTCAGTGAAAGTGTATGAGATAAGTGAGATCTGAATAAAAACTAGCAGAGATTCCTTTTTGTTCCAGTACTACTCCTATTCCTGGTAAGTGTGGTGACTGTTCTTATAACGGACGAGTCGTTATATTCACGATTCTTTTTGCACCTAGGCAAACACAGATGTTTTTGAGACTGTTTGTTTCTGTAACTGAAAGTCCTGCAGTGTTTTGAGAAATACACACTTTACTGCATGTTTCAATGTCTAAATGCCTTTAAAACTAATTTAATAACATACAATCATAGAATCATTAGGGATTGGAAGGGACCTCNTTGTGTCTGTTTAGCTTGGAGAAGACTGAAGGAGGGGAACTTATTGATTCATATAACTACCCAACAGTCAGGTGTCATGAGATCAGGGCCAGACTTTTTTCAGTGGTGCCCAGTGACAGGACAAGGGGTAACAGACACAAGCTTGGAACACAAGAAGTTCCACCTGAACATGAAGAGAAAGTTGTTTACTTTGAGGGTGGCAGAGCACTGGAAAAGAATACCCAGAGAGGTGGTGGAGTCTCTTTCTCTGGACGAGATCCTGTGAAACTTGCCCTAGGTGAAACAGCTCTGCTAAGGAGTCAGACTATATGTTCTCCAGAGGTCCCTTCCAACCCCTACCATTCAGTAATTCTGTAACATCTGGGAGCTTTTAAGGTGTAGTGAGGTGCAGTCATAACTGTAATATCCTGAGGCCATTGGAGCTGCACAAACCAATTGAGGTTGGATTGTAAGACTTCAAAAGATGCTGGATAACAAATGTCTTTATCCCTTTATTCCTCAGTCTAAGGTGAGCATTCAGCAAAATATTGGCATAGAGATGCAGTGAAGCAAGAGGTTCAGATTCTGTTACATACTAGGGGTTTTTTTGCTGGTCTTCCTAAAATAGTTTTTACTTATAGATGCGATAAGTGGATTTTTTCAGGAATTCAACATAAATTTTTTTCCTGTTTCCTTACCACTTAATGCTAGTTCACACATTTTTTTCACTTCTTCAGCAGTGGACATAGTAGCTCTGTTTGAGATTTCTATTTATGTTTCTTCTTAAGAACCTTCCATAAAGATAAGAATGCCTTTTTTTTTGTTTTTTACAGGATACTATGGTGATGGTCTGAATGCTATCATTGTGTTCGCAGCATGCTTCTTGCCGGACAGCAGTCAAACTGATTACAACTATGTCATGGAAAATCTTTTCCTGTGAGTGACACGTGAGCAATGTGACAGTAGCTAGTCCTTCTGTGGATTCCCCTCACATTTTTAATTACCTTGTTCCTATTTGTTCCTTTGACTTTCAAGCTGTATTTGAAGAGATGGGTTTGAGCCAAAACTATTGAAGCACAATCTTCTATAGCAGTTCTACAGCAGTTCTACCGCTGAGCCATACAGAAAATTCCATTGTTACATTTGTGGCTTCTTGGACTTTTAAAGAATAGCAGCTTCAGAAAGTTTGCTTTGAGAATCAAAATGTTTTACTTTCAGAGTTACTGCACAATTAGAGTAATTTACAAAAATTCTGACCATCTTTTCAAACGGTAAATAAAATGCCAGTGAGGTAACATTTGCAAGAGAGCTCATAATCCCTAGAATGGCAAATGGCCCAGTTAAACCCACATTGAGTAAGAGCTGTTCAGTGAAAGTGTATGAGATAAGTGAGATCTGAATAAAAACTAGCAGAGATTCCTTTTTGTTCCAGTACTACTCCTATTCCTGGTAAGTGTGGTGACTGTTCTTATAACGGACGAGTCGTTATATTCACGATTCTTTTTGCACCTAGGCAAACACAGATGTTTTTGAGACTGTTTGTTTCTGTAACTGAAAGTCCTGCAGTGTTTTGAGAAATACACACTTTACTGCATGTTTCAATGTCTAAATGCCTTTAAAACTAATTTAATAACATACAATCATAGAATCATTAGGGATTGGAAGGGACCTCGAACGATCATCTAGTCCAATCTCCCTGACACAGCACAATCCCCTAGACCGAGTCACACAGGAACACATCCAGGCGGGTTTTAAACATCTCCAGAGAAGGAGACTCCACAACTCTTCTGGGCTGCCTGTTCCAATGCTCTGTTACCCAAACTGGGAAGAAGTTCCTTCTCATATTTATATGGAACCTCCTATGTTCCAGCTTACAACCATTGACCCTTGTCCTATCACCAGATAACATCAGGAAGAACCTGGCTCCATCCTCCTGACACCCACTCTTCAAATATTTATAGACATTAATGAGGTCACCCCTCAGTCTCCTCTTCTACAAGCTAAAGAGACCCAGCTCCCTCAGCCTTTCCTCATAAGAGAGGTGTCCTACTTCCTTCATCATCCGCATTGCTCTATGCTGGACACCCTCCAGCAGCTCCACATCCCTCTTGAACTGAGGGGCCCACAACTGGACGCAATACTCCAGACGTAGTCGCACTAGTGCAGAGTAGAGGAGGAGAAGGATCTCTCTGGATCTGCTAGCCACCCCACTTCTGATCCACCCCAGGATGCTGTTTGGCCCTCTTGGCCACAAGAACACATTGCTGGTTCATGTCATCCTGCTGTCAACTAGGACCCCCAGGTCCATTTCTCCTACACTGCTCTCCAACAGATCAGTCCCCAGCCTATACTGGTACCTGTCAAGTAGTGAGTAGGGGTTCAATTTATATTAAACATTTTTTTAATCAGAGTGTCTGCAAACCATCACACTGATGCTTCACTATTAGAAATAAGCCTTCACAAATGTCAAGCAAAAGTGTGGAATGCACATCTACAGGGCAAGAAAAGGAGCCATGATAAACATTGGGTGAGGGATGATTTAGATGGAGTTTATTGATAAAGTGTATGGAAATGGTGGTTAATGGATGACTACTTTATGCACAGGTAACACATCACTCTCTTTGGTGAGAACTGAATCCTACGATTCATTTAAAGAAACTGAATCTTAAGGAATTCAAGGGTCAGATTAGACTGTGAGTAATTGCCATACACCTGTGAAAGGGGCCATTGGGCTCAGGGATAGAACTGCCTTCTGCACTGAGAGAACTGAGGCACGCAGGTTTGTAAGGTGTGTTGTGGTATTTGTCACTGCAGTGTACATAATCATGCATTGGGGCTTGAGAGTAGAGAGAACATTCCTCTGCTCATGACTCCAAAGTGAGGTAGGGATTACTGAGCGTGGCGTCTGCATGTATACCCCCAGACAAGAGTTTAAAGTTACTCTTTTATTTGACAGAGTACTGTGGTCTTCTACACAGGGTGAATTTGACCGCAAGAGAACTGTTCTTTCTCAGTTATCATTGCAAAGCTGAAGAATTTAATGAGTGTTTTGCTTACAAAATGAAGTGATGCCTTGGAATGCTCTGTCCCATCAGAAGGCAGGTTGATGGACATTACTCTTCTGGTTTAAAGTTTGTAGCTGGCTGTCCCAGAGGCAGTAGTAGCAGTCTGAGGACCACAAGAATTATCAACAAGTATCTTCTACTGGCCCTTATTAGTTCTGCGTTGAACACACGTAATCATCAATAGCGAAGAAAAATGTCTCAACAGTTTGTTTCATAAGTTCTGTGGTCTTCATGTGGTCCTGCCATGCTCTGCTTTGTAAAATGTAATTTAATACCCTTTTAAGAAAAAGCAAGATTTGAAAACTCACTATGAAATTGTATCCTTGTAAAGAAATCACTTATTTCTGAAGGTAGGATGATGACCAGTGCTAAGTATTTACTTTGGTTTGAAGTGAAAAATCACCCTGCTGTACTATGATAGTCTGCCTTGATTTATTCCGAAGTTAGATTTAAGTTTGGGCTTACGTGGAAAATGTAAAGTATGCGCTCACTTACTTCTGTATTTTATCAGGTATGTAATCAGTACTTTGGAGCTGATGGTAGCTGAAGACTACATGATTGTCTACTTGAATGGGGCAACACCAAGAAGGAGGATGCCTGGACTGGGCTGGATGAAAAAGTGTTACCAGATGATTGATCGAAGGTGAGTAGTACTTTCCTTTCTAATCCACAACCATTATGTTAAACACTGTCCTTTCTGTTACTCCCTTGTGTGATGCTGTTATACGATGTATGATCTGCATGCTTTTTGGAGGTTTTTTCTGTTAAGAAACCTTTTTTTTTTGTACTCTTAGATTACGGAAGAATTTGAAATCTTTTATAATTGTTCACCCCTCTTGGTTTATCAGAACAATTCTGGCTGTGACACGACCTTTTATAAGGTACGTAATGAATATTAGTGATTTTTTGTGTCCTTAAGAATACAGAAGTGCCCTAAATCGTCAAAAATACCTCTTCATCTTTAACCAAAGACAACTAATTTCACAGTTCTTGTTGGAATTTTGACAGTTGTTTACTTAACTAAAATGACTGGAAGAAACCCATGATTTGCAAGAGTTCCTAGCTGCAGACTTCACAAGCATGATTTGGTAAACCTGTATGTGTACATGGAACTGGGAATTCAGCCCCTTAAAATTGTCTTTGTCACAAGCCTAGCTAAAAGGCACAGAGAAAAGGGGTCTAGATGTAATTCAAATCACATCATTAAAAAGATCCTGGCTGTAGAACAAGAGTTGCTGCTTATGCAAGAGGTCTGGAAGCAGCTTGAATTTGAATGCAGAGGAGTTCCAGTTCCAAAGGTTTAAAGCCACCAAAAAGCAAACAACTTATTTGAGCTTCTCTTACAGTTTTAACTGCAAGGCTCAGGAAAACAGAACATTAGGGATTGGAAAGGACCTGGAAAGATCATCTAGTTCAATCTCTCTCAGGCTCTGGAGCTTTAAGGGTAGATGTTGCAGTAGGAGACATGATTTAGTGGTGCTAATAGGGCTACAAAAAGGTTGGACTCTGTGATCTTGAGGATCTTTCCCAGCCAAATCTATTTTATGATTCTGTGATGCAAAGACAAGTAGTCCTTATAATAGAACCACAAAGCTTGAAAGGATCTTCAGGTTCACAAAGTCCAGCCCTCATCCCAACAGATCCCTAACCCCTAGGACATGGCCTCAAGTGCTCTAGCTACTTGGGTTTTAAACAACTTCAGGGGGTGGGGACTCCAGTGCTGAACCACTCTCTCAGTAAAGAGCTTCTTCCTAAGATCCCATCTAAACCTCCCTGGGCAGCCTGTTCCAGTGCCCAACTACTTTCTCAGCAAAGAGCTTCTTCTGAAGACCCAACCTAAACCTCCTCTGATGCAACTTGAGGCCATTTCCCCATGTCCTATCATTAGTTAATTTGGGAAAACAGACCAGCACCAGCCTCACTACAACCTCCTTTTAGGTAGTTGTAGAGAGCAACTGTGCCCAAGCTCTCCACATCAGGCAAGTGGCAGACAACTGCCAGGCGCTGTCACACTTCTAGACCCAAACCTGCAATGACCCAAGGAACTAATGATCTCAGTAACCATTTCTGCGTAGGTAATGCAGGCTGCGCTGGGAACACTCACACTGTCAGCCTTTGTTCAGGCTGTTGGATCAGCATTTACATGGTAAATCAGCTCTCAAATCTACAGCAATCTCTTGTGATCATACATTAATCTGGTTACTGGTCCTAATCCCACGTCAAAACCCCCTGTGACAGAAATGCCACACATCACCCTGAATGGGCAGAAACAAAGCTGTTTCAGTGAACAGATATCGATTGAAAACGTCATCAAAATACACCCACTTAAGCTTCACTTACAGTGTTAACTGCAAGGCATAAGCAGCCAACTTAATCAGTTTGAACTACCCCTACTAGTTTATTAATCACAGAATCATAGAATGTTACAGGCTGGAAGGGACCTTGGAAGATCGTCTAAGCCCAGCCCTTACTGTTGGAGCAGGGTAAGCGTACAGCACTTGGTGTACCTAGACTGTCTCCCATCCAAGCTAACCAGGCCCAACCCTGTTTAGCTAATCCAACATTCCATCTCTATGTCTCTTCACTCACTCCTCTGGGATAATATGTCACTATTCTAGGTCTTCATGGATACAATGAAAGATGCGCTATTACAACTTAAAAAGCAAAAATATGCTATAAAAACTTTAAAAGCACACCAAATTATATCTGTGTTAGTCCTTAATTACAAACTTACCTCATGGTGCATCTTCACTTAGCCTTCCAAGTAAAGCTCTCAATCCTACATAAATTACCTTGGCTGGTAATCTGCCCAGTGGGGGAAGGATCTCCATGCAAACAAGTTGTTGAACCAGTGGTTCCACTCCTCCTAACCAGAATGTTAGGTTTTTTATCCCCTAATTTACATGACTGTGGACAAGACTGTGCCTGATTGGATTGTATTACCTGCGATGTTTGTCTTTGACAGTGTAATGAAGTTTCCCTTTTATTTCCACCCACGGGTGAGGTTACCTTCTATATGCTCTTCTTTTTACCTCTCTGTTGCTGGCCTTGGAGTCATTTGCATACACAGAGCTGTTGTCTGGAGCTAACACTGAAACCTTTCCAGTTTCTCTGTAATTTACATTCTCAGGAAATTGATTAGTGGTTTGAATTGAGACTCAGGGCATATTGTTCAAGGGATTTCAGGCTCAGTTCAGGATTTGGTTGTTTGAGTGATGCAGCAATGCCCTGTGTGGTCTGTGACTAATGGACAGCTCAGGGCTATGCTATCAACACAGCTCACCGTGGGTCATCTCTTACATAGAAAGGGTCTCAGTGCAAGCCAAGGCTGGGTTGCTTTTACAGCCCGCTGTGAGTTGCCTGCATGCTTTAGACATTGCTGAATCTCATTTCCAAACCATGCACCAGTCTGATCCATACACCATACTGACCACCAGTGACTACAGGTTTTGCACTGCCAAACAAAATAGAAGGTTTTCAGTAGTTTGGCAAAGCAAATTAGCAGTACAAAACTAGATGCTGTAGAGACCAGTTAAAACATTCTATTTCATCCGTCTGTGAGAGAAGAAAGTGCAAAAGAGAAATGAAAAAAGGTAGGACACATGGCCAATGTGATTTTTCTGGAAGATAATGTAAGATGTTTTAGCTCTCACTGAGGACAGACGAGCACTATGAGAAAGCTGGAGGCGTGGACAGAGTCAATTCAGTACATGCGCAATGTAAAGATAGAAACTTGCTTGAAGGCCAATGTCAGTACAAAGCTTACTGATCCCAAGGCAAGCAGAGTTTTCAATGAGATAGTTAAACATAAGCCACATAATTGTAGTTCTGTTTAAGCTGAGATGCCAGACATACCAGCAGGAATGACAATAGAATGGCAAGGGACAGTCAAGTCACTGAGGGTATCTTACCATCAGTTCTACCTCAGAAACCCAGCAAGGTTTTTCAGTGGTGCCTGGGATTCTTCTTGATTGACAAACACTAAAAAGTTAGAATCATAGAGTCGTAGAATCATAGAATCATTAGGGATTGGAAGGGACCCCGAAAGATCATCTAGTCCAATCCCCCTGCCACAGTTGTTTGAATACACGAGATGAAAGAGCTAATGGTTGCAAGGATAGATCCTAGATACTGTTTATAGACCAGAAATACTAGCTATCATTTTAGCTGTGTTAGGTGATAAATTAGACTTCTAATAAAGCAAGTATGTGTGAAAAGTATTTGTAATTTATGGAAACATTAGAGGTAAACAGGATGTTTCCTACTGTTGACAGCGTGTCCCCTGTGAAGTTTGAAAAAACAAGTCCAGAGGATGCAGACCGTGATTAACGTTTTGGATAAAATGCTAAGAATTATCAGCGTTGTTATGGCTTTCACTGAACGGTTTGGGGTGATTTCATGCATCATAAAATGTGCCTGTTCCAGGGTGTGTGCCTAGTGATGCTGATCTGGTACCAAGAAGAATTAAAATGGATGATGTTAAGTAATTCTTCATAGCACCTTCATGTCTTTGTGTTGTTGTCTCACTTTACCTTACTGCGGTAAGGCAGGGGCAGTAGCCTTCCACTCGGAGTCCATTGAGAGGCTTCCTGTTATCTGGTCATACCCCCTGGCCAGAAGTAAACAGGAAGAACATGTTCTGTTTTTCATGGCCTATAACTAGGAATATTTACGTGCATTTTTTGTTGTTATCGGTATTAAAAGACTAAATACAACCAGCTCTAGATTTGTAAAATAGCCTTAGGAAAAACAGGTTACCCATAAGCTCATATAATATCTTATATATATAAATATAATAGAAAATAATTCTGGTCAGGCAAATTAATAGCCTTATTTGTTAAGTGTCTTTCCTGAGCAATTTTAGTCTTTTTCTGAGTGATCATTTCTGAAACACGTGCTCATATAGCGGTGTTTCACATGCAGCTTGAAATGATCATATAGGACAGCCACAATAAACAAGGGAAGTATTTCTGCATCAGAGCACCCTGCAGGAGGAGTAGATGTCCCCATACACAATAAGATCTGTACTCATGTGAATAACTGAGGAAGTTCAGTTTCATTATTTTTGATTGAGAACCAGTGTCAAATATAAATGCTAATTCCTCACCGTCACTTGACGTTAACTCTTCATGACCATGTTAAGTGAATGCTTCCCACCTTTTTTTTTTTTTTGGTAAGTATTCCTGCAGGGGATTTGATTCCTTTCAGAATTTTAATGCATCTCCTTTGAACTGTAAAACATAATGGCATTGCCTAGTGTGTAGCCATTACAATTTGTAATGCTGTCCTAAATATGTGATTCAGCCTAAGCAAAGAATAGTGAAAAGTCTAGACTTGATTCCAGGCTCACTGGCACCTAGATACGCTTGTGATTAGCTGAATTCTAACTGAAATATGAATAATAAAATGCTTAATGAATTAAAACATCAAGCACATGCTTCCTCTTTTTTTATAGACCATAACGGGTTTTGGGGGGAAGAGTCAATTAACATGCTGTTTCTGTGTTTCAGCTCTAAGTTCAGCAGTAAGATACAGTATGTCCACACATTGGCAGAGCTTCGTGAGATTATTCCAATGGAATATATACAGATACCAGACAGTATTGTCAAGTAAGTGTGTACTTGTTCCAGTGTGAACTATTTCTACAAATGGGTAATTGTGTTTCAGAATCTTTAAGAAAAACAGGAAGCCCCTTCCTGTATTTTTACAAACGGTCGTGTGTTTTTCCACAAAAATTCCACAGCCAAACTCAGAGTCAGAAGAACACAGTAAATAAAAACTCCTTGGGGAGGTGTGTACTTAGAGGGACAAGAAAGTTTTGTGCTGGTCCTGCAGCCCAGAAAGAAAACAGGAAAAAAGCTTAACCCTTAACCAAGACACACAGGTATAACCTGTGCTATGTTTTTCATAACATTTACCACTGTTTTAAGTGTTGTGAGAGCTTTGCACTGAAGCAGTAATATAACTATAGCCTTTCCAATAAATGTTTACTGAAAGTCCGTAGGTTCACTGTGCCTTGTCTTGCTCATTTCCATGGTTTAACCCAGAACTACTGAAAAGCAGTGTCTCAGTTTTTGCTTAAGTGTGGTTTGGTTTTTTTTTAAATGCAGCAATTTCTGCAGGAAAGAAATTTATTTTAAAATTGTAGGAAGTTGATTTGAATTGCTCACCTCAACTGGCTTTTTTCAGACCTGGAACCAACAAACTAAAATTACATACCAACACTGAAAACCTTGGAACTCAATCATGTTTTTCATGTGGATTATTATTTAAAAGGTACACTGTTCAGGAATGCTCTTAAAAAATTGTTGTGTTTACCAGATGTACTAGGTTTTGAGCCACTGAACATTCTATTATAGAAATTACAAGTAACTGAGTTTTCTTCGTGGTTTGTCAGCTGACTATGCATGAATAATTCTTCTTTTGGAGCTGTCCTGTATCTCTTCAGCCCAGGCAGGCTGCATTGCAGTAGTCCTGAAAGTAGCATCATTTCCTTCACTGAGCTACTGATTGCTCTGTACTTGTGGTGTGGTACAAGGAGCAAATGAGAAGCCCAGTTCTTGCAGTAGCACTTGTAACGATAGTAAATTAAAAAGTAGTCAAATCAGGAACCATAGGGACTTTCACTTGTTAATGTCTGTAAATATGTCAGGGGTGGGCGTCAGGAGGATGGAGCCAGGCTCTTCTCAAGGTCATCTAGTGATAGGACAAGGGGCAATGGGTGTGAGCTGGAACGTAGGAGGTTCCATATAAATACCAGAAGGAACTTCTTCACAATGACGCTGATGGAGCATTGGAACAGGCTGCCCACGGGGGTTGTGGAGTTACCTTCTCTGGAGACATTTAAAACCCACCTGGATGTGTTCCTGTACAACTTGGTCTAGGTGATCCTGCTGTGTCAGGGGGATTGGACTAGATGATCTGTCAAGGTCCCTTCCAGTCCCTAATGTTCTGTGATTTGCAGCTGCAACTTCTTTAGAGGTGGAGTAATTCTAACAATGTGGAGCACAGAGATCATTTTGGTCACCCAATACAAAGATGTCCTGAATGTTTTATAATCCTTACTTTTTTAAAAATTCTCCCTCCATCTCTTCCTCTGTGCCTCTCTTCCTCCTCCGATTCCTGTAAACATTTACATCTCTTCCCTTTGATACAGGCCTTAACCTGCTACTCAAGTGTGTTTATCTGTTTCCTTGCTGTGTCTGTTACTCTGTCCGTA
This sequence comes from Rhinopomastus cyanomelas, assembly GCA_013400115.1. Lineage (NCBI taxonomy): Eukaryota > Metazoa > Chordata > Aves > Bucerotiformes > Rhinopomastidae > Rhinopomastus > Rhinopomastus cyanomelas. The sequence goes on from VXBP01002390.1 coordinate 177,113, forward strand.
GCAGTAAATTGAAAACTGAAAAATCCATTCACCTCTCAGACCAAAACACTCATATGAAAGAAATTACAGGATTTAGAAATAAAGAAATTTTAGAGAGCTGCCTGCTTCACATCAGAAGCAGCCAGATAAGAGATCTTGATTTTGATTAAGGAAAAAAAAAAATCAAAAGATGACAGTTGTGCCCATTGTCAAGATCGGAGAACTTAGTGGGTGCATGCATTAAAGGCACTGTGGATGGTTATTTCCATGACACAGAGGGAAGAGCAGAGCAGCTAATAGCTGAACGCTCCTCATTGTCATCCAGTGATAGGAAAAGAGGCACTTAGGAGATTCCACACAAATACGAGACAGTTCTTCACAGTGAAGGTGACAGAGCACTAGAATCGGCCGCCCAGGTGGGTTGTGGAGTCTCCTTCTCTGGAGACATTTAAAACCAAACCCACCTGGACATGTTCCTGTGTGACTTGATCTACGTGATCCTGCTCTGGCAGGGGGATTGGACTAGATGATCTTTTGAGGTTCCTTCCAATCCCTAATGTTCTGTGATTCTGTAATAGCCTCCCCTCTGCTGCAAATTGAGAGAGATTCCTGTAGCAAAATTAAATAAAATTCAGCTCACAGCTTCTTAACTAACCCACTGACAAGAACAGAAACACTGTCTATGGTGACGAGGAATCCCACCTGCAGAAGTATGAAAGATTTGGTACCAAGATTTGTGGTTGGTTGGTAGTTTTTACTGAAGTGGAGTACAATGTGGTGTTCGCTTGATATGAACTTTTGCATCTTTTCTCTCCCTTCACCCACTCTTACCATGTAAGGTATGACGAAGAGAAGTGTATTAAGAGAAGAATGAGGTAAAACTTGTTTCCTAGCCCATGCTGCTGCTCATAATGGAGTAAATCTGTGTGACAGCCTTTCACCTGCAGGCGACCTCAACAGCTGAAAGACAGAGGACTTGCAATGATGTGGAATGTTATGTTGCCCTTCAAGCTGTTGAGATCAGCCTCTCTTGCAAACAAAACTTACTGAACTGCAATTATTTTTCACTTGGCCCAGGCTACAGCTAGCTTAATACTATTTTATAGAGCAACTGAATGCTTTCAGCTCTGTCCACTGAGCATGCCTCAGATCCCTGCTGCTTTTACATTTCTGCCTCCAAATGAGCTAAATAGGGAATTACAAATGAAAGGTTGCTTGAGCACAGGGGTAAGTGGCATCATACTGAACTGAAGTGGGTCAGGGCATAACTTTTGGTGCCCATTTTAGAAGTATGTACTACATTTGTTCTTTGCTCTGCTATTGCTCTGCTTCTCTCTTACGCTCTGCCTGCTTCTTTGTTTCTTTATATCAATAATTTTTACTCATGCAGACTGGATGAAGAGCTGAGGGAAGCTTCAGAAACAGCTAAGTAAGATAGCTTTCAGCTGGATGCTGGGATTTACTTGTTTCACAGGAAAAGATTGAATGCAGTCGTGCGTTAAGTGTTTGATACAGCAACCAGCCTGTAGTTTCAATTGCAGTGTAAGATGTTACACTGGTGAATTGCCTTCCCCTCTCACTACAAGTGGCTTTTGTTTTTGCACTGTTAGACATTAGAGAGCCTCTGAAGCAATAAATTCACATGAGTTATCTGATACCACCTGAGTATTTAACAGAAGAGGCCCACCCAACCTTAAAAAGCAACTTGTATCCCTTCAATTGGAACATTTTCAAATGCAATGAGTATATGGCAATGAAAACTGTGGAAGAAAGCTGCATTCTTGCTATTCCTTTCATTTCAAAGTGTGCAAACTGTGGTGTAGCAAGTGAAAGGGGAACTAAATATTCATATGAGCCATAATTTATTATTGTTGTTGTTGGATGTATAAAGTCACTGTAGTGCATTTCCCTTCCCCAATTCAAAGAAACAGCTTTAAAACTTATTACTCAAACTAATTTGTGTGGCAGGCACTAAGATCACTGCATTCTTGCCAATAATGTTCGTGTGTTTGTGTCAAAAAAGGCATCCACTACAGTTAGTTATTACATCCCCCAGATTTGATGTCATGTTTAAAAAGAGAAAGAAATAAACACAGAAGAAATGTTTACTACTACCTCTTTTTCCTTGTGTCCAGAACTAGTTGCCTCTCAAATGATCCAGAAATGACTTCAGTGGAGCAGGTGTAAGAATTCATGCTTGATACTGTTATTATATTTTAACATTCTCTTACAAACATGCTGCTAGGAACTGAGACTGGGTAGACTCCGTACAGCTTTTTGGAGACCTAAATGCTTTTGTAGTTGTTTTCAGGAACTTGACACAACACATGCATGCAAGACAAACACCAGAGTCCAGACTTACTATGTTTGCCTTGCAGACACTCAATGTGTCCTTGACTATTCCCGAGCAGAGACAGATACAGTTCTTAGCCTGAGGATATTCAGTTACGTGCAAAACAGATAGGAAAAGCACAACATGATGTAAGTGAAGATGATCTATGCAATTTCTTCAGTTAAAATGAAGTGATAAACTTTCCATCTCTTACATTTCACTTTGATGTTGCGCTCTTGATGCATTCCTTCTCTTTGCTTTTTGTCCCTCTTCTTTAATACTTTTTTGATTAAATCTTCAGTATCTTTATGTTTCTTCTTTTCAAAGCTGGACTGGTTCCCTTGGAAGTTGGAATGCGGCAGTCTTCTGGGAAACTGTTTCTCTGTCTGATACCGTAACTAAAGCATGCAAATGGAAAAACCCTGTGCTGCCCTCACTATCTGTCAGTTAGGGTGCTTGTACCTGTGATCATGTCACACAAGCACTAACAGTTTGTTGCTAGAGCAGCATATCAGGAGGATTGGCCCTTGCAGCAGCATATGTATCCCTAGCCAGCATCTACACAGGAGGAGCAGCTAGCGCCTTTGCAGTCTCCACTCATCTGACAGGAACACATTGTTCAGGAAATAGTGTGTAGTAAACCTTACTCCTCAGTGACTGCTACTAGGTAGTCAAAACACTAGTAGTGCAAGCAGATACATTAGTACAATGGAGCTTTACTTATAACTTTTTAAAGTAAAATTGTACTTCAGTAAACTACCACAGCATCATAACTGATACAGAGGTTAGACACATAAGCTAAATTCCTGATTATAAGCTAAATTCTGTTAGATCAGCTAACAGAAAATCTCTGAGCATCTTTTTTTGTCTCAGTTTACTTTGTAGCGAGCCAGTATGAGAACTGGCTAAATAACATGTTAAAGACTATTTGTTTTTCCTGTTTTTGTTTTTTTTTAAAGAGAAGCTGAGCAGCAAAAAGCAATATGAAAAGGTAATTTCCATGTAGCTGAAATAAATACAGTTGAAGCCAAATTTATGCTAATTCCTCTTATATATTCTCTCTGCATAAATATTAATCTGTCTTCAGAAGTGGCAGTAATTTTCCTGTGGTTATACCACTCATTTCTGGTGTCCTTTCTTCGGGAAATAGGATTTCCTATGCTTCCAGAATAAAAACAGCAGTTTTACACAGACTTCTGTATGCTTTCTGCTGAAACCTCTCTGGAGTCTACCCAGCTCTTAGTTTGCTTCTGTTGTGTTTTCCGTGTCTAAAGGCTTTTGTCTACAGTCATGCTTTCTTGTGTTCTGTTTTGTTCAATACTTTCATTTCCTCATGACTTTCTGAAAAAACTGTAATTGTGAAATAATTCACAGTGAAAGAGCCCTGTGTGTTCTGTCACTGTTCATGTTAGTACTGGTACAACATCTATGATGACAATTTCTTAATCTGAAGAGTGCGTATAAAATATTTGATGACATATGCTTTTCAATAATTGGCAAAAATGTACTCACAGAGAGAGTTTTAGAGTAACATATATATTGCCACAGTGTGGTGTGATTCCACCAGTGGATCTTTTAGTATCTAGTGTCTGCTTCAGATTGGAAGTGCTGGGAATGTAGTTATTAATTTCAATAAAACAGTAAAACATCGTAAGAAGTGAATTTTCTATATGTAGTATAGGATGTGTGTAAATTATTTGATACCAGTGCATGAAAGATGAGGCTTCTCAACAGACTGTAGGGACTCAGGATTGGGGAAATGACTAGACAAATGTTTCATAACACTGATTTTGTTCGTGACTGTTGTTCTTTTGTGTTTTCTTTTTCATTTTTACCATGTAGCATTGACATGAGCCTGAAATAAAAAGCGTTGTGGCCAGACATTTGAAGAAGAGAGTCCACTTGGATTTTCATCACTCAGACATCTATGACTGCGGCGCACAACAGCCAATTTGGGTTAATTTTGTTCGGTTATGTTTTTTTGATGTCATTCAGCAATTCAGTAAGACAAAAAAGAGCCATCTTGTTGCCATAGAAACAGCAGAATTTATAGAGTGTACTTGTACTTTGCCTGCTGTTTTCAGAAACAGAGTTTTCATTAGGAAAGCTGTATCATCTAGAAATTGTTTCTGTGCATGTGTGCGATTTATGTTTAAAAGAAAACCAGTTTTACCAACAGTGTGCTTCATGAACCAGTCATCAGTGGGGATATAGAGTTTTATTTGTTTTTTGTCTTCAATGCATTAGTGTTTATGCATAGCTGATGAGATTAGTCATTATTACAGTAAGGACTAGCTTGCCTGTTTCAAAGAGCAGCAGCAACTTCAGTATTGAAAATAATTCTAGAAACTGTGCAGGACTGTCTTGGATTTTTCTGCTTCTCACTGCCTGAAAAGTCTCTTTCAACTCAATTAGCTCTAATGATCTTTTAATTCTGGCACAGACAGGACTGAAATACTAAAAAATGTTAATCATCAAGTAGACTTCTCTGGGCACAAATGAGTAGCTGAAATTATTTCTATTTTAGTAATTTAGTTTAGTATCTTTATTTTAGGGATAATTTTATAGACATGACTAATCCTGTAAATGGTTGTCAGATCTTCTAAAACCCTTGGAGCATTAATTTGTTAATACTGATTTCTAAATCTGTTTTCCCAAAACTTTTTCCAAGTTCGGAGTCTTCAAATGGCATTCTGACTCCCAACTGGAGGCTGCTAATGCAATGAATATGCAACAAATACTTAGTATTTGCTACTAATAACTGAAGGTTAAATGCATAAATCTGCAGCTGCGAGTCATGCCCATCTGTTAGGATTCAGTTTCCAGGTGTTATTTAAAGTATATGTACTATTAAAATAAATATTACAATGCAATCTATTGTCTGGTCATAGAGCACAGCAGTCAAAAACGTGAAAAGGAAAAGAAGGCATGTCTTGTTTGCTGCTGTTCTCTGTACTGGCATTAAAAGAGACTGCAGTCAATCATATTCACTGGAAAATAACTATTCTTTTATAAGAGAGTGTGAATTAATTGAATTCTGTTTGTTTGCTTTAGTCAAGCGTATGACTAATCCTGTAGCTTCCGCTAATGCATCACTTTTGAAACCTGCTCTTGCCTTCCCTTTTGGAATGTTCTAACAGAAATAGTAGTGTTACACAGCCTCTGAAATATTATCCTTACCTTCATGAGTTTCTTCTATGCCTTACGTTTCTTCTATCGTTACGTTTGTGTAATACCACAATTCAAGGTAGTTTGCACCTTCTTTTTATGTGTGCTCCAACTCCAGTCCTGCTTCCTGTCCAGAATCATTAATGAAAGATAAGACAAGCAAAAAATTACTTAGGGGATAAAGTCTAAGAGTGAAAATTCTATTTCATATTTCATCTAAAATATTTCATATTTGATCTAAAAGATTGATACCTCTGTTGTTTGTAAGTTTCCATCTCTGTCAGTTTGCTTCGTGTATTTGCAAGGTAGGCTGCAGGTAAGGAAGCAGGCATCCACCCATCATCGTGTGCACACTTGTTCAGCTGCTCTAACAGAGACTGACAAAACTGTCAGAAGGGCAAGAGCCTGGTAAATGCTTCTTGTCTGCCAGCATCCAACCGAGAAAAAGGAAAAAGAAGTATCTGCAGCTCTGCGGTCTTCGCTCTGTACTGACAGTGATGCACTGTCATACTAGCCGGCGCACTGTACTGTTCCTGTTTTCAGAGAGCAAGGGCCCAATCCTGATGACCAGTGTTGCTGCTCTATAACCTTGCCCTGAATTAAGACCTGGTCATTTCCACCTTTTCTCAGACATTTGAATCTTGGCTTATGTCTGCCTTACGAAAGTGCTGTCACTTCATATATTGGGGATGTTTTATGTACATACTTAAATTTGTATTAACTTCTAGATTCTAGTTAAGCATTACCTAATTCTAAACTATAAAAACTATGTAGTAGCATGAAGTCACATCATCTCTTAGACCTGTAGATCAAGCCACCTAGAATGAGACAAATGATTTGTGTTATGCTGTAGGTGAGATAAGTGCTTGCTAAAAGACAATATAACCACTGAGCAGAGATTCAGCACAAATCTTAGTACACTGTCTGAGACTTAAGTGGGACATAAGAGATTTGTGTCCTTAATGGTGGATGTCAGCTCAGAGGCGTGTTTAATTCTAAAGGTTGTGTGTGAAATTGCTGAACAGCAGAGCTATACATGAATTAACATGATTAACGTGGGTGAAATAGTTGAGGCAGCCTGAGGTAGAAGGAATTTGCTTAAGCCACTTGTCACAGGAGAACAAAATAGGGGATCAATCTGATGCTGCAAAATTAATTGTGGGATGAAAGTGTGGTTATCTTTGCTTATTACTGTATTTTGAGAAGTTGTTTTTAGAGTTCTGATATAGCAATTCTATACTATGCTAACAATAATGTATCAGTACCAATAAATCAGTAGTACACTGAAAGACAAATATAACACATATAATTGCACAGATAATCTTTTATATATGGATTTTTCTACTGTGTATCAGAGTGCTCAGATTACATACAAATTACTTGTGGCTTTTTGGTTTTTTTGTTAAAGGCCTATGCTGATTTAAATTAGAGATTAAGCAATACAAGGGTATCTAATATCATTGTATGTGTATATCTATACGTATGAATCAGAAATAAAGAATTGCAACCCATCACTGTAAGTATTTCTTTTCCCCTCCACATTGTTTTTCTTTTCTCCTTGAGTGCCTGAAAACACTTGGCTGTTTCAAATCACAGCTCTTGACATTTTTTTTTTCTTTCCATTCCCTACCTGTCCTTCCAAAAATTGAAACAGGGTCAGTTCTGACTGTTGTGATACTCTCCACCTTCACATGTTCAAATCCTTGCTTTGCTGTTATTAGCAATATTTTTCCTGAAAGAAAGCAGGGGCAGCTCTTCAAGTTGCTCTCTAATTTCTCTCTGTGCTGTCATCTAAAGTTCCTCCCTTATGAGGAGAGGCTGAGGGAGCTNCACTGGACTAGATCGTCTTACGATGTCTCTTCCAGTCCCTAATGATTCTATGATAAGTACATAGATAGGCTTACTCCATCTCATGTGATACACGGCAAACAGAAGGTACAAGTCAGAAACAGATTGACTGTGAAACCACCCTGAGCAGTTTAACAACCTTACTGACTGCAGTGAAGCAAGGAGTCATTGCTGGTAGATGTGCAGTTCATTCACCTGTCTGGTACCCTTTGCCCACTGTTGTTACAGTCTACGTCTCTGTTAAATGGGCCAGTTTACACTGCCACTGCTTTTAATAAATCTGGCTGACTTTTGGACAGCTAACCTGGAGTGCCAGTGCGGCACCAGGTACGAGCTAAAAGGGGACAACCCATGGCTGCTTAACTGCCACCTGCCTGCAAGCAACAATATGAATGCTCCTACACCTTTTCAGTGCAAAGTAAAAGAAACTGGATTAAGCTAACTTTTCATCCTTTTTCAAAATTGTCTCTTTTGAGAAAAATTGATAATTTAGGGTGTGAATTGAGCCTCAGAAGCAGACAATTATGGCAGTGTCAAACAAAAGAAGTGCCACTAGATTTCACTAATTCACTGGAATTCAGTGTTTTGGTTTTGATCATCTGTCTCCGGGTTCTTCCAATATAATTTTATTACAGGCTAAATATTTTGTGGGCACTTGGTCTCTGGTGTTCACTAATATGGGATCTTTTATACCCTACATCTCTTATAGCCAGCTCTAATGCTGTAGCTGGGAGTGCTCCGATACCATCAGTTACTGTAATGAGAGCTCAGAGATTTTCTTAACTTTCTGTATGCCAAATGTCCTGCCACTTTGTCTTCTAGCAATTTCACTGATGTTTGCAGAATGCTGATTAGCAATTATTAGCAATTCCACAAACAAGGAGAAGTCAAAAATGTAGTTGAGTAATAACTGAGAGGCTTCATTTCAGAAGCTCTTACAGTGTTAACTGCTGACACCTTCCCATTCTCTGATAGTTTCTAAGTGGTTTGGCGTTTGGGACATCTTAACATTTTTCTCAAGATAAATAGTGTGTAGTTACTTCAAGTGTTTTCTGCTCATTTGCTGTTTCTCTGCAAGGGGAAGAAAATATACTTTCTCATAGATTCTCAGTGGAGGGTTGTCATGAAGTAAGTTTTCAGCACAGTCCAGTGGCATGAAATATCAGCTGAAATGGACTTCCGTTGCCATAGAATGAGTCAAGATTATCATTCATTTTGTGAACACGTTAATTTTCTGCCTCCCTCCTTCTACAAGGAAGGATTTAAGTTCCTCTTAAATCAGCCTTTACAGCTAAAGCAGAAAGGGATGACCTGGGTTGTTTTCTGTACGTGGGAACTAGTTTAATAAGCTGAGTGCAAGATGTTATGAAAGAAGACCATAGTTATTTACAGAATCTTACTGTATGTACTATATATTAATCCTACCTGCTCACACTCATCCTCTCATGGGCTCACACTGTCACACTCACATGATACAAGCAGTAGGACTCTGGGCTCCCAGGGTGGCCTGACCATGTGCAGTTGTTGGCAGCAAAGGGTAGCTGGTGGCCACCAAGGCCTCATCATGTTTCTCTTCTTTTTTACTGCAGTCAGAAAACTAGTTTTTGCATGTAGGGATTTTGTGACCTTCATAAAGTTAGGAGTCAGTAGCTATCATCCTGTTTTGCTTCAGCTTCCTGCAGTCTCATAAATCCAAGGCCACTTTTTTGCCTTTGAAGCACGTGTTTGTTCTCATGGTGAGTGAGTTACTGCATCAGGCTGTACTATAACCTCTTTGCCGCTCTGCTCTGGCAGTGGGGGCTGGGGTTGGACTTAGATGATCTTTTGAGGTCCTTTCCAACCCCTAACATTCTGTGATTCTGTGGTTCCCAGAGTGCAAATCTGATGGTCCTGATATAACAAAATGGATTCCTCAGTTTTACTGCTGGGATCAGTGTCTTGGGAGGCGAGTCCTGGAAAGGTACTTTAACTGTTCTTTAAGCCTTTTCCTGCTACGTTTCCCGTTGTGTTTGCACACATGCATGCTTCCTTTCATACAGCATTCATACCAATCTCATGTCTTTCACAATATAATCACTTCTACAGCTTTGCAGGACAAAGAGCCCCAGTTATGCTGTAGTTGATAAATCAGAAGAGTGCTGGTAGCAGGGCTGCCTGAACTCATCACTGTGATTTACAATAAATACAGGAAAATATAAAAGAAACATAGATTTTTTAAAATGAAATTAAATGCCGAAGATTTATGAAGTCTTAAGTATAAATACAGAGTTGGGAAATAATCCTATATTTTTGTGAGTCCCATGATAGTTTGGAAGTTACTGAACTAAATTCAATTTAATTAATTAATTAAAATATTATTATTTAAATTATTTGAAAAGTTAGTATGGTTTGGAGGGAATCTTGAAATGTCATCTAACACAAACCTGTCTCTGTTGCTCTGAGCGGCATGAAGTGTACATACCTTTTAACGCAAAGTTGTGTCAAAGTGAAAAACCTGTAACCCCAACTCCCCCCCCTCAATCCTTTATTAAGGAGGGCATTTCACTTCCCAGGTCTGCAATTTAAAAAAAAAAGTTATGAAATTGCAGTCATAGTTTTTGTCATTATTTTACTTTAATTGTAAAACTTATTCTTGGCAGACGACAATCTCCACTAAAGAACAATTAATTACCTGTTTTACTTGCAGATGTTGCTTCATGTGATTATCAGCTTATGCTCAGGGTGAGGTCAAAGCGTGGCGCTGTGAAGTTAAAATGTTGGCTGTTGCTCTTTGCCCTGTTTTGGTTTACGGCTCTGCAGTATTTGCCTTGACTAATGCTCAGCTACTCCAAAATATGAACTCTCACCCAAATAAATTACTTTGCAAAGCTGCTGAAGTGTCTTTTTAGATCACGTGTTTGGTTGTTAAGCTATTTTTCCTAGAGGGATGCACCCATTTAAGAACAACTTATCACCTCTTGCTTGCACAGAGCAACTTCTGTCAACAGTCCCTGGAGTAGTGACTGACTGGGGTTGTCCATCAGTGGAAGCAGTGGAGTTAGCTGCGCTCTGCCAAATTCAGGAACCTGAAACCACATTATGCAGCCTGAGCCTGCTGCATCTTTTATGCTCCTCTTTGCTTTCCTGTACTTAAGATGACCCTATTAAATGCAGCTTTTTGGAAGCAAGGCAGAACATCTCTCAAGGCTTATAGAACCTAATAGTACATTTATGAATCATAGAACATAAATATGCAGACTGGTATGTGCTTTTTGCCCTGTCTTAACTTGCTGTTCCTGTTGTTAAGGAAAAAACACAGGTCACTGATTTTGCAAGTATACTTGTCATCTATTAATTTTTCTCCTCTATGGAAAATCCACTGTCTTTTAAGCAAGATAGGGATAACAAGGTCAATTTTTTTTTTTTAAGAATTTGATACTATTATCAGAGTTAACTTCTTTTTTAAGAAAGAAGTCTAAACAGTCTTTTCATTCATAAGTATCATTTGAAAAAAGTAATTTTTTTGTGCTACGGCACGCGTACATTACCATGATCAGGAAGGTTTTATTGTCTTTAGTGGACTAAGATTTTTCATAACTATGTTTAGCTGTGAAAATGCTCTGTACCATGGTATCATTATGTACCATTGTATCATATGTACATTGTAAAGCTTCAAGAAAAGGCATTTGAAGCCTGTGTTTCTCTATCAAGTAGTTTCAGTCCAGTGCAGCAGGTATTTCTGAATGATTTTTAAATGTCTTAAACTACAGTTTCCGTCTCTGGAGACATTTAAGACCCACCTGGATGTGTTCTTGTATGACTCGGTCTAGGTGATCCTGCTGTGGCAGGGGGATTGGACAAGATGATCTTTTGAGGTTCTTTCCAATCCCTAATGTTCTGTGATTCTGTGATACAGACCAATAGATCCATGTGCCTGCCCTAACATTAGCTAGCCATCTATGAACATTCTTGGAAAAAAAAAGACTGCTTCAGAAAATGAGGTTTCTTTTGCATTTGAGTTGACCAAATGTGACCTTAGTGGTGGGATGCAGCAGAAGAAAAAGTGTGCTGTGTCTTTCATATAGTAATTACTCTGTCAAAATCTCCTGAGCTCTGAGATTGTCAAACCTTGAAGTGCTTGAAGGCACTGAATTCAAGTGAAGAAATAAAAAGCATAGCTAGCTTCTCAGTATTGTTAGCCAAGTCATAAATTACTACAAAAATAGAAGCAGTTAAAATTAAATTCTGATCAGAAATGTGATAAAATTGTCTTCTTGGCTCTCTGTTATGTACTTCAAAGCAAGCAAAGCAGCTTCCAGCAGTAGTGGGAGTTGTAAGAGTCACTGAGAAAATTTAAGTGCTGGCTTTATTTGATGGACCTGTGTTAAGCCATCCAGACTGTAAAACTTCATCTCTGTCCTTACCCCTTGAAGTATGAGTAATGTTACATTAAACCTACAGAGCACAAGGAATTTTAATGTGAGATTTGGGCTTTTTGAAAGGAAAGAAAAAAGGAAAAGGAGCATCGCTAAAACAATCAGTCTGGGAAAAGAAACATGAGGGAAGGAAGGACAGGGTAAGGAAATGGCTAGAGGGAAGGTACCATTACAGACATCTTTCTGCTTAGAGTTCCAGCCTTCTTCCAAATTCTCATTGTCCTTGGGGAGAGCTGCTGAAACACAGCAAGCTCTGTTTGCCTGAGGCCTTGAATCAAAAGAAGTGCAGAACAGTTTTATTCAAAATGTTCTTTTAACCTTATTTAAAGACATTATGGAATCCCTGGAGACAAGTACCTTAATCTGATTTTCACCCAACGTAGAATAAGGCCGTCTTAGCCTTTGTGTAGACAGCACAGAGGAAGAAGCTGGAAAAAATGGGAAATGTGGAGTGAATTTAGAAAACAAATAAATTACGTATTTCCCAGTGGCTTGCACAGAATGAACATGATTCAGAAGACCTCATAGGTGTGAGTAAGGACACAAATAGAGAGGAAAGAGCAAGATGCAATAGGGAGGTGCATGGAAAACTGTATTTCATGAAGGAAAATAGCTGCAGCAGCGAAATGACAGAACAGGGGATGAGCCGTGTTGAAGAGAATAAAAAAATGTTTAAAAAAACCCTCCAAAAATGTTTAAAAAACCCCCCAAAAAATGCTAACTGCCTTAGAAGAAAATTCCTGTACTATGTAATGGGTTAATAGCAGTGGTCGCTGACGCAGCTGCCATCTTCTGAAGGTGTCTCAATGGCATGTGATGGAATATATGTAAACAGCAGTAAAGATCCCAAGTTATTCATTCACACACTTCCTACCTTATCACCACCAGAGGAGGAAAGAAAATCAGTGTCGGGAAAGCACATGGATTTAACACTGTGCTGCTTCTGGGTGCAAGCACTGAAATCGCTGAGACTTCGCTGATGCACAGAATCTGGTCTGATGTTCTTTATAAAAGAGTCAGTTCAGGTAGCTTTTACGGAATTCCATATAACCACACTTCCTGACTACACACCATTCCTAGAACCACATCCACCAGCCAAGTAACACCATTCAAGTGGTCATTGTACTTCCAGGAAGAAACATTCAGGGGTCCTGCCTGCTAATTTATCTGAAAACAATTTTATTTGGAAAAAATTTATTTTTAATAATATTATTTTCCTTTTTTAGGGGCTGTGGACTCAGAATCTGTGTTCTGTCAATTACCCTGGAATTACCTGTGAAAAGAGTCTGTAATTCACAGCTGCTATTGGGTGGAGAACTTTATGCTTTTCTTACTCATCTCTCAGATGTTGTGGGTTAGCCCTGGTTGGTAGCTTAAACCTCCCTAGAGCCACTCCTTCAGTGCCTGTTACAGGATGCAGAAGAGATGTAGAATGATAGGAGTGAGAAAGGTTATCTCTCAGGTTGAGATAAAGAGAGTTTAGTAGTCAAAGCATAAGCTGCAGATGCAAGTCAAGGAACACATTATATTGATTCACTACTTCCTATTGTCAGGCAGATGTTCAGCCACCCCCAGGAAAGCAGGGCTTCATGACACATAATCAGATTTGTGGAGTCCCCATCCCTGGAGATATTTAAGGACAGACTTAGAGCCGTGGTCTAGGTGATTGGCGGTGATATTAGGTCATAGGCTGGACTTGGTCTTAGAGGTCTTTTCCAACCTCAAAAATTCTGTGATTCTGTGATTTGGAAGGGACCTCAAGAAATCAATCACTCCATCAAGCAGGGCTGCCTAAAGCACATTGCACAGAGGTGCATCTAGGTGACATTTGAATATCTCTAGAGAAGAAGACTACAAACCAGTTGGGGCAGTCTGTTCCAGGGCTTGGTGACTCACACAGTAAACAAATGTTTCCTTATTTCTAAATGAAAGGACCTGTTGGAAAGGGGTCTAGGAGAAAGAGACCTGGGGGTCTTGGTGGACAGTAAGATGACCAGCCATGTGCCCTTGTGGCCGAGAAGGCAAATGACATCCTGGGGTGGATCAGAAGACAGTATTTAGCAGATCGAGAGAGGTTCTCCTCCTCCTCTACCCTGCTCTGGTGAGACCACATCTGGAATCTTGTGTCCAGTTCCAGGCTCCTCAGATCAAGAAGGACACAGAACTGCTGGTGAAAGTCCAGTGCAGAGCCACAAAGATGAGGAAGGGAATTGAACATCCCCCTGATGAGGAAAGGCAGAAGGAGTTGGGTCTCTAGCTTGAAGAAAAGGAGACTGAGGGGTGACCTCATTATTGTCTATAAATATTTGAAGAGTGGGTGTCAGGAGGATAGACCCAGGCTCTTCTGAGTGTCATGTCATTATAGGACAAGGGACAATGAGTGTAAGCTGGAATGTAGAAGGTTCCACATAAATCTGAGGAGTGTCTTCAGGGTGAGGCTTGACAGAACACTGGAACAGGCTGCCTAGGGGGGTTGTGGAGTCTCCTCTGGAGATGTGTAAAACCCGGCTGGATATGTTCCTATGCAACTAGGTGATCCTGCTCTGTCAGGGGGGATTGGACTAGATGACATTTCGAGGTCCCTTCCAATCTCTAATGTCCTGTGATTCTGTAATTCTTGTGTTCCAGCTTGTGCCCAATGGTCCTTGTCCTGTGACTGGGCACAACCGAAAACAGCCTTGCCACATCCTTCCTACAGCCACCCATCAGGTATTTCTAGGTATATATCAGATCTCCATTCAGTCTTCACTTCTGAAGGCTAAACAGCCCCAGCTCTGTTTCTTATCCCTAATTGCTTACTCTTGTTTATCCTAACAATTTGGTTTTTTAAATGATTCTGACTACTGCAGGTTAGATGTTGCTTATGTGGTAGTATTCACTAGCACTTCCTCCATTGCTAAGTTTCTTAACTGTGCTTCCAACAGTAAATGAGTAATTGCTATTAATGAAAGGCTTGGTCTTTTCATGTTTCTAATTAAAACAGCATTATTTTGTTAATTGTTTTTTCTTGAACAAGGAATGTGTTGCAAATGGAATCTTTTTTTCCAATCTTGATGATTCTATCATTCAAGGAGAGCACAGGAAGTTTCTCCAGAACATTTATTGACCTGAAGCTCCTGGACTTAGTGCACTGTGAAACAGAAGATGGTGATAGCTCACCTATGTGGGCAGATGTGATGCAAAGCATAATGGACATATATACATATGTGTATATAAATACATGTGTGTATAGACACATAAATACATGAGCAAAACCAGATTTGAAAGATTTTATTGCATTCAAGCTGTTTTGCTGCATTCAAGCTTTAAGGAAGCACCTGCAGCTTTCATGTACAACAAATTAATTCTTTCCTAGTACAGAAATAGGGAGTTGAAAGCGACAGCTCTTTTGACATTACAGTGTCAAATAATGGCATGAGGAAAACATCAAACTTTTGATATCTTAATATTATTAAGGTTTTTCTGTGTTCCAGTATTTATTTTCTTTCAAAAACAGATGTGATCTGCATGTAATTCTGACTTCTAGCTGCTACTGTGAGTTCACAGGGCTTGCCTTCTTTGAAAAATTAATTCTACATTAAATTTATGTTACTTCTATCCATATTTTGTTTTCATAGAATGATAGAATCATTAGGGATTGGAAGGGACCTCGAAAGATTATCTAGTCCGATCCCCCTGCCACAGCAGGATCACCTAGACTGAGTCACACAGGAACACATCCAGGTGGGTTTTAAAAGTCTCCAGAGAAGGAGACTCCACAACTCCCCTGGACAGCCTGTTCCAGTGTTCTGTCACCCTCACTGTGAAGAAGTTACTTCTTATATCTATGTGGAACCGCCTGTGTTCCATCTTACACCCATTGCCCCTTATCCTATCATTAGATGACCTTGAGAAGAGTCTGGCTCCGTCCTTCTGACACCCACCCTTCAAGCATTTATAGACATTAATGAGGTCACCCCTCAGTCTCCTTTTCTATCCATATACACAACATCCTCGTCAGTTGCATAAATACCACGCCCCAAAAGTGAGTAGATCAGCACCTTAGATCACCTACCACCTTAGATAAAAATTAGATCAACAAAGCTTACCACTTACTAATAGGATAGCTCCCAAGTGCAGCCACAGGAGAGCACAGCTGCCTTGACATAAATCCTCCGTTGTCTTCCCAGAAGTCTCTTCTATCCAAAAAGGGCAGACATGAGGTGACCAGTTGGGCCCAGTACCTTGCTCTTCCCCATGGGAGGGGCAACATGGGGTGCACCTGGCTTCTTCAAGTACTCACAACTGCCTCCATCATTCCCAGGTGACTCTCCTCATGGAAGACACAAAAACCTACCTCATATACTGGCAACTAGTTCAACCAACTTGGCTTTCCATGCCACTAGTCCATGTGGCATGCCTTCAATGAAGAGATGTTTGACAGCCCATCAGAATTGTCGGTAAAGGGAAATAAGAGAATATTCCTTCCAATTTTCCTAGGCTTTTCTGCTCTTCCATGTGTCCACACTCTCCTGAACACTACTAGGTGTCAAAGTTTTATCCTGAGTACAAATTGAATAATTCCTTTAGTTAATAAGCTAATGGGCCAAAACTAAAGCAAAAAGTGAGACTTTGAAAACCACTTCAATTGCAGGCAAAAATTTAAAAAACCCAAAATTTGGGAAAAAACAAGACATTTAATTCACCTCACATAAAAACCTACAGAGATTAATCACATGTTCTTACATAACTGGGCCAAAGTGCTATTTCGAACCCCTCAAAGGGAAGAGATAGCCACTGAGAGAAGCTGCAGCAGACCAGCTCCCACTGTTGTCTGCAGTAAATCTTGACACCAAGGATCCCCAAATTTGCTTCCCAAGGAGGGAAGCGGTGAAATCGGGGGTTGCTGTACTCCTGCAGGACCTAGCAGCTCTTACAAGAGACTGACAAGGCTGCCATAGGCATTTTAAAAAGCTGTAACTGGAATCTACAGACTGCAGTGACCCTGCCCACCCCAGCCCCTGCTCCTGTTTTAGCTGTTCCAGAGGCCGGTGCCTGCCACAGAACAGGGCTTGATCTGTCAGTGAGAAGGCGCTGAGGACACTGCCCTGCTTGATTTGAGAAGGGGCTCAGGGTCCCCTCACAGGAGGGGAACACGTTCAAGCGCGGGTAGGTCTGCAATGGGAAGAAGAGGAAGGATACGGAAACCTTCTTGTAGGCCCACAGCTGTGCACAGGGCCTCTACCGAAACAGGAGGTACTCACCTCAGAACTGAAACCATGTCCCTTCTGAGAGTGCCCCAGTGATGTCTGATGCGTCCACCCAGGCAGAACCACAGACCAGTAACACAGGAAACCCCAACACAAGCAATCGGCTGTTGTGACTGCCCAACCCCAGCTGCTGGAGCAGTGGTGATTTCCTGCCAAAGGCGTGCTCAGGTTAATGGGCTAGTTCCAAGCAACAGTCAGTGGACTACGCAAGTTGGTAACGCTGAGGCAGAGCTAGGTGGTTTCATAAACATGTTGCTGCTGTGAACAAAACACCTCAGGTGACGCACAAAAGCAGGGCTCCCCTTCAGTGCTCACCCTTCACCATTACAGCCACAATTACTATATCTTACCTACCACAGGCACCCAGGAACTGCAGGGCTGCAGGAAGTAGCTGCAACAGTGGCACACAGTGGCTACTGTAAAAAGAAAAGACCAGTACTTTTCCTAGGTGACTCTGTGTTAAAGGGCACTGAGAAACCCACCGGCCAACCTTCAAGAGTCTTGAGAGGTCTGTTCCTCACGGGACCTAAGATCACAGACATTTCTGAGGGGGTGCCGTGACTGATCAAAACAAGAGACTACTATCCCCTGTTACTCTTTTTTTCATGGACATGAACGACAGCAAAGCAGCTGCTGAGCAGAATTGTGGGGGACTAACGCCCTATAGTTACAGGTAAAAACATTTTGTGTGCAAGTTATCTTTTTCTTCATCCTACCAGCTGGAGAAAAGGAGGCAGCCAGAAATAGTTCATAGAATCATAGAATCATTAGGGATTGGAAGGGACCTCAAAAAACCATCTAGTCCAATCTCCCTGCCACAGCAGGATCACCTAGACCAAGTCGCACAGATACATAGTGCACATCAGCTTCTGGCTACATGCTTGGTGCCATCATGAGGGTTTTGGGTTTTATGACAATGGGATATCCTTCAGTGATTACAACCTTCTGGGGAGGGAAGGAGAACACTGTCTAGAAAAGGTAAGATAAAAGGCTTGCCAGCTTAGTGAAGTGAGCTTTAAACTGAAGGCTCTGGGGGGTGAGGTCCAAAATGGACATTCTCAGGTCAATGTGGCCACCTGGGAAATACCCATTCTCTAGGCCAGGAGAAAGATCATAGAATGTATTGGATTGGAAGGGACTTCCAAATGTCATCTAGTCCAACACCCCTACAACAAGCAGAGACATCTCTAACTACAACTGATTGCTCAGCGCTCCATCAAACCTGACCTTGAATGTCTCCACCCCCTCCCTAGGCAACCGGTTCCAGTGATCCACTACCCTCATACTGAAGAATTTTTCCTAATGTCCAGACTAAATCTACCCCTTTTCAGCTTAAAACCATCACCCCTCAACCTGTTGTTCCATGCCTTTGTGAACAGTCTTTCCCCAGCCGTACTTATACGGCCCTTTCAAGTATTAGAAGGTCACTATAAGGTCCCTTGGAGTTTTACCGTTTTCAGGCTGAACACTCCAACTCTCTCACCTATCTTTATAAGAGATGTGCTCCAGCCGTCAGATCATTTTCATGGCCCTCCTCAAGACACACTCCAACAGGTCTTCATCTGTATTTTGTTGGAGAGTCCAGAACTTCATGCAATACTGCAGGTGAGGTGTCACCAGGGCAAAGCAGAGGGGCAGAATCATAGAATCATAGAATCATCATGGCTGGAAAGGATCTCCAGGGTCCTCAAGTCCAGCCCTTTCTCCTAGTGCCTAACCACTAGACCATATCCCCAAGCGCCGCATCCACATGTTCCTTAAACACCTCTAGAGTTGATGACGTCACCACCTCCCTGGGCAATCCATTCCAGCACATAACCACCCTCTCAGTAAAGAATTTCTTTCTGACATCCAGTCTAAACCTCCCCTGATGCAACTTGAGGCCATTTCCCCTCGTCCTATCATCACCAATTTGAGAGAAGAGACCAATACCAGCCTTGCTACAACCTCCTTTAAGGTAGCTAGAGGGCAATAGTTCCACTCGGTCTTCTCTTCTCCAGACTAAACAACCCCAGCTCCCTCAGCCTCTCCTCACAGGGCATGCCCTCCAGCCCCTTCACCAACCTGGTTGCCCTTCTTTGGACTCGTTCCAGCACCTCAGTGTCTTTCCTGTACTGTGGTGACCAAAACTGGACACAGTACTCAAGGTGCAGTCTCACAAGTGCTGAACATAGGGGCACAATCACCNGCCCTGAGGGACACCGCTTGTGACTGGCCGCCAACTGGATTTCACGCTGTTCACCACCTCCCTCTGGGCTTGGCCGTCTAGCCACTTTCTAACCCAGCGAAGAGTCCTCCTGTCAGTGCCAGGAGCCGACAGCTTCTCCAGCAGAATGCTGCGGGAAACGCTGTCAAATGCCTTCCTGAAGTCCAGG
>VXBP01002391.1:26575-36905 GCA_013400115.1 Rhinopomastus cyanomelas
CCACCACGAGAAGAAGAACGGCCGCAGCAGCTCCGGGGCACTGCGGGGCGTCTGCTCCTGTGCGGAAGGTAGGCCCTGCTCCTGGCGGGTAAAATCCACCGTCCCCGGATTAAGTGCGGCCCTCGCGTTGCTCTGCTTCACCTCCTGCCTGCCTGCCCGCCCGCCCTCCCCAGGCAAACCCTGCGACCCCGCGGACCGGCAGTTCAACACCCTGATCCCCTGGTGCCTGCCCCACACTGGCAACCGGCACAACCACTGGGCCGGGCTCTACGGGCGCCTGGAGTGGGACGGCTTCTTCAGCACCACCGTCACCAACCCTGAGCCCATGGGCAAGCAGGTGGGTGCTGCTGGGCTCCCTCGTCCTGGATCCGTCACTCTCTGCCAGCTCCATCCCCCTCCACTGAATCCATCCCACTCCAGCAAATCTATCCCGATGCAGCCCCTCCACTGGCTCCATCTCCCTCCATCAGATCTGTCCCCCTCCACTGGATACATCCTGATCCCTCTCCCTCTGTGGGATCCCTCCCCTTTCTGGCATCCCAGCCCCTTTCTAGGGTCCCAGCCCCATCTCTGGGATCCCTCCTCTACGGGATGCCAGCCCCTCTGTGGGGTCCCCACCCTGCTGACGGGGTCCCCGTGTTCGCAGGGCCGGGTGCTGCACCCCGAGCAGCACCGGGTGGTCAGCGTGCGGGAGTGTGCCCGCTCCCAGGGCTTCCCGGACACCTACCGGCTCTTCGGGAACATCCTGGACAAGCACCGCCAGGTCAGTCCTGCTGGGACCAGTGCTTCCTGGTGGCAAGTCCTTCCTCGCTGGTGGCCAAGGCTCCATCCCTGGCAGTGAATCCCTTTGCACTGGCGGGTGAATCCTTCACGGCCGGCAGCCAAACTTTTCTCTGGTGGCCAAGTCCTTTCCCGGTGGCCCAGTGCTGTCCTGAGTCGGTGGCCGGTCCTTGTTTCCTGGTGGCCTGCTGTTGCCCATTGGTAGCCCAGTGCTGTCCCTCACTCTGCCGCAGGTGGGGAATGCGGTGCCTCCTCCTCTGGCCAAGGCCATCGGGCTGGAGATCCGCTCCTGTGTGCTGGCCCGCCTGCGCCAGTCCACAGCCACAGGTAGGTCGGGGGGGCCGGGGGGAGCCCTGGCGGCCCTCCCCAAGGCTGGCAGGCGGCAGGGTCACCCCTTCTCCTTCCTTCTCTGCAGAAGGCGCCGCTGCGGAGCCAGGGGAGGCCATGGAGACGGCCGGCTGAGGCCGGGGCTGCCGGCCCCCGACCAAACTGTGCACTGACTCCTCCCAGCCCGGGGGCTGCTTCGGCTTGGGGCTCCCCCCTTTCCCCTTCCCTCTCCTTTGCTTTTTCTGTTCTGTCCTTTTCTGTATAATTTTATTTTTTAAGGTTTTTTAAAATTGTTTAAATTTTTTAAAAATGTTATAGTTGATCTTATTTTCAAAATTTTATTGTATTTTCATTTCATTTCCTTGTTTATGTTCTTTTTATTCCTTATTTTATCCTCTTTAATTTTTTAAGATATTTTTTCTTTTTTATTTTCACTTGTTACATTTAAATTTATTTTATCGTAGTATTTAATTTTTTATTTCCTTTTAATTTTTTTTATTTTTATTTTCATTTATTTTTATTTTAGTTTAGTTTTTTATTTTCCTTTTAGTTTTTAAATTTTCTTTTTCTTTTACGATTTTTGTTTTCTTTTCCAGTTTTCTTTTTCTTTCCTCTTCTTTCCTGAGTTTTCCCCCCTCAGTCCTGGTCGCTCTCTCTCCCCCCTCTCCCTGGGGATCTTGCTGGCTGCAGTTTTTATTTAAATCCTTTTAATTTTTTTCTAGGTTTTTTTTGTTTTATTTTTATTTCCTGTTGTTTCTTGGGCCTTTTTTGGGGGTTCAAGTTGTCCCTCCACCAGGGACCCCTTTCTTCCCCTCAGTTCAGTCCCACTGGCACCCCCAGACACCCCCCTCGGCCCAAGACCCCAGCCTGGAGCACAGGGTGCGGAGGCTGGGCCCTGCCCTGGTTGGGGGTGGGGAAGGGGGGAAGATAGAGGGGGAGGAGAGGGAAGGGGGGTCCCCTCTGTCCCCCTGTTTTTAGGCCGCCCTGTGCCGGCAGTGCTGGGGAACCCAGAGTTTCTGTAGTTTTCTATGGTGTCACTTCTGCTAATAAAGNTTATTATCCTCACCTTTATTCCCTTCCTCCCTCTATTCCTCCCCCTTTATTTTCCCCCCTTCATTCCGCCTCTTATTCCCTTTATTCGCTCCCTCCCCTTTTATTGAGGGACATTCCCCTCCTCTATTTTGCCCCAACCAAGGCTTCGCCGTCCCGCGCAGGCCTCACTCAGCCGTTGCTTAGCAACCGCCTCCCGCCATGCAACATGCTCCCCGCCTCTTCCGCTCCCGCGCCGGAAGTGACGTTGCGGCCGGAAGGTCCTAGTCCCCTTTTTCCGATCGCTGGAGAGCGAGGGCGGCTGAGCGCGATGCCCGCGGGGGACTACGAGTGAGGCGGGACAGGCACCGCGAGCGGAGGGGGCGCACCGGGAGGGCGGGTCTGGCTCGGCCCAGGCCCAGGGAACGGGGTAGAGGCCTGGCGGGGCCTGGGAGTGCGGCTTCGTGGGGTCTGTAGGTCCCGGTAGGCGTTGGTAGGCCCTGGTAGGCCCCAGGCCCTGGGGTCTGTAGGTCCCGGGTTGTGGGGTCCGGAGTGCCCCGAGCTGTGGCTTCCACGTGCCCTGGGCTGTGGGGTATATTCCAGGAGGACATTGAGGAGCAGGAATGTGGGCAGAGCAGGTGCTGGGGCGCCTTTGAGGAGCGACTGGAGAGGGCTTAACAGGAGAGAAAGAGCCTCAGGAGCTCTTCTGAGTCCCTATAGCTCCCTGACAACGAGGGTGAGGGTGGGGGTTGGTCTCTTCTTCCAGGCTGAGGGAAGGTGGCCTCAGGTTGCCCAAGGGGAAAATCTGGTTGCCCCTGAGGCCCAACCCAAACGATTCTGAGCGAAGGAAAGGGGAGCAGGGGATTTAGAGTTCTGCTTTCTCTGCAGCTCAAAGCCCAGCTGGGCCGACCAGGTGGAAGAGGAGGGTGGAGAGGATGGTGAGTGACTGCTGCCGTGACTTCGGTGTCTCCTTTCCTCTATGCTGCTGCTGCTGCTCCTCCTGCTGGAGGAAAGAAAAGCAGCTGCAGTTTGCAGACAAGCCTAGATCTGCCTTTGCTCTTCCTTCCGGGCTCAAAACAGCCTCCCAGCCCCTTCCCCGAGGCTGATCCTCACCCCTCTGACCCCGGAGGAGTGGCTGTGACTCCTCCACCATCCTCATCCCATGTTTTGGGGGCACCGCGTGAGCCCAGGGGCTTCTCTGAGCCCTTTTTTTGCACTGGGGATGATGGTGGCTGCTCTTTCCCCGCAGACAAATGCATCACCAGCGAGCTGCTAAAGGATATCCCCCTGCCTGGGGTGCTGGGGGTCTCCCTGAGCGCTGAGGCTGAGCTGCTGAAGGGAGGTGAGAGCTGGACAAAAGGCTGAGGGAGCTGTTCTGCTGTCTCCCCCTCTGTGACTCCTCCTGCTGTCCCCCCACCCCCAGGGCCGCTGCCTTCCCCGAAGGAGCTGATCAACGGCAACATCAAAACCATCACCGAGTACCGTGAGGAGGAGGATGGCCGCAAGGTGAAGGTGAGTTGAGCCACCCAAAGGAGCTGCCTGGGCTCCTCCCCATCCCACATCCCCTCTTGGTGGGGCTGCTCCTGCTGACCCTGTTAGGGCTCGGTGCTTTCTCCCCAACATCGATGGCCTCTGGCTCTGCCCCCACAGATCATCCGAACCTTCCGCATCGAAACCCGCAAGGCCTCCAAGGCCGTGGCCAGGCGCAAGGTGAGGGGGTGCGGATCAGGCTGTGGGAGGCACTGTTGCCCCTTCCCTGAGATCTGCTGCTCCTCTTCCCTTCCTTCAAGAAGCCTCTTAGCTGGGGGCAGCACATTGTGGGGACCAGAACAAGGGTCTCCCCCCATAGACTGGGGGCACTGGGGAGGCTCCAGCTGGAGTCCTGGGATTGGGACCCCACCAGAAGGAGGGGAAGCAGCTAGAGAAGTAGGGGAAGAGGCTGCAGAGCTGAGGAACAGTTGGGGAAACTGGAGGGTCAAACTGGAGAAAAGGTGGCTCTGCAGAGCCCCCAGAGCAGAAGGTTGGTCTCTTCTGCTAAGGGCTGGGATGGGGAAGCATCCCCCAGTTGCCCCACGGGAGGAGGAGGTTGACCCAGAGGAGCAGTTTCAGCCCCCCAGGGGATCCCCAGGGCAAGGGTTGAGGGAGATTCCCAGTCCTTTTTGGGGTCCTCATGCTGGGGAGCTGTGGGGTGAGGGACTGGGGGTCACTGGGACCTTGTGGGGCTACTCATTGATCCGGATCAATGGAGTCTTTGAGAAGGGTCTCTAGGGCCATTTGAGGTGGGTCTATGGGGCTCCTTGAAGAGGATCCCTGGGGCTGCTTGAGGAAGGAGCCATTCTCTATGGAGCCAATTGAGAAGGGTCAACAGGGTCTTTGTAACCCTAAACTCCCTCCCAGAAACCCTAAAGCCCTTCCCAGTAACCCCAGACTCTCCCAGTTCCTCCCAGCGAACACAACCCCGCTTCCAGTCTCTCCCAGTAAGCCCGAGCCGCTTCCCCGGTGCAGCACAGTGGGTCTGAGCTCAGTGCTGCCCTCGTGTGGGCAGCGCCGGGTACTGCAGCCCCGTCCGTCTCGGCTGGGTCTACTGGGCACCAGAGAGCCCTCGGCCCTTGCCCGCGGCTCTGAGGGTGTCCGACGGGGCTGCACACGCCCAGAGCCCTCCCCAGTCTCTCCCAGGAGGAGAAGGGGCAGCAGAACTTCTGAGGAGAAAGAGCCCTTGTGGCTCTGCAGGGCCCCCAAAGCAGGAGATTGGGGGAGGGGGTGGTGGTCTCTTCTGCCAGGGGCTGGGATGAGGGAGTGGCCCTCAGTTGCCCCAGGGAAGGGCAAAGATGGCCCTGAGGAGCAGTTTCAGCCCCACAAGGTGTCTCCAAGCTGGGGAAGCTGTGGGGTGAGAGCTGGGGGAGTTAGTGGGTCCCTGGCAGAGCTGGTGGGGGGCATTTGAACCTTTTCTTTCACCCCTAGAACTGGAAGAAATTCGGGAACTCTGAGTTCGATGCACCCGGCCCCAATGTGGCCACCACCACTGTGAGCGATGACGTCTTCATGACCTTCATCACCAGCAAGGAGGTGGGCTGGGGGGTACTGGGAGCTCCTTGGGGGCTGCAGGAGACCCCGTGAGGGGTCTCAGGGTTCCTCTGTCCCTCCCCAGCACCTCTCAGTTGTTCCTGTGGGGTCTCAGAGGCTCTGTGTGTGCCCTTCTCCTTTGATGGGTCTGAGGGTCCCACTGTGTCCCCTGGGCCCCTGATACATCCTGCAGGGTCTCAGGGTCGCTCTGTCCACTCCCCAGGACCTGAACTGCCAGGAGGAGGAGGACCCCATGAACAAGCTGAAGGGGCAAAAGATCGTCTCCTGCCGGATCTGCAAGGGCGACCACTGGACCACCCGCTGCCCCTACAAGGACACCCTGGGGCCGATGCAGAAGGAGCTGGCAGAGCAGCTGGGGCTCTCCACCGGGGAGAAGGAGAAGCTGCCGGGAGGTCCGGGACCCCCCCCCAAGCCTGGGATAAAGGGGTGAAGGGTGGTGGGAGGGTGGTTGAGGGGGGCTTCACCTCCCACCTGCTCTTGTGCTGCTCACCAGAGCCGGAGCCGGTGCAGACCCAGCAGAGCAAGACGGGCAAGTATGTCCCTCCCAGCCTGCGGGACGGGGCCAGCCGCCGCGGGGAGTCCATGCAGCCCAACCGCAGGGGTAAGTTGGGGCACGGGGGCCCCCAGTCCCACCCAGAGCTGGGCCCTCACCCATCCTCCTTTACCCCGCCGGCAGCCGACGATAACGCGACCATCAGGGTCACCAACCTGTCAGAGGACACCAGGGAGACCGACCTGCAGGAGCTCTTCCGCCCCTTCGGCTCCATCTCCAGGATCTACCTGGCCAAGGACAAGACCACCGGCCAGTCCAAGGTGGGAGCTGAGGGAGGGGGAGAGGGGGTCGTCCCCTGCTTTCTGCTTTTGGGGGCTGAGGAAGAGCCCCCTGGGCTTCCTCTCACCCTCCAGTCTCCCCCTCTCCAGGGTTTTGCCTTCATCAGCTTCCACCGGCGGGAGGATGCAGCCCGGGCTATCGCTGGAGTCTCTGGATTCGGCTACGACCATCTAATCCTCAACGTGGAGTGGGCCAAGTGAGTGCTGGGGGGGCCACTTCCTGCTCACCCTACTCCTTGATGCTGCCCCCTGTGCCCCACTGCTCCCTCCTCTCCCGTCCTCCCCTCGGCTTCTCCTCATGGTGGGGTGGGGCTCGTCCTACTGCCCCTTCCCCTCACCGCCCTCCTTTTCCTCCGCAGACCCTCCACCAACTGAATCTGGCGCTGGACTGCAGCTCCTCCTGGCCAGAGCGGAGCAGAGGGGTTGGGGTCTCTCAATAAAGGAGTCTGCTTGCACCCGGTGCTGCAGCTGAGCTGGAGATGGGGTGGGGGGTCACTGGGTGGAGGGCACCCCCATCCCCAGTGTCCCACAGGCAGTGGGGAAGTGGACAGAGGGGGTATGTGATGCTGCCTCTGGCTGTTCCAGCTTTAATCCCACAGTGGGAACAAAGGGAGGGACCCACTGGGCCCTGCCACCCTGGGGCACTTGGGAGCCACTGGAGGGCCCTGGGGTGGGGACACCCTTACAGCCCCACACAGCTCCCATTCCCCACCCATCCCAGGACACAGTGGATCCAAGCTGGGAATCCCCCTGGAAGGGGCTGGGGGTCCCCCATTTCCACTTCTGCTCCTTCACAGTCCCAGTCCTCAGCTCTTCCCCTTCTCTGTTCTACCCGGCCGCTGGAAAATCCTCTTCCCCCTCATCAGCAGCTTCCCCTGAGCCTTTGGCCTCGGTGCTGCTGTCCGGCCAGGGCCTGGGGCAGGTCTGTGGTGTCGCTGCTTCCCTGGTCCTGCGGGGCCGGAGCTGGAGGCACCGGGCTGCTCCCTCCGGCTCATCCGCCGCTTTTTCCGGAGCGGGGCAGCACCCGAGGAGCTTCGTTTCCTCTTGCGGTTGGGGAAGAGATCTTTGGATCAGACAGAAGAGAGACGGTCAGGGCTGTTGGGGCTGATCCCAGCAGCTGCAACGTTTCTGAGCCATCAGCCACAGCCGGGGGGGGGGGAGATCCTGGTGCCTCGAGCTCCACTCACCCTGATCCGGCTCCTCCCCCACCTCCTGCCGGTAGTAGTCGGCGTCGGCACCGTCGCTGTCCTGCTCTGACTGCTCCTCCTGCCGCTCCGGAGCCCCGGGATCCTCTGCATCGCTGTCGCCCTCCTGCTGCTGCCGCCGGCGGATCCCAGCCAGGCTCCGCTCCCTGCGGGGGCCACTAGCGTGCGTCACCTGCTGCCACCCCCATCCCAGTGCCAACCCCTGATACCCCAGTGCTGCCACCCCAGTGCCGGGATGAGCAGCCTCACCGCTGGGCCTGGCGCTGCTGCTGCTTCCTCTCCAGGTTCTCCTCCTGCTGCCTCCTCCGCTCCCTGCGGAGCTGCAGCTGGGCCTCCTTCCGGGCCAGCAGCTCCCTCACCTCCTGCTCATCCTTGTGCACTGGGGGGGAAAATTGACCCCATTGACCCCAAAGTGGGGGCTGCCAGCACCGCCCAGCGCCCCCCCCGGGCACCCCCAGCACCCACCGAAGCTGTGGTAGAGGACGTTGCCCTGCGCCAGGCCCTCCTCCACCTTCACCAGCTGCAGAGTCATGCGGGGGCCGATCTGCAGGGAAGGGGGGATGTGGTGAGGCCCTGCAGTGCCCTCCACAGTGACCCCCCAGCCTCGAGGAAGCCCCCCAGTGCTGTCCCTGGTGCCCCATGACCTCTGTGAAGCCCCCTGGTGCCATCGGCGCTCCCCCCGACCCCCTTGAGACTCCTCCAGCACCCCCCCGACGTGGATGAGGCCCCCCCAGTGCCCGCCGTGGCGCCCCCCCACCTCCGTGAGACGCAGGGCGCTCTGCTGGGCCTTCATGTTGCCGCGGCCGGCGCAGGCCTGGGGCAGCTCCAGGACGCTGTGGCTGCCGTCCGGCTCCGCTTCGCTCTCCGAGAGGTTGATGTCTCTGCAGAGGTGGGGGACACACAGAAAGGGTTGGGGAGGGAGCCAGAGGGGGTCGTGGGGCCCTCGCGGCACCCCCAGTCCCACAGCAGCCCCCACACACTTCACCAGCAGCTCGCTGATATCCTCCAGGCGGCTGAGGTTGGGGAACTTCTCCTGCAGCAGCTTCTTGAGGCCTTTGCTGACCCCCACGGGGACGACCTTCACGCTGCTGCAAGGAGGAGGAGGAGTAGGAGGTCACTGCTGGGACAGCGTGGAGCAGGGGCCCCCCCACAGAGGAGCAGGGGCCACCCCAAGTCACAGGGGGACACCCACTAGTGTCTGAAGTCCAGAAGCTGGGTCTCTGCGTCGTAGCTGATCAGCAGACAGCGTTTGATGCTGTTCAGGTTGACCTAGGAGACAGAGAGGAGAGTAGGGCATAGAAGAGAAAAAGAAGATGGAAAAGAAGATGAAGAGAGAAAAAGACAGAAAAGTGAAGAAGATGGAGAGAAGTAGAAGAGAAAAAGGAGAAGCGCGAAGACTCCAGTCAGAAAGTCCCGATGCTCCTCTGGTCCCCCTCCTGCCCCCACCACTCATTTCCCAAACCTTAACCCCCCCAGTCAAAGGCACCAGCCAAACCCTGGGGGCTCTGACCTTCCCTGGATCCTGGGGAGAAGGGGATCCCCGGAGCCCCTTCCCCGCTCACCCTGTGAACATTGATGGAGGGGAAAAGGTGCTGGAACATGGTGGCCATCAGCTTCACCTGGATCTGCTGCTGCCCAAAATTGCTGAGGACCAGCAGCGGGTGGTGGCTGAACTGCTGCTCGTGCATGCGGTGCCGCTTCAGCGACGACACCACATCCTTGATCAGTGAGTACTGGGGAGGGGACACCAGGAGGGTGAGCAGGGGGCTGATCACAGCCATCAGGGTGAGGAGGGGTCTGATCGCTCCCCATGCACCCCCTCAGAAGAGGAAGGTCCCCCCAGAACCCACCTCTATCACCTTGAAGGTCAGAGTGGGACCTCCAGGCAGCCGGAACAGCTTCTGCAGAGGTAGGAGAGTGACCTCAGTTCTGGGGAAGGGAGGGGGAGGTGGGGAAGGGTCCCGCCAGCAGCACAGACACATCAGAGCGTTTACTTTGGGTAGAATCACGGCCAGAGCTCCCCAAGGGTCTCTCATCAGCTGGGTCTGCTGCAATGGCGGGGGAATCGACCCCAGAAAAGGCAGGGGAGACTCCAGGAGAGAGGAGGAGAAGGAAGAGGAAAAAGGAAGGGAAGGGCAAAGGAGAAGAAGAACAAAAAAAGGAAGAGGAGGAAGACACCAAGCAGAAGGAGAAGGACCTGCAGGGTCAACCCCAGGCAGGGGCTACTCACAAAGTTGATGCTAGAGGAAGATTTGCTGAAGACCAGAAAATGAGTGACCCCCAGGGGCCCAGCCACTGCCACAAAGTCCTTCAGGCTGTTGCTTTTCCTCACCTGTGGGATAAGAGTGGCTCACTTGGTGCTGCCCCCACCCCACAGCTCCCCAGAGCAGACTCTGCCTCGCTTCCCGCTCACCCTGAGGGCTCTGGGCCCCCTCCCCACTCACTCTGAGGGCTCTGGCCGTGTAGGGCTCCATGACCCTGCGGACATCACAGAGCAGCTGCCGGACACTTCTGCCCACCCGGCCGCGGGGAAAGACAAAAGAGTGGGGGACGGAGCCGAAGTCCTGCTGGGCCTGCTGCAGCGCTGCTGCCCGCTCCTTCTTCTGGTTCTTGGTCTGGTCGGGAAAGGGCAGATAAAGTCAAAGACGGGGCCTGTGGGCTTCTCCAGCCACCCAGGAGGGAACGAGGCTTCAAGCCCTGGGGGTAATGGGAGCACTCGCCTCTCCTACCGCCCTGAGTGCCTTCTTTCAGCCCTGGTACGACTGGAATTCGCCCCTCCATCCCCCTGCGAAGGTCTGAACCCCCAATCTCCAGTACCACCGGGACCCTCCAGCCCGCCGGAAGGACCCGATCCCCCAGTCCCCAGGACAACCAGACTCCCAGGCGGGTCCGAACCCCCAGTCTCCGGTACTACCGGGCTCCCCCCACGCCCCGGTAAGGCCGCAGCACCAGCGGGTCGAGGCCGCTGCGCGCTCCGAGGCCTCGCGTGTCCCTCAGCCCCCCCTTTGACCCTTTCCTGTGCCCTAAGACCCCCTGGACACCCCCGCGATGTCCCAAGACCCCCCAAAACCACC
>VXBP01002393.1:0-196855 GCA_013400115.1 Rhinopomastus cyanomelas
GGATGCATGTTCAGACCTTGAGAGCAGGATGCATGCAAAACACTCTTCCCTCCCTTGCTGTATCGATGGTGTTTGACAATTACCTAAATTAATTCCCATGTGCTCTGCCACAGCTTTTGGCTCAGCGTCAGCTACTTCCACACTGAACTGCTCGTGTCTTGCTTATCAAATAGTTTGGTGTCTCCAGGAATAAAACTGCTCAGGTCACCTGGAACTGTGATCCGCT
Source organism: Rhinopomastus cyanomelas (assembly GCA_013400115.1). NCBI lineage: Eukaryota > Metazoa > Chordata > Aves > Bucerotiformes > Rhinopomastidae > Rhinopomastus > Rhinopomastus cyanomelas. The sequence goes on from VXBP01002393.1 coordinate 227, forward strand.
TCATCCCTGTAACAGAGAAGGTGAGTGGCTCCTCCTGTGTCTGGGTGGAGAGTGTGGGGGAGAGCTGGTGGGTGCCTGTGGGACAGGGGCAGGGGCATCTAGAGCACCAGTGACTGGATGTGCTGAGGGAATGCAGCAGCAAACCTGCCCTGGCCCATTTGAAGTCACTCCTGCAGAAGCTGGCGACGAGATCAAAGAGCTGCCACCATTTCTTGCTATTTTTTCTCCAATATCTTCTCCAAAGGGTAGGAGAGATTCCTCCATCTGAATTAAGATTATAACCTTGGTGAGGTCCAAGCCCTTTCCCATGCTCACTTGGGGCAGGATGGGTCATACAGCAGGGAGAGATGTTGGCCTGACCCATTCCCACCATCTCTTCTCCTGGTGGTAGTTCTGCTTCCCTGCAGCTTTCCTGGGCTGGTCTTTGTTCACCGTGGTCCTCTGAGACCCTACAGCCTGTTCTGCATGTCCGGTACGTACCCAGCATCTATTTGCACCTATTTTTATCTATTTGTGCCTTTTTATATACATTTATATCCATTTATAGCTGTTTGTATCTACCCTATCCATCCGGTCAGTTGACTGGATCTACCTGGAAGTAGGACTTTCTTCTTGTGCTGAGCTAAAAATTTCAGGTTGCTTTTAGAACTGGCCCAGGTAACACTAGGTCAGGTTTCCTGGAATTTTGGAAAGCTCACGCATGATTCTTCATTCACTCAAATTGTGGGCGAGAATGCTGCTGAGTCCCTGGTCCCAGCAAGGCTCCTCTGAAACTGTGACTGATCCATATGCTCCTTTGAGCAGTGACTCACTGACAGCTGCTGATCACACCAGACTTTTTCTCATTCTCAGGTTCTTCTAGGTACGATCCACCTACCTTCCTGATGGAAATCTCGTGTAAGGTGGTGTCAAACCCATCAATGCACATTATTAGTGAGTGACAAATCCACAGTGGCTATTCCTTGGATATTTGCTATCTTTAAAGCACTTACAAACAGGATGTTTGTTTGCTCTGGTACTTCTGGGAACCAGAATTAAGCAAAACTATGTACATTTACCAGAGCCTCCAGAGCAAGAGAAACAATTTGCTTTTATGGAGTTTCTCGGTGTCTCACTCCTAGTCTGAAATTGCACAGACAGCCCTCAAAGTATCCTTGGAGAACATCCAACTTTCAAATTTCATCAGGCTCCAGCAGTTTCAAAACACTTTATGTATTGCTGTACTTTCTGACATCTTCACTTTCCTGGTCTTTCCTTTCAGGCTGAACTCGTGCCATTCCCCTGCGTTAACTGTTTGATCACTACCAAAGCCTCTGAGTCAGAGAGAGCATTCAGCAGTTCAGCCTCCCTGATACTGCTTGTCATTACCTTTCCTCCTGCAGTAGTGGACCAGTATGTCCTCTGATATTTCTCTTTCCACTCATGCCTCCACAGGCTCTGGGTTTTGCTGCTCTTTATTTGTGTTTCTCTTGAATTTGATTTTCTCCCCTCCAGCACACGCTGTCCTTTGATATTCATCCTTACTCGTTTGACCTCATTCCCAATTTCTGTGTACTTTTTCTTGTATGAGTTCACTGAAGAGTTGGAATTTATCCAAACTGGTCTTCTGCTGCAATTTCCAGCCAGCCTTCATTCTGGGAGAGTTTTCAGTTGTATCACAGAACATTAGAGACTGGAAGGGACCTCGAAAGATCATCTAGTCCAATCCCTCTGCTATAGCAGGATCACCTAGACCAAGTCACACAGGAACATGTCCAGGAGGGTTTTAAACATCTACAGAGAAAGAGACTCCACAACCCCCCCTGGGCAGCCTGTTCCACTGGTCCATCACCTTCACCATGAAGAAGATCCTTTTCGTGGTGATGTGGAACCTCCTATGTTCCAGCTTGCAACCATTGCCCCTTGTCCTATCCCCAGATGACACTGAGCAGAGCTCTGGCTCCATCCTCCTGACACCCACCCTTCACATATTTATAGACATTCATGAGGTCACCCCTCAGTCTCCTCTTCTCCAAGATAAAGACACCCAGCTCCCTCAGCCTTTCCTCATAAGGCAGGTGTTCTACCCCTTCATCATCCTCATGGGCCTGTGCTGGACTCTCTCCAGCAGTTCTGTGTCCTTCTTGACCTGAGAGACCCAGAACTGTACACAACATTCCAGATGCAGTCTCACTAGGGCAGAGTAGAGGGGTAGGAGAACCTCTCTTGATCTGCTACCCACCCCCTTACTGATCCACCCCAGGATGCCATTGAGTATCATAGCATCATGTCCTACGAGGAACTAAAAGGATTTCTCACGGCTGCACTGGATAAAAAAACTGGTTGGATGGCCAGACCCAAAGACTGGTGGTGAATGAAGTCAAATCCAGTTGGTGTCTGGTCATAAGCAATGTTCTCCAGAGCTCAGTACTGGGGCCTGCTCTGTTTAACACCTTTATCAATGACCTGGATGAAGGGATGAAGTCTACCCTCACTAAGTTTGAAGGCAACACCAAGTTAGATGGACGTGTTGATCTTGAGGGTAGAAAGGCTCTACAGAGGGACCTGGACAGGCCAGATCCATTTGCTGAGGCTAGCTGTAATGGACTTCAACCACTAAGTGTGGGTCCTGCACTTGGAACACAACCCCATATAAATATCAGAAGGAGCTTCTTCACAATGAGGGTGACAGAGCACTGGAACAGGCTGCCCAGGGGGGTTGTGGAGTCTCCTTCTCTGAAGATGTTTAAAAACCACCTGGACATGCTCCTGTGCAACTTGGTCTAAGTGATCCTGTTGTGTCAGGGGGATTGGACTAGAAGATCTTTTGAGGTTCCTTCCAATCCCTAGTGATTCTATGATCCTATTTAAAAGACATCTGGATGTGGTGCTTGGAGAGATGGTGACGACCTGGCAGCGCTGTGTTAATGTCTGGACTTGTTTGTGGTTAAAGGTCTTTTCCAATCAGAATGATTGTGATTCCTGAATGATTTATTCCTTTAAACTACTTTTCCACAAACCATCATCCCTTATCTTCCTTTGTTTACTGAAATCTTTCCTGAAGCCAATCAATTTAATTCTGTTTTGGCTGGCTCTCCCACTTTAGTTGTCAAAGAGCTGTGCCACTTACTGGTCTGCCCCTCAGTCGCTAACATCACCTACCAGCTGCACACTGGTGATGCTTTAGGAGCTCTAGGAGGGAAGCAACAACATAAAACCAGCCATGAGAACAGCTGTGTTGATTTGAATTATGGAAAGGAAAACAAAAAGATTTCAAAAGGATCTGAACTATTAACTGACCTCCTACATCTACCGTGGTTCTTCATTACGCGCTTTCTCTTCTTGACATTTCACTGACACAGCGGGAGGTAAATGAAAGCTTAACCTGCCTGCACAGGAAATATATTCAGGTAATTAGTGGTAGCTGCAGCTTTAGCTGCACTGATGCTAAGGAAAGAAACCCAAGCAGTTAGTACCTCTAGATACATCTACACCTCTGAGAGCTCTGGCTCCCAACAGCGATGCAGAACAGCTTGAGCAATCTAACCCACCTGCTGTTCACTAGTCAAAGCAGCACAGTGAAGTCCCTCCATGGACTAACCCCACCTCCAGAAAGAGTGTAGAAGCAACTTGAGTGGAGGTCCTCAAGCTTCACTGTGTCTTGTCCTGCTTGTTCTTGAAGCTGGGCTGGACACCTCCAGAAGTCCTTTCCAACCTGTAAAACTCCTAAACCAGTTTCCTACCCAACTTGAGCAAAAGACTGGGATTCAGATGAAGAGAGGGACTGGCTGCTGCCTCCCTTGGGAAACACTAGCAGCTACTCGTGGTCTGTTTACCCCTGGGGATAACTCATGCTTACAAAACTGGTGTGAGATTGTGGTTCTTTCTCCTCCTCCCTGAAAAGTCTTGCTTCTTGAAGCTCCTCTTTGAAATTTGTTGCTCACAAACGAGATGTGATTTTGTGGCTGAGGATTTCCGAGGTCAAGTCATCACTGAAGGGGAATTTTTTGAGAAGCTGCCCTAGAAATGATCCAAGCTGCCACAGTGCAGGACTTAACATATGATATATGGAGGTTAGATGGACCAGAAGGTACTGGACTGAATCAATTTACTGAGACCCATCTTTGGAAGGTCACATACAGGTAAGGCAAAGACAAGCTCTAGGCTCCTCCCTGGCCGTTGGAGGTCATGGCGGGATGCTTGGACCCCTGAGACAACCTCACAGACTGGCATATCTCTCTCAGATCCTTCCTTCATAGAATCCTCTTCTCATTCGGGATCAGAAGGGACATCAAAAGATCATCAATCCCCCTGCCACAGCAGGATCACCCAATCATCTAGACCAAGTCGCACAGGAACACATCCAGGCAGGTCTTAAACATCTCCAGAGAAGGAGACTCCACAAGTCCACTGGGCAGCCTGTTCCAGTGCTCCATTACCCTCACTGTGAAGAAGTTCCTTCTCATATCTATATAGAACCTCCTATGTTCCAGCTTGCACCCACTGCCCCTTGTCCTATCCCCAGATGACATTGAGAAGAGCCTGGCTCCGTCCTCCTGACACCATCCCTCACATATTTATGGACATTAATCAGGTCACCCCTCAGTCTCCTCTTCTCCAAGCTCAAGAGACCCAGCTCCCTCAGCCTTTCCTCATAAGGGAGATGTTCTACTTCCTTCATCATCTTCGTTGCTCTACACTGGCCACCCTTCAGCAGCTCTATGTCCTTCTTGAACTGAGGGGCCCAGAACTGGACACAATACTCCAGACGTGGTCTCACCAGTGCAGAGTAGAGGGCCTTCTTCATATCATTCCTCTCCTGCCACTGTCCTTCTCCCCTGAAGATGCTCTGTCCTCTGCAGGCTGTGAGGGTGAGTGTGTATCCCAGGCTCTCTGAAAGCCAGGCAAAAGCTGCTCCTTTTCCTTGCCTTACCTTTACAATCACCATCCAAAGACACTCCTCATCGACTGCGGACAATTTGGACCCAGCTTTTCCCAGCTGAAGCAGTTCCCATTTCTAACGGCATCACAACACCACAAGGACAGAAAAGCTGATCAGAAGAGCTCTGTCATTAACCCAAGGAATTTTAAGCAGCATCAAAGCACTGCAGATGAAATTATTTCAAGGACTAATTACTACACTAACCCTTCTGGCTTTCATTCTAACCTGAAATATTGCAGCATTAATAAAATAGGATTCACAGTACATGAGACACAAGAGAGAAGATTCAATCTCTAATGATGATTTAAAACATTTTAATAGGATTTCACCAGCCATATGAAGATTGGCAGTCTAATTATTTGTGGAAATAAAGAAGTAAAGCTCGGACGGGGCGTACAAAGCCTTCCTAAGACGCCCAGAAGATGTTACAGCATAAGCCAAATACCCAGCACATTCCTGATCTCCCTTTTCAGAGCAAGACCTACTCCAGCCCTCGCTGCAAGAGCTCAGTGCCTGAAGCTGACAAAGAAGAGAGATTTTCTGCTTGAAGTCCCCAAAGGCTGACTACCAAAATGGCCAGCATCCTGGCTTCTTGGCAGTAGATGTTTTAAACAGGTGTTCGAACAAGCTAGCGGTGCCGAAGAGGGTGCTGGGCTGAACACCTCATATGAGGTGGGAAGAAATTCTCCAGAAGGAGAGTTCAACAGCACAGCAGCAGAATTGCATCAACACCCTGAACTTGGAAGAGCAGTGTCTTGAAAAGCTGTTAGTTTAAGGAAAAACTAACAAGTCTTTCCTGTCCCCTACAAGAGTCCTGCGTGCCACCGAGCCCAGGCTAGGTCTGCAGTCTGCTCATGGGGTGCCCTTACTCTCAGGAGGGGTTCATCTCCACCCCATGCCACTTGGCAGGTGCAAAGGGAGATGAGGATTTGTCCTTCTCTGTTTAGCCAACTCAAGACACCTGAGTGCTGCCTAGCAGAGGTGCGAGCACCAGTTTTGCCCTGGCAAGCCAGTCACTGGAGGCGGGAGGGGACAGTGGTACCAGCACTGTGGGTACCACCCACAGGCACCGACACTCACTTGGCTCCAGTTTAGTACAGTTTGGAACGTTCTGATCTCAGCCTACACATCTGCTCACGGGTAGTACAACAAGCAGCAGTGAAGGAGTGGAACCACAGTTTGTGCCACATTTACCACTAAAGAGCACAGTAGCTCTTTGTGATGCATTAAAAGATGTCAGAGGAGAAGGCTGGGCATACCGTAGGTGCAGGAAAGCCCACGGCCATGCCTCTGCTGGCGTGAAAGGACGTTGTCTTGTTGGTGTGTTGCTTTTGTCTGGGACAGTGAGTTTTCTTCGCAGGAGCTGGCACGGCCTGTGTTTTGCAGTTGTGCAGGAGACAACGCTGGTAACAGAGAGATGTTTTCAGTGGTGCTGGGCAGCTCTCACACAGAGCCAAGTTGCTTTCTGCTTCTTACCCCCACCCCGCCAGCAAAGGAGGCTGGGGGTGCACAAGAAGCTGGGAGGGGACACGGTGAGGACAGCTGACCCCAACTGACCAAATGGATAGTCTACACTGCATCACTTCATGCCCAGCATCTAAAGAAGAAGGGGGGAGAAGGGGCAGGTGTTCAGAATGATGGTGTTTGCCTTCCCAAGTAACCATTAGGTGTGATGGAGCCTGGCTTTCCTGGAGATGGCTGAACACCTACCTGCTGATAGCAAGCAGTGAATGAATTCCTTGTTTTGCTCTGCTTGTGTGCACGGCTCTGCTTCACCCATTAAACTGTCTTCATCTCAACCCACAAGTTTCCTCAATTTCACCTTTCTGATTCTCTTCCCCATCCTGCTGCAGGGAGTGAGTTGGCAGCTGAGTGGGGCTGGGCTGCCAGCTGGGATTAAACCATGACAGAGAAGGAAAACAGGTATTTGAAGAAATCCCCTAACTCAATGTACTTTGTCAACCTCTGAGAAAACAATCCTGTTTGAGAGGAACTGTGGTTCAGTTGGTGATATGAGACAGGGCTTAGGAAGGACAGGAACGTGGCTTCTGAAAGTACAGTCGCTAAGAAGTCATGCAAGAAGGTTGTGATGAGAAGGTGCCTACGTGGTGCTCTGCTGACACCTCACCCATCACCCAGGAGGTCTGGAAAATTTTCTCAGGGAGAGGCGGCTTCGTACCTCTGTTTTGAAATGTTCTAGAAGTGACTGTGACAAAATGAAATGCATCCACCACCTTTCTGCTCTTCCAACGACACAACCTGAGGGACACCCAGCCTGGTTTATGCAAAATGCCCTACGTGAAGCTGCGTTTTGGCACACAGAAGTGATAAAATAACCCTTCCCAAGAACCTGTCTATGTTCAGATCAGGTTTTCAGGTATCGCTGCTGCTAATAAAGGATCACCTCCATGCAACTGGAAGACAAGAGAACACCAAAAACCCTGCTCCAATTGTGAGAAGCAGGAGGAAAGAGTGGATTGGGCTGAGCTGGGCTTTGTGGAGGTGCTCCTGCTCAGCACACACGTGCAGCCCAAGGCTTATGTGATCAAATTAGGAGCTCAAATTAGTCTGCAGCCAGCACTAGCTCTGCAGTGGGTGTGTGACCGGCCACCACCTCTCACAGACGCCCAGACGCATCCTTTGTGCTGGAGAATGGATGAGAAGCCCGCAGGTACCCCGCAGCAGGCTGATGGAACTTGGCATTCACACCAAAGCTCTTGTGAAGGACGGGGCTGTGATTTCATTCTGTAAGCCTAATCAGATAGTAAAATAAAGCTGGAGAATCAGCACAATTAATTCCGATCTGCGTGCGGCATGCGGGCTCTCCATATGAGCCATCTTTCAAGTCAGCCTAAATTGAGGGTTAAGCTGGCCTGCCCTGTTGTAATCAAAGCAACCCATTGGCAGCTTAATTTTAATTACAGCTCCTGGGGACCATTTAGGTGCCACTCTGGATGCTGCCTAGGCTTCATAATGAAGATTATTACAGTTGTCAGTCACAGATCATGAAAGATCAGAAGTGCTGAAAGAACTGATTGATACTGGTCTGTCTCTAACCAGAGCGTAAGGAGGATTAAATAAAAAGCAACGTAAATACCCATCTTGGATCTGTAAAGCGTTTTAGACTTCTTCTGCCTGAAAGTTACTACATAAATGCGAGTGATTATCCCTGATTTGACTGAATGAAGGGGAAGAATGCTGGAAAATGAGGCACTAAAAATACAGCTTCTCAGACGTGGAGGTTAAATGACAAGAGAAAGCTTCTTTTCCTCTCCTTGCCCTGATTTCTGCTCTCAGGGACAGCAACTGGCCTTCCAGGTAATCGTAGAGGCTTCCCTGGAGGTATGAGGACCATCCTAGGCTTTGTGCTGGATTGCTTAGACCTAAAAAAAATGTAAACATCTCTCATGGTCTAGTCAGCAAAGTTCTCCCTGCTACCACCGAGAAAAATCACTGAGAGCAGCTCAATCCATCTATTAACTAACTGTTCAGCCACCTCGGCATGGGGCAGCTAGTGCTCAGGCAGGAGGAATCACAGAATCACACAGAACATTAGGGATTGGAAGGGACCTTGAAAGATCATCCCTGCCACAGCAGGACCACCTAGATCAAGTGGCATAGGAACATATTCAAGTGGGTTTTAAATGTCTCCAGAGAAGGAGACTCCACAACCCCCATGGGCAGCCTGTTCCAGTGCTCTGTCACCCTCACCATGAAGAAGTTCCTTCTCATATTGATGTGGAACCTCCTCTGTTCCAGCTCACACCCATTGCCCCTTGTCCTGTGATTAGATGACACTGAGCAGAGCCTGGCTCCATCCTCCTGACACCCACCCTTCACATATTTATGAACATTAAGAAGGCACCTAGACAATCAGACTAAGAAGATGCCTAAACGGTAGGTGTCTAAACCTGCTGGGGTGAGCCCTGCCTTATGTCCCAAACTACCCACAAGGTAGCACAGAAATGTCTTGGGGGATGGAAGTGGGGCTGGCTCACTGCAAGGGAGATATTGTGACCCATCCCCATGCCCAACCCTGCCTAGCTGAATGGGGACTGCTTTTTCCTTTGCCTCAGGCCACTCAAAACCTGTTCAAACAGAACCCAAAGACTGATGCATTGCTTCTGAAAGGGAGCATTTCCATAACAGCAAGGGGTGAAACACAGCGTCAGGAGGATGGAGCCAGGCTCTTCTTGATGTCATCTAGTGACAGGACAAGGGGCAATGGTTGTAAGCTGGAGTCTCCTTCATGGTTGTAAGGTGGAGTTTCCTTCACTGGAGATGTTTAAGACCTGCTTGGATGTGTTCCTGTGTGACTTGGTCTGGGTGATCCTGCTGTGGCAGGGGGATTGGACTAGATGATCTGAGGTCCCTTCTGATCCCTAATGATTCTATGATTCTATGATTGCATTGCTGCCATAACAGCAAGGGGTGAAACACACAACAGAGGGCTGCAGGATCTGCCCCTCTGCACAGTCTGAAAGCAATTATTAGTGTTAAATGTTAAATGCACGTGTGATGTGCACGATGTGCAATGCATATCTAGAGCTGTACACACATGAGATGGAAAGTGGGTCACGCTGGTGACTCTTTAAAAAGACAGTTGCCTGGCCCTTGTTTGACATTTCCAGGGTTTCGCTGAGCCCTCCGAAGGGAAGAGGTTGTTTATTCTCTGTGCTTCAAGGAAAGGAGAGGAACATTTTTCTTACACTTTCTGCTCACTGGGTTTCCTCACGAATTTCAGACACTCAATAATTCCGTGTTAATGGGAAGCGATAACTCAGAGCCCAAGTCATTCCTCTTGCAAATGCTAATGTTAACCTATAAATAAAACATACAGGGTAAAGAAACAACTCCCGTGTGGCAGGGGGTAGCAGTCAGCCTGCTCTTAAATCTTCAAAGTGAGACTCGCTGCGGCGTGAAACCCTTTGAGGTGTTCAGCACGGGAACAGAAGCACACTCCAGCTGGACCCAGACCAGCAGAGGGACAGGAGTGCACCACACGTGTCCATCTGCCATCAAAGGACAGGGAGAGACATTCTGGGTGTCCACCAACCCCATAGTACCTGGGAGCAGTTGGTTAACAGGAAGGGCTGGCTGAGGGGTATCTTGTAGTCAGGCTTTTGGAGACCATCACGGGCTCCAAGCCCGAAGCCAGAGGAGCATCTTGCAGTGTTTGTCAAACACCCTGAAGCAGGCAGCAGTTGGCTCAACCCCACAGGCACAGCTGTGTGACCCCAAACTATGCTTCTTTCGAGGTGCCTTCCAATCTGTAATGATTCCCACTGCCTTGCTGCCAAGGTGGGCAGAGGGAGCTACCCAAAGATGATTTTCTCCACTTCCCTGAGATCTTATTCCAGCACCTACTCTGTGGAGGAGGTGGAGGGTACTGCCAGTGGGTGAAGGTTGCCATCAGCTGGAACATAGGAGGTTCCACACAAATATGAGGAGGAATTTACCCACGGTGAGGGTGACAGAGCACTGGAAGGGGCTGCCCAGGGGGGTTGTGGAGTCTCCTGCTCTGGAGATGTTTAAAACCCACCTGGACACGTTCCTGTGTGAATTGGTCTAAGTGGTACGGCTCTGGCAGGGGGATTGAAGCAGATGATCTTTTGAGGTCCCTTCCAATCCCTCATGTTCCTTGATTCTGTGATCAGAAGAAAGGAACTGGCCTTTTCAGACATGTCTTCCCCAGCTCTGAGCATCAGGGGCATCCAGGCACCCAGCTACCAGCTTGCAAAGTGGCTCACAGTTGATGTTTTCCCCTTTCAGGTTGCTTTTAAAAGATTTACCAAATGTAAGAAAATGTGGGTAGCCAAATGTAAGGTGCATGATAAATTGATGAGAATTATTTCTAAGAAAGAGCTGAGTTATAAATGTTTAAGCAATACATGGGCATCACTAAATGAGCTTTATTCTTTTTTTTTAACCACAAAACAGAAATTTGCACTACTGCCTTTTCCCTGCTGGCCACAGAAATGCTGGGGGTAGGAATAAGCAGTTTCAGCTCCAAGCCCAGACCCGAGCTCACACATACTGCTGTTGAAGAGAAAATCACATCCGAGAGCTTTAGCTGCTCAGGGCATGAGTCACCTTTATGTAAGCACCGTGGCTGGTGTGGAGAGGCTAAGAGCTGGTTTTGGACCTGAGCATTACACTGCAGGTGGGCACCTTCCTCGTAGTAAAATATTTGGAGCAATTCTCACCCACAGCTGTACAGAGACCGTGGGAAAGTCGTTTTTGCTGAGCACTGAATCAGCCCCTCGGGAGCAGTTTCCCTGTGGGAGGAGGTTGCAGAGCTCATGCAGGGTTGAAGGTGTGTTGTGGAGGTTTCCCACTCAAGAGGTTGTCTTGTCTCAAGACAAGTTTTCTCCTCGCTGGCTTCAAGAAACTGATCATGGAGAGGAACGGCTGCCAATCAGGGGGGTGGAGAAGGTTATGGAAAACTTCCCAGAGAAGCAGCAACAAAGCCTCCGACGGGAAATTATTGTCTTCATGCAAGACTGCTTTTCTCCTTCCTGCTTTTATTGCTTTATGGAACCATCTGTCAGGCAATAAACTTTGATTTGGATGTTTTGACTGCTGCTGAAGGAAAGTAGAGCTTTACGATACCGAGACCTAGTCTCTTCTCTCCTGATATTTTGCTTAATGCTCAAGCTGCTTGGGGCAGCGGTTGCCTTTGCACTGCGTCTGCAGAGTGCCTTCCCCAGGGGAGACCCATTCTGCACCTCAGCTGCTGGGAGCTATCAGAAGGAAAATTATTAAAAATAATACTAAAATATTGTAAATGCTGTTTCTTTCACTCTGTGGCTTGTTCTGTAGGTTCACTACTAACCTGTCTGAAAGTGCAGCAAGAGAACAGCAGCCAGAGACAGAGTTAGCCAAACTGGGTGGAATGTTTGACCACTGTCCTGCTCCCACTTCAAGCTGTGATTGGAGGGATTAATTTCAGGAGCCTCATCATATCCTCTCTGAGAAAAATGTTATGAAAAAGTGTTATTCTGGCAGCCTGTCACAAGTGGTGGCCTCAGGGCTCAGTGTTGGGACCATCTCTGTTCAACATCTTTATTGATGTTCTTCATTAGGACTTGGAGTGCGTCATTAGGAAGTTTGCAGATGACACCAAGCTAGGTGGGAGTGTTCATCTGCAAGAGGGTAGGGAAGGTCTTCAGACTGGAGCAATGGGCCAATGCTAATGGTAGGAGCTTCAAGAAAGCCAAGTACCAGGTCCTGCACTTGGGCCACAACAACCCCCTGCAACATTACAGGCTTGGGGAGGTGTGGCTGGAAAGCCCTCTGGCAGAGAGGGACCTGGGGGTTCTAACTGACAGGAAGATGAATAAGAGCCACCAGTGTGCCCAAGTTGCCAAGAAAGCCAATGGCATCCTGGCTTGTATTATAAATAGTGTGGCCAGTAGGAGTAGGGATGTTGTTGTCCCTCTATACTTGACACTGGTGAGGCCACATCTTGAGTGCTGTGTCCAGTTCTGGGCACCTCAATACAAGAGAGATGTGGAGGTGCTGGAGCAGGTGCAGAGGAGGGCAACTGAGCTGGTGAAGGGCCTGGAGAATAAATGTCATGAGGAAAGACTGGAGAGAGCTGGGAGGCTCTTTAGTTTGAAGAAGAGGAGGCTGAGAGGAGACCACATCACTGTCTACAACTACCTGAAATGACGTTGTGGACAGGTTGGTGATGGTCTCTTCACACAAGTGATTAGTCATAGAACAAGAGGGAATGGGTTCAGGTTACAACAGGGTGGGTTTAGACTAGATATCAAGAACAATGTTTTCCCAGCAAGGGTGGTCAGGCAATGGAATGGGCTTCCCAGGGAGGTGGTTGAGTCACCATCCCTGGATGTGTTTAAAGATCACTTGGATGAGGTGTTGAGGGATGTGGTTTAGGGGTGAACTTGTAAGGTAGGGTAGATGGTTGGACTTGATGATCCCAGGGGTCTTTTCCAACCAGAGTGATTCTGTGATTGTGTGAAAATTTCACTTTGAAAAGAAAATCATCCCCTTTTGTCTCAGAGTCTGTCAAGAGAGACCTTCAGTACTAAGGCCCCCCCTCACTGACATGAACTGAATTTCATAATACTGTGAACAAAAGCTCAGCCCCTAGTGTGCATTAATTTATGTGGGATGCCTTTGGAGACCTTAATTCCAAAATCACTTTGGCAACACCTCCGCGATACAAGCGTCACGTGTGGGCCAAGCTCTGGAGCTCAGCACCAGCGATGTTGCTTCTAAAGCAATTTGTACCGCGTGTCTGCTCATGCTGTGGAAATGCTTCCCTTCATGACAGAATTCCTCCTTACCCACCGGTGCCACAGTGGTGCTGTCAGCTACCTGTGATGAGGCACAGGCAGGCTTCTAACAACCTGCAATAAAGCAAATGGCTCTCTGGTGGCCACAAGGCTGGGCACAAGGATAAGTGTCTGGAGAAACCATAGCCCACTACATCTAATTTAATAAACTTGCTCTGACATGGGAGGTTAATGCATGTGTGTGGCGCTGAAGCAGTGCCCATCCCATACTCCCACCTCTTGCTGAGGTCTGGAGGGACAGCCCAGGTGAGCACCAGGGTCAGAAAGCCCTGGGCAGAAGTGGAGTTGCAGGCAGCATCAGAACTGGCAGACACCCAGGGTCTCAGTGCACGCTCAGCTGTGACTGGACAACTCCACGCTGAACTTCACAGCAAGGAGGAGTTGCCCAGACCAGCATCTGCTGCAGGACCTGCACAGTTTGCTCTGTAATTTGTAATGAGAGAGCAGCAGACAGTTTTTCTCTCACATACTTAGCACCTTTGGAGAGTGCATGTCCTGCAGCAGCTGCTGCTCCCCACCATGGCAGTAACATCCTCCTTGACATGGGCATGGAGTGACTTCCCAGCAGAGAGAGAGACATGCAAGTGCAGATACAGCACCTGCTCTGTCATAAACTCCCACTTGCTAATCCAAACATGAACCTGATGATGCAAACCTGCAGAAGCCACAGCACGGGAGATGTGAACCCACAACAGCTTCAACCACAGGTCTCACAGGTTCCTACAAGAATCCTGCCTGGGCTAGCACTGTCTAATATATTTATCTATAAGGTGGAAGATGGAAAAATAACCCCAAAATATTAGGTGTGTCCCTGGGAATGTCTGACATGTGCTCCACCTGGTGAGTACAGACCTCGTTGTACCTTCACCTGACAGACTACCACTGCTGGGAGACACCACCATCTAGACTGCCATGTTTAGCTGAATCACGGGTTTGGTGCTTTTGAAAGGCTACTGGAAAATCACAAATACGTTGCCAAGAATAGCTAAGAAACTGGGTGTGCTAATGGGGCTTAAAGAAGTTCCACTGTAAAAATGATCTGATGTAAGGCTGAGAACATGCCCCTCACCTACATAGAACTGGAGACCTTTTCCCTCAGCATCTTTGTATTTTCTATAAGAAAAACCTATCAGCTGCTGAAAGTGATGGGAAGAAAAACACAGGCACTGTTGATGGATGTCCTCGTGGAAGCAGGGGAAGATTGGCTTGGATCAAATCCTTGGAGGAACCAAGGTACCCTCTGAGGGGATGGATCAGGCACCTGCTCCCAGGGGAAGCCTTCAAACAGGGTGTTTGGACACACAAGGACTTTTCCCCAGCTCAGCAAAAAGAATGAGCAGATAAGCAGATTGAAAGGGCCAAGGGCCAGTGACATCCCTGGAGCACAAGTGATCAGTCACCTCTCTGTCAGGAACTTGTTCTTGTCCTCAGCATGAGAAAACTCCCCTGAAAGCATTGTCATGGCCTCAGGCAGGACACCAGGTATAAATCTCTAGGTGAAAATAATTAGCCACGGGAACAGATACCTCGGAGCTCAGCAAGATCTCTGCCAGCAGAGACCTTTAAATCAAAAGTGAGTATCTGTCTGGATGATATTTTCTAGTGCAAAGAAGGACAGTTTCAGCGAGTGCAGAAACACTTTGCTGAATCCCCAAGGCTGCATGTGAAGAGCATTGCACATGATAAGGACGGTCCCTTGTGGCCTTTAAGGATGTGATTTCACTGAGACCAAGCACTAAAATGGGAGTAACATGGATAGTGCTTGAGGGAAGCAGTGGACTTCAGTGTCCAGTGAGCTCATCGTGTGTCACTTCTGTCTGCTGCTCCAAAGGCAGCTCAGCCTTTGGAGAACAAGGGAGCAGGTCCTCTGAACTGCCCAGTCCAAAGCTGCAGGTGATAGAGCGTCTGGGAAGGTGATTGGGAGCTTTCAAGGTTTCTGAGAGGTGCAGGAGAGAAATTTCATAGATTAAAACCTTTATGTGTGCAGTAACTACATCCTCAAAACTATTTCCATGAGAAGAACTTTGCCAGAGGACAGATTGAAGAAGTTACTTAGGTGTGTGAAGAGGCAGTGAAACTCTTTGCATTACTTGTATAAACTCCCTGCTGTCCCACAGGCTCCCCAGTGCACCTGCTCACGGAGAGCCAAGGCGAGCAAGTCACCAGACATGGCCAAGCCTGATGGTGAGGGACACCTCACCAGGGTGCAGTGTAGGACGTGTTGCTACGTGGACTGACCTGGAAGTAGCTGGGTCATTACCAATCACCTGGAGGTAGCAAGGTGATGTCAGAAAGGGGCCTGACTTGGATCATGACAGGAGGAAAAGGTACGATGAGGTTTCTGGACACAGGGAGTGTCAAGCAGCAGCAGCACTGATGTATATCTAAGGAGCAACAAAGACAGAACCCAGGGTGAACACCCAGGCACACCCAGAGCCATAAACAAGACGGCAGTCACAGTAAGAGCCAAACATATCCAGCACCAGCAGCAAATTCTTCTATTTCATTGAACCATAGAATCATAGAATCATTAGGGATTGGAAGGGACCTCAAAAGATCATCCAGTCCAATCCCCCTGCCACAGCAGGATCACCCAGACCAAGTCATACAGTCAGTCTGGGTTAGAAGGGACCACAGGATCATGCAGTTCCAACTCCCCTACCATGGGCAGGGACACCCCACCCTAGATCAGGCTGGACAGAGCCTCATCCAACCTGGCCTTAAACACCCCCAAGGACGGGGCCTCCACCACCTCCCCATTCCAGGCTCTCACCACTCTCACAGTGAAGAACTTCCTCCTCACATCCAGTCTAAATCTACCCATCTCCAGCTTAGCAATCAAAGAAATTCACTTAATGAAAGGGTGACACTTCCAACACTTAAAAAACCACCAGGCACGAAGTTAACGGCAGGACAAAGCCCTCCCGAGAAGCACTGGCTTGATAAACTTGCACAGGAATGTTCACCACGAGATTAGCTGTGACACAGGAAATAAATGAACTAATATTGTGCTGCAAAACAGATCCTGGAAACGAGGACACTGTAATCATATAAAAACAATTAGCGACGGCGCGATGCGAAGGCAGAGAGCTCATCGTGCTCTGTGCAGCGGGCTCATCGTCGGCTTAACTGCGAGAAAAATGTGAGCGTGTAGGTACAACAGCCCTTATTATCCAGTGGGGTTTTCAACAGCAGGAGAATTCCTCTGGTGTCTGGGGTCAAGAGCAGCCTGCAAACAATACACAAATGGGCACATCTTCGGAGTAGGAGGCAAAAGGCATCGTACAAAATGAATTAAGATACTTAATGAGCTGAGACACATCAGGGACCCAGAGCATCACATTGATATTAATCCCATGAAAATAAGCATCACATGAAATCCCAGAGCTTTGAGAAAGAATGGGTGGGAAAGCCAGTTGTTACCAAGCAACTTTTTCTAAATAATATGCTCAGCAAAATAAACCTGATCACATTCCTGAGTGGGAGGGTTAGATGTGAGCAGTGGCCCAGAAGGACGAGCACCTCTGGCTTCAAAGCAAAAAAAGTCACTTTGACCCTGAGGCAGAGGTTATGCGAAGTGGAGCATCTTCAACTCCCTGCCCAGAAGGCAGATGTCTGGGATTGCCCCAGCACTCAGCCCAGCTGCCACAGCTGCCATCTGTGAGGTTCCAGAAGGAATGTGGGAGGCAGGAGCTGATCTGTTGACTTATGCACTGCAAAACATGTTGGTGCATTTGAGGAAAGCACTTTGGATCTAGAAGGATAATTCTGCATAGATGACCAGAAGAGAAACTAAGCAAATACACATGCATACAACTTTTTAGGAACTAAGACAGTGGTTCACAGTGTGTAATTGTGGGCTGGGCAGCTTAAGCTGTATTGCAGAGCATGGAAATTGTTCCTAAGACAAGGTCACAGTGCTAGACAAGGCTGAGAATTAAGGCTTCTAAAAACAAGTTCATTAAAAGCTGGAAACAAAACAGCGTGGCATGATCTCTGAGTGCAGCACCAAGCAGCCTTACTGCAAAAGATGCTCTCTGGTTCATGAATCATAGAATCATTAGGGATTGGAAGGGACCTCGAAAGATCATCTAGTTCAATCCCCCTGCAACAGCAGGATCACCCAGACCAAGTCCCACAGGAACACATCCAGGTGGGTCTTAAACATCTCCAGTGAAGGAGACTCCACAACCCCCTTGGGCAGCCTGTTCCAGTGCTCAGCTGCAATTCAGTGGCCTGATAGTGGTCAATCATGGACTAAGAGGAAGACTTTAACACGGCACTCATACTGGGTGAAATTGTGTCAACACAGCTGGATCTGGTTGGCTCAGCTGGTAGAGCATGGGACTCTGAATTCCTGGGTTCATGGGTTTGAGCCCTATGTAGGACATCTTGAGACAGTACTGTAGGCTGACCCTGCTCCAGCAGCGGGGGTTGGACTTAGATGATCTTTCAAGGTCCCTTCCAACCTCTAACATTCTGTGATTCTAAACTAAGAGTTAGGTCAGCTAACACCACAGTGGTCCTTCTGACCCTAAATGTGCATCTCGTTTCAAATTGGTTCTATCCCTCTTTCCCCTGACAACGGCTGCAAATGGTGTGTTGGCATTTTGAGCCCCGGGATCACGTAGGTGACTGAGCAGCACACGGGAAATCAATGCAGACGGTACCCTGGGACAAGGAATGCGAGGCCCACAGTTTGAGCTTGGCTTACCTGTGAGGCATGCATCAAGGCTTCGCAGCGCGTGGCCAAATGGGCTTGAAGAAAAATTAACTCCACACGTAGCTTGATTTAAAGGGAACTGTCCATATGATGAATCATTGCTCTTCGTCATCCTGACTCACGTCTTGTGTCGGGGTCTAGAGAGAAAAGCCACTCTGGCGTCTGCGTCATGTCACAACAGCAAAGGACTGAGTCTTGCAAAAAGTACATTGAGCCCAGCCTGATGAGCCCAGGCTCTGTTCTTGGCTCACAGGGTGAGCGAGAGAGAGTCACTCGCTCTGCTCCATCCCACCTCCCTTGCTGTTCACTGATACCAGCCTCCCTTTGTAAAGCTTTTTGCAATGCATTAACAAGAAAACTCCGTACAGGTTCATCACAGACCATCTCAACTGCATTATCTGTCATTCTTCTTTCAGCAGCTTTTTGGTGGGGTTTTTTATCACCACAGCCTCAGCATCTTGTTCAACCTTTGAAGCTTTTTTTCCTCTTTTCATCAGAACAGTGCATTTAGGTTCTGTCCCTTCTGCATGATGAAATGCTTTGCCAAGCAAACTGTATAATAAAGTGACTCTGAATAGTACCACAGTAGAAGACTACTACTATGAAATCACTTATTAAAATTAACAGCTGTATAAACTTCTGTCTGTCAGGATATTGGAGTTTAAATGTGTGAATCTGCTGCTCAAGCTTTTGAAGAAATGACAACAACAGAACTGTCCTAATATTTTCATATGTAGGAAGTCCTCTCATTCTGGCACTATTTTCGTTCCAAATAAGAACCAAAGATGAATCAAACATTGGCAGTTTCCAATTCATTGGGCTGTAATTCAGACTTTCCCAGTGGGGATTGTATTAAACGTATGTGGGAGTCTCTTTTTACTCCCTTTTGGCACTAGTATGCCACAGGTTCACCTCTCTCAAGATCAGTTTCAAGCTTTTCCAATTCTTGGGATGCTACAGTGGAAGGAAGGGAAATGAATCAAGAATCTTTCAGGTGAGCAGACCTATTGGTTTCCAGTGCAAGATGGGGAAAACATCAAGTGAAAATTCAGTTTCTGTGAAACACTTTTATCACAGAATCAGAGAACATTAGGGATTGTAAGGGACCTTGATAGATNGCAGTAGAGAGGGACATCTGCTAACTACCCCCTTTCTGATCCACCACAGGATGCCGTTGGCCTTTTTGACCACAAGGGCACATTGCTGGCTCATGGTCATCCTGCTGGCCACCAGGACCCCCGGGTCCCTTTCTCCTACACCACTCTCCAACAGGTCAGTCCCCAACCTATACCTTTATAACCCCTTCCATATCAGAACACAGTTTCTGCATTTTTCTCATTGCTTAAGTTTGTTTTATCTCTAACTCTTGATGGAAACAAGCCACAGAGAGCCAGGGCTGTGCAGTCCTTCTCAGACTGGAGAGATGCATTTTTCTTAGGCTCTACTCCACTGTTTGACATCTTAGTCCCTTTCTCAACCACTTTGCTACTGCAGTAATTAACCGATAAGGTATCAGCACTGCCTACATTTTCATGACAGCCTCCAGGGACGGAGGAAATTAGTTCAGAGCAAATCTGCTACAAACACCACAAAGTGAAGGCAGAGGCAGACCAGCTTCAAGACAGGAAGTAGCAATAATGCCAAGCAAGCTCCAGCCTTCCTCCCTTCTCATGGTGTTCACAAATTTGTCTTTCTGTGCACTTTTCACTGTCTTCCAAACAGCTCTCTTCCTGAGGGAACACTACTGGTTCAAGTAGTGATTTACTGATTTAAGTTTCATATTCTTCAATTCGTGTTTGTTCCATATTTTTATATCCTGCTTCATATTCATATGTACAAGAACAAGAACTTTGAATCAGCCTTCTCAGCTTTTCCTCCCAAGGCTTGGCAAACAAATGTTTTTATTTCCAGAAGTGCTGAGCACCCAGTGCTCCAGCTGAAGTCAGCAGAAGATGTGAGATGCTTTACAGTTCTGAAAACTGCATCATTTATTTACTGACATCTTAAAGATTTAAGAGACAGTGTTAGTTTCCTGTTTTTCCTTGACCTTAAATGATGGAGCTGCAAAACTTTTTGAAGCTAGCTCTTGGTAATTCTCCTCTGCACTTCATACAAGTTGCCCCAAAGTGCAAGCAACTCACTTTGTTGCTTTTGCCAACTTCTCACCTGCTGCACTTGGCTGAAACCCAGCACGAGCCTCTAGAATCTGCTTCTCCTGAGGGTATCACAGAGTCAGGACATTAGGGATTGGACGGGACCTCAAAAGATTCATCTAGTCCAATCCCCCCACCACAGCAGGATCGCTTTGTGTCTTGGAGACCCAGAGGATTTCTTTAAATTGTACTTTTCTTTAAAAATCCACAGGTAAACACCTTAATTTCCTGCAAGTTTTAGTTTCCCCAAGAGTCGTTTCCACCACTCAGCCTTCCATGGTGGGCAACCAGCATCTCACCTCACTAAGCTGCATATTGATATGAAAAACATCTTCTCTACACAGGAAAGAAGTCTGTTGTGATGTGTTAACCCTAATTCACACCTAAGTGACACTCACTGAACTCTTGGCAAGATCTGCCCCTGGGCTTCTCATGCTCTCTGTGGCTGAGGCTCTTCTGCCTCTGCTTCACAGAATCACAGAAACTTTAGGATTGGAAGGGACCTCAAAAGATCATCTAGTCCAATCCCCCTGCCACAGCAGGATCATCTAGACCAAGTCACACAGGAACACACCCAGGTGGGTCTCAAACGTCTCCAGAGAAGGAGTCTCCACAACCTCCCTGGGCAGCCTGTTCATTACCACTTTTGTCCCGTCCTCCAGCTCCCCTCATGTCTGCTTTCCAAAGGGTAGGACTGCAGTGGTGGTACTGTGAGGGTGAAGGGAATGAACTAGGGCCCTGCAACCCCATCCATCTGTCCTCTCCTGCAGGCCAGCCAAGGTGACACCACTGGCCAGCATCTCAGCTCTGGCCTTACTAATGAACAGGTTTCTCTTCCTTTGGGTCCACGTCCTAGATGGGAGGAGAGAGACGGGGAAAAAAGCATCTGGAAAAGGCACAAGCAGGACGATGGTCTTTGGAATGTCTGTACTGGCTCTGTGGCTCTGGGGCTGGATTCACCTGGTGGCTCCAGCACCTGGTTTCTCCTTAGAACAAAAAAAAAATCTCGTTTCAGTCATCTACCAGAGACATTTTCTATCACTGGGAAGAGAAATACTGAGTGGGGGGAGAGCCACTCTTCCTGACAGAAGCAGAGTGTGGCTGACTCACCGCCTCCTCCTAAGTGAGGAGCAGCAGCAGACACACAGCGAGAAGACTGCTGTGGACGGAGACGTACTGTGCACGATCCTGACATCGGGAAAACTATCCTCTTGCCAGACGATTGAAAACTGCATTCCAGCAAAAGCTCAGCTGTGCCGCGTGATGCTCATCTCGGGAAATAAAGGAGGGGTGGACCAAACGTGCAAATGTAATTTAAAGCATGAATAAATATCCTGGACTTCGTTTACACTGGAGACTCCTTATGCAGGCACTTCAGGCTTTTGTTCCTCCCTTATTTCTGAAGTCCACGTACACGTACAGCTACGGGGCATAAAACCAAGTCAGAACCACACTAGAGAGTTGTGGTAGTGTTTGAGGCAGCAAGATAAGATAAAACTAGAGTGCTTTTGTCTGCACCACTGCTGCAATCCCCAACCCTTGCCACTGCCACAGATTTCTTAGCACAGTCATTACCACCTTTTCAAGAGAACAGTGGGTGAACAGGGAGACTGAAGAGCCTGAGTGACAGGAAAGATAAAAGGCTGAAGTACCCACAAACTGCAGTTCTCCTCCCAAGTCCCCCACCATCTCAGCAGCAACACAACATGTATTAAACAGAGCAGGTGATGAAGTGCAAATCTGAGTGCTCCAGTGTGGTGGGAATGAGAAAATGGAGGAGAGGACAAGCATTCACAGCCTCGAGTCTCCCCAGTTGTTATGATCAAGGTGCTCCATGCTGGACTCGGTAACCGAGATGCAGCCATCACACCGTCACTGATGAGCAGTGTCGGTTCATTGGTGATGGGATTGGACTAGATGATGGAGCACAGGAGCAGGCTGCCCAGGGGAGTTGTGGAGTCTCCTTCTCTGGAGACATTTATGACCAGCCTGGATATGTTCCTGTGTGACTTGGTCTAGGTGATCCTGCTGTGGTGGGGGGATTGGAGTGGATGATCTTTCAAGGTCCCTTCCAATCCCTAATGTTCTGTGATTACAGCTCAGCATGTGCTGTGACAGCGACCACTAGCACCAAAGAAATCTGCACAAGCTCTAAGTCATCACTGGGTTTAAAGCCAGATCCTCAGTCAGATGTGCTTGTTGATAAAGCACAAAAATGGGATAGAAGATTGTGCCAGGAAAGAGTCTGCTCTTTGAATCTTTCTGTACTGATCACTGGAACTGCGCCTGGCAATATTTCCTGTTTCCCACTGAGACCACCAACTGCATTTCCTCTTCAGAGATGGTCTCTTTCAAAAATAGTTTGTGATTTTAATCCAAAATGTCACTTGCTGATTCTTCATTCAAACTCAGTACTGAACCACCTAAGATGCAAGTGCTGACTGTTGGGTGACAAAGCTGCCTGATGCTGCTTTCTCCATCTCACGGCAGTCAGCTACTCCCTGGATAGTTCTCCCAGCACGCTGCCAAAACATCTCTGTTCTGCAGATCCCACAGTCAAAAGCTGGTTTTTAACTCCCTTAAATGAGAGCCTGTGACAGCCAGAAAACCTCTACACCATGGGAGATTAACGGGGCACAGGTGAGTAGCTGTATGCACATCCCTGGCAAACACAACCATGAGGAGCAGATGGGGAGGTCAGTCTCCCTGTCACAGTCAAACAGCTGGGCTGGAACAGAAGAACTGGGAAGAACAGAAGAACTTTATCACCCTGCCAGTGGCCAAACCTGCCCCAAGAGCTGCGCATCAGTGCTTGAGGCAACACCTACTCCTGTTCACCTGGCTCTTGGAGCATGCAAAACCAGGTTTGGAGCTCATTCCCTAGCTCGTGCTCCCTGGGATTCAATCCACTCTGTTTCTAGTTTATAGAAACAACAGCCTCAGCTTATTTTTCCTCATGGCTAAGTTTCCTGCAAGCCTGATGGCTATAATGAGTGTGAGAAAACATTTATCTGGTGCTGGAATCACAGTCAACGTGCTGGTGGCGGTTCTCATACATTGCAAACAACTGTTTGGAGTCTGGCGTTCCTGCAGGCACACTGAAGATTTATATCCCAGCTTTTGAAGGCCTGGAACCCTTGTGAGTTTATTCATTTTAATAGGATGCGTTAATATTTAAAACATCAGTGCATAACCCAAAGGGAAAAGGACCTACCAGCTATGAAATGATTGTCCTTTTCTGGCTCCGGTCCGGGATCTGCCTCATTATCACATTATTAATACACTGGCTGTTGTTAGCCTCACCAGCACAATGAGTGGTCCAGATGCCTCCGCACAGTGTGAAGTTTAGCTGCTCTAGGAGCTGCACAGGGAAAAAAAACAAAAACAATGAGGATGCTTTTTTCTGATGCTGCAGGAAAGCTGAGGAAGGCCAGCCCAGCATTACCTAAAAACCTGCAGGCTGGCTTCAGACTTTCAGAGGTACCACAAGCATTGAGCATCCCGTGGGATACCAGCAGGCACTAGCTATGACAGCCTTTGCCTGGTGGCTGCAGGGAGAGGAGGCCCAGACTCAGCCAAGGGAGACCTCAGAGTCTTACACTGCAGGTCAGTGAGAAAAGGAGTAGTAACTGTACAGGAAAAACATACTCACTCTCTGATCTTTTGAGGTCCCTTCCAATCCCTAATGATTCTATGATTCTCTGATTGGTATTAGTCACAGAATCACAGAACATTAGAGGTTAGAAGGGACCTTGAAAGATCATCTAGTCCAATCCCCCTGCCACAGTAGGATCACCTAGACCAAGTCACACAGGAATATATCCAGATGGGTTTTAAACATCTCCAGAGAAGGAGACTCCACAACCTCCCTGCACAACTCCTTCCAGTGCTCTGTCACCCCTACTGTGAGGAAGTTCCTTCTCACATTGATGTGGAACCTCCTGTGTTCCAGCTCACACCCATTGCCCCTTGTCCGATCATTATGTGACACTGAGCAGAGTCTGGCTCCATCCTCCTGACACCCAACCTTCACATATTTAAAGACATTAATGAGGTCACCCCTCAGTCTCCTTTTCTCCAACATAAAGAGACCCAGCTCCCTCAGCCTTTCCTCATCAGGGAGGTGTTCTTCTGCCTTCATCACCTTTGTGGCTCAGCGCTGGAATCTTCCCAGCAGTTCTGTGTCCTTCTTGAACTGAGAGGCCCAGAACTAGACACAGCATTCCAGGTCTCACCAGGGCAGAGTAGAGGGGGAGTCAATTGCTGGCAAGAGCCAAGTTGTAAGAAAGTAGAGAAACTTGCGAGCAGCAGTGGCTGCCTGCTCTCACCCTGCACACCCCAAAGCACAGAACCATTGCACCCTGCAAAGTGTTGTGTTTGTATTCCAAGACAGCTGGCCAAACTCCTCGATGGTAATCCTCTAGCTGATTGGAAAATGATTAAATAAATTAATACAGCCCATCTTTAATAACGCTTAATAATATCAATACTTTCTCAGTAGACCTGTGCGTTATTAAAGCACTCTTTCTTTTCCATTGGGTCATTTGTATTTTTTATATGTTTTTCATTTTGCCAGCAATTTTGCTGTCCGTGAAGATGCATAGCATTTGTTCAGCAAATTAGTTATTTGGCATTTGTTCCTGATTATTCCTTTGCTTACAATAAATACAGACTCTCCCCTAGCAAAACTATCCACGCAAATTTTCTCATTAGGAGAACAATGGAATACGCAACAATTTTTATCTTTCTCAGAAGTAAAATATTAAAAATAGTAATAGGTGATGGAGTGGCCCCCGTGCAAAAGGCAAACGCTTCCTCGGCAAAGACACGGGCTGCAGAAAAAATAAGTGGATCCACTTCAGTGGGGAAGAGGGAAAGCATATGGTGCTCTTCACATTGAGAAAACACTGTATAATTCATTAAGGTCAAGCTCAAGAATCCTGAGACAGCTGCAGAATTGCTGCTTGTTTTCTGTCAGGATGAAAATGAATCTTTTAAAATTAATTACAGGGAAAGCAAAGCCCTTTCTTTTTTAAAGAGTCAACACGTTTCAACCAGGCAAAATGTCCTGAAATGCTTTGGAATCTGTTAGCATTTTCATTTCTGTAATTACATTTGTAAATGACTGGAAGAAAAAATAAGGAGCTCAGATGGGAAGCAAGGCCAGTTTCTCAGACAACTGGAACCCTCCAAGCGGAAAAACCCATCACAATAGTCTCTCTTGACTCGGTACAAGCTGACGGCAAGCTGTGCGCTCAGGTTTTAAGATATCTTGATGAAGTATTTAGCAGAGTGTTTAGTCACGGGTCAGGTCCTGTAGGGCACCTTCTTTGTTTTTCAGCATCAGCCTTCCATTTCAAACGCGTTTGGACAAGTCCTTGTCTCAAAATAATTAAACTGACTCTATGACTTGGTCTAGGTGATCCTGCTGTGGCAGGGGGATTGGACTAGATGATCTTTCAAGGTCCCTTCCAATCCCTAATGATTCTATGATTTGATGATTCTAAGTCTCCTTCAGCTCGTGGGTTCCATTTAGCGCACACATGTTTTGAAACGGCCGCTCACAAAAGACCTTTGAGATCATCAAGTCTAACCATTAACCTAATTCTACCAAGCCCACCACTAGACCGTGTCCTTACGCTCATTTCAAACATGCCCAAGGCTATGCCCATTGCTGTGCAGGGTTTTCAGGACAAGCAGTTATCTCTAGCAGTCGTTTGCAGGCTGTTTCCCTAACAGACACTAAGCACAGGCAGGGCTTTTAATCAAGAGCTCAAAAGTACCTTTAACAAAACTTCAGTTTGTAGATGGAAGGATGAAGGGAATGAGTCTTATTCTGGACAGAATTAGTGATGAACAACAGGATGTGTCTACTCTGAGCCCATGTCCAGTGGAAAGAGCAGTAAATTCAGCCCTTTACTGATATTTGTGGGCCCACAAGACAGTACCGACCCTCTTGGGTTCACAGCAAAGCAGACAGAGATGATCTGGTCTTCTCTTTCATGCCCCTCAAGAGGACATGGCTGCTCTGGTGCTTTGTGACTGTGGGATGGTCATGAGGTGCCACCTCAGAGAAGAGCCCCTCTAATGTTGGGGGGACACAGCAGAATCACAGAATTATTGAGGCTGGAAAAGACCTCTAAGATCACAGGTTCACAGAACACTAGGGATTGGAAGGGACCTCGAAACATCATCTAGTCCAATCCCCCCACCAGAGCAGGTTCACCTAGATCAAGCTGCACAGGAACATATCCAGGTGGGTTTTAAATGTCTCCAGAGTCCAGAGTAGGAGACTCCACAAACTCCCTGGGCAGCCTGTTCCAGTGCTCCATCACCCTCATCATCAAGCCCGTCCTATGACCTTACATCACCACAAGCTAGACCGTGGCACTAAGTGCCATATCCAGTCCTTTCCTAAACACCTCCTGAGATGAAGATTCCACCACTGCCCTTGGCAATCCATTCCAATATCTGATTACCCC
This sequence comes from Rhinopomastus cyanomelas, assembly GCA_013400115.1. NCBI lineage: Eukaryota > Metazoa > Chordata > Aves > Bucerotiformes > Rhinopomastidae > Rhinopomastus > Rhinopomastus cyanomelas. Next base: position 26,830 of record VXBP01002393.1, read on the forward strand.
TTCCATGAGGAAGGGCTTCCTAACATCTAACCAAACCCTCCCCTCATGCAGCTTCAGGCCCTGCCCTCTCATCCTGTCTCTAGTTGCCTGGGAGAAGAGCCTGACCCCCACCTGTCTACAACTTCCCTTCAGGTAGTTATAGAGAGTGATAAGGTCCCCCTGAGTCTCCTCTTCTCCAGGCTAAACACCTCCAGCTCCTTCAGCCTCTCCTCAACAGACTTACCCCCCAGTCCCTTCACGAGCCTCGTTGTTCCTCTGGGCCTGCTCCATCACCTCAACCCCTTTCTTGAAGTGAGGGGCCTACAACCGCTCCCTGTACTCAAGGGGAGGCCTCACCAGTGCCCAGGGGCACAGGAGGAGAATGATGCCCCTACTCCTACTGGCCACACTATTCCTGATACAAGCCAGGATGCCATCAGCCTTCCAGGCCACCTGGGCACACTGTTGTCTTCATGTTTAACTGGTTGTCAACCAGTACTCCCAGGTCCCTCCCTCCGGTGTTGCTCTCCAGCCACTCTTCCCCCAGTCTGCAGTGCTGCAGGTCACTGTGTCCACAGCAGTGTCATTTTGGTTCCAGGACTGAATCACACAGTTCCCTTCAGACAGCAAGATGATGCTACCAACACGTTGTCAGTCATTTGCTCTTTCATCAGGTCCCCAGAAGAGAGGGATGTCCCAGTTTGACAGTTTCTGTGGCCAGGTTGTTCACTTCCCATTTGCTTGCTGATGGTAGTTATTGCTGCTGTTTGCAGACGAGCTGAGCGAGCGCAGAGCTCCTCCTGAAAGGGGAACGGGGCAAAGCAGCACGCTCTGGATTCATGACAGCCAGCAGCGTGATCAGTGTGGTCCTTTCCACTTTGCAGCAGCTCCTGAAAAATTATGTTGGGCTCTGTGATAAGCTTTATCCTTCCTGCACAGAGCAGGTTTGTCTCAATGACTGATTTTGTAGGTCAGTAGTGGAAACCTGGCACTGGAAAAAAGTAAATCACTTCGAGACAACCCAAGATTGAAATCTTTCAAAGTTTGCATCGCATTCTTAAAGTCTGTTCCAGAGCAGCTTAGGAATTTTTGACTGGTTCTGCTCTTCTAAGGAATTCATGAGGGCATGAAGCAGCTTGGCTGACTGGCAGAGCAGTGCCCAGCTTTCCTCCCTTCAGCTCCGGGCAATGGCAGCTTCACAGCTGCCAGCCACATCTGAGGGAGCACCCCTCCACCATGGACATGGCCACTTGCTTGTCCATGCACAACAATAAATAGCCCTGTAAAGTAAAAAGGTAACACACAACTCCAAGGGCAACTTTAAGGTGCTTTTGAGGCTCTACTGGGTCCCATGCTGGGGCAGTCCTCATGCCAGCAGGCTGACTTTGGGGGCTTGTGGGGCTGATAGCATCTCCTGAACATGCCTCATCCACATGACCTCTGTGGAGCCAATCAAGATCACAAGACACCATGCTTGGTGAAAACCTCCACACTCCCATGTCAGCTGGAAAGAGGGCTCAGCTTATTGATCACAGAATCACAGAACATTATGGGATTGGAAGGGACCTCAAAAGACCATCTACAGCAGGATCACCCAGACCAAGTTGCACAGGAACATGTCCAAGTGGGTTTTAAATGTCTTCAGAGAAGGAGACTCCACAACCACCCTGGGCAGCCCCTGCCAGTGCTTTGTCACCCTCACTGGGAAGAAGTTCCTTCTCATATTGATGTGGAACCTCCTATGTTCCAGCTCACACCCATTGCCCCTTGTTCTATCATTAGCTGACACTGAGCAGAGCCCGGCTCCACCTTCCTGACACCCACCCTTCTCATATTTATAAACTTTAAAGAGGTTGTGCCTCAGTCTTCATTTTTCCAAGCCCAAGAGACCCAGCTCCCTCAGATTGAAAGGGTGCTCCTCCTGTGTGCCCAGGTCTCCTCACCAAGGGCACTAGCCAGATGACTGCAAGAGGAGGTTCAGTAGTAGGGTGAAATGTGCTATGTGGCTGACCAAGAAGCTCATGTCCTCATCTAAACCGAGTCAGCCAGGTTAGCAGTGGGATTAGCCCCAGGCAGGAGTGGACCCATAAGCCATGTGCTGAGGCTACAAGGAGTTCAGAAGGACTTGGCAAGGACAACTTTACCTTTGGTGCAAACTCAGCATTTGGCCTTTTGTCCCATCAAAGCCACCCTTCTCAGCTGTAGACCCTCCTAAGAAATGCATCTCATTTTAGCAGAATCATCTGCTCTGTTGGGACTGTTCTCAGACCTCACCCCATCCTCCAGAACATTCATGACACTTCTTAGCTTTCTGCTGTTTGAAAATTGAATAAATTTGCTCCTTAGTTTATCATCTGAGTCATCAGCAACAATATTGAATCACATGGGGCCCAGGAGAGGTGCCCATGGAAACCACAGCTGGTTGCTCCATGCTGGCTGTGAAGCTTGGACTGTGCTCCTGCACCCAGATCACTGAACTGTAGAAATGGGTGCTCAGTGTCACAGCCTCTCCAAAACACAGCCTTTACCTCCCCACAGTATCTGGGGCCTGTTGTCTTGGTGTAAATTAAACTGACCTCTGTTAAAGATCATATGTTCCTGACAAATCCCTGCTAGTTGTTACTTACTCCTCGCTATCTTCTAAGGAGTTTACCAGTGGTTGGATTATTTCTTTCCATGTTGGGAGCAGAAAGTAAACTGGCAAGTCTGCAGCTCTCCTGTTCGCCCTGTTCCCCACTGTAAAGATAAGCAGACTCCTAACCTTTCACAGAATCATGGAACATTAGGGATTGGAAGGGACCTCAAAAGATCATCTAGTCCAATCCCCCAACCACAGCAGGATCCCCTAGATCAAATCTACAGGAACACATCCAGGTGGGTTTTAAATGTCTTCAGAGAAGGAGATTCCACAACCCCTTCCTTGAGCAACCCCTTCCAGTGCTCTGTCACCCTCACCATGAAGAGGTTCCTTCTCATCTTTCCCATCTTTTGTTCCCATCTTTCCCTGTTTTTATAAACTTCAAATTACTCTCACATTTGCTTCACCTAGATTTCAAAATTCCCTGTGGAATTTCATTAGCTCCAGAGATTTTTTTTGGGAAAAAATTCATTTACTGATTTGTGCTCTCAGCTGATTTTCTTTTCTAACCTGAATTCCTGTCCTTTTTCACTGGCCTTCCAAGGAAGCCAAAAAGCAACAAAACACTTCAGTCTCCTCCATAAAATTTATAAATAGCATTTTGTCTCTCTGAGTCGAGACCAACTCTTCCTTTTATAATCCTCTCACTATTAGGCTAAATTTAGAGTATTTTCTCGTTACCTTTCATGTCCCTTGCTAGCTGTATGACATTTTATGCATTGGCTTTCTAATTTTCTCCTTATATGCTTGTGCTATTCTTGTAGGCAGCTCCCTAGGCATGTGACCTAATATCTAGCTCTGCCTGCTTTCAGTGTGCCGTCTGTATGAGATCACTGAGACACTCACTGTTTGATCGCATTCTCCTTGTGACTCTTCCTCTTTCTCATGCTTCTTTTAATGTGCAGATTTCTCTGGTGCTCTGATTCGTAAGCACAGAACCACGCTAAGCCTTTGCTCAAATACTGGCCAAAACATGCTTCATGGTCTGAGCAGAGTACAAACCTTTTGCACAACAGTAAGTACTCTGCAAGGTCAGCAGAGGAGCAAATATGACCATCTGCTGGAAAAGAGTAATAGAGAAGAGCTTTCCAAGACTTGCACAGTGCTGCTACAGGAAGGGAGGGATGTGCCCAAATGAGCACAGGCAAGTACAAAACAAAAGGTAACTTGAGGAAGTGATGCACTGTGTTACTTGTTGTGGTCAGCACATGAAAAGAAGTGAAAACTTTCATAAATTTGTACTGGTCATGAAGTCCCTGGGTTTTTGAAACAGCAATATGCAGATGGCACTGCGAGGCATCCCCTTGGTTCTTGGTGATATTGAAGGCCCTGTGGCACTGCAGGAACATTTACAGGTACAGAGGCAGCATCACATAAACTCCAGATTTGCAATAAACTTTCATCCTGGCTGCAGATTAAGCCTTCAGTGCCTCCTGTTCATTCTCCTCACAAGTCCTGCCTCAGTGGTTCGACAGCTCCAATGAACACTGCAGTGGGCTGCCCAGGGGGTTGTGGAATCTCCTTCTCTTGAGACATTTAAAACCCACCTGGATGTGTTCCTGTGTGACTTGGTCTAGATGATCCTGCTGTTGCAGGGGGATTGGACTAGATGATCTTTCAAGGTCCCTTCCAATCCCTAATGTTCTGTGATTCTGTGAAAACAGATATTTACGTTTCTGATCTGAGCCATTCACTGCATCATCTAAAAAAACCTGATTATTTCATTGTCATTTGCCAGGTAACTGAAAGACATGAGTATCTCATTTTTCTGTAAGCAAAATAAAACTTCAAAACATCCCCCTTCTCCTAATCCATTATTGTGCCTTGTCAAAAGGGTCCAGAAAGGATAATCTTCACGCTTTCTACTATGCCAAAGTTGTTTGACCTTGAGTTCAGCTCAAACAGAAAGAAATCTTGGAAGAAAAGCTCCTTGAAACTGTATTCACTGTATTCATTATTCAGCTCCTTCCATTACTTCCTAAGTGAAAACCTCAAGTAACAGAAAGAAATGTGGAGTAGAAGTACTGAGAAGTTTTCTGTCTGGGTTTTTAATGGTGTCATGTCGTTATCAATCTGCTCAAGCAATTAGATGGTGGCTCACACTGGCTCCGTGGGTTTCCATGTGTTAAGGTTTCATTAGATTTCTAAGGATTTCCCAAATGATCTAGCAGTAGAAACAGGTAGCAAAAGCTCTGCTTTTTTAAAGAACCTTTAAAATTATCTTCAGAACTTCTTAGAAACTCCCAGAAGTATAGGAACAAAAATATGGGTTAAAACTCAAATTTGTCACGTCTTCCTGTTAAATAGGCACTGGTTTTACTTATTTCAAGAGTGGTAATGGAAATAACACCATTCTGAGATTACAGCAAATGGGGAAAGGATTGTAAAGAGCCTCAACATTCATGATATGTAGAAGAAAACAAGACACCATCTTTGCAAACACCTTTGAAACTGTAAAATGGTTGATAATAGTTATCAGAAGTATATAACTTACTATGTCATACAGACCTTTTCCATCAGATCCATCAGAAGGGGGGTGGTTAGCAGATTGAGAGGTTCTTCTTCCCCTTGACTCCACCACATGTGAGACCACATCTGGAGTATTGTGTCTAGTTCTGGGCCCCTCAGTTCAAGAACTGCTGGAGAGAGTCCAGCACAGAGCCACAAAGATGATGAAGGGAGTACAGCACTGCCCTTACAAACAAAGGCTAATGGAGCCAAGTCTCTTTAGCCAGGAAAAAAGGATACTGAGGAGTGACCTCACTGATTATAAATATGAGAAGGGTGGGTGTCAGGGGGATGGAGCCAGGTGGTTCTTCTCACAGTCATCTAGTGATAGAATGGTTGTAAGCTGGAACATAGGAGGTTCCACATCAATATGAGAAAGAACTTCTTCCCAGTGGGGGTGACAGAGCACTGGAATGGGCTGCCCAGGGGGGTTGTGGGGTCTCCTTCTCCAGAGACATTTAAAACCCATCTGGATGTGTTCCTGTGCGACTTGGTCTAGGTGATCCTGCTGTGTCAGAGGGATTGGACTAGATGATCTTTCGAGGTCCCTTCCAATCCCATAATGTCCCAATCCCATAATTCATTAAACTGAACTGTCTGATCCTATTGGCAGCTGGAGAGAAAACAACTGATGGCAAATTCACCCAATATTAACTTGCCATCTCTTCCAACTCTCTCCCCCTTGCATTGCATTTTATGCCTTGGCATGCTACTGGGCAAAGGCTTTTGTACCACAGACCCAAAACTCAAGTGACTGGGAGCCAGGCTGGCATTATTCCATATAATGGAATATAAGAGCATGCAATTTCCTATGTCTTACCTCTAGGTCTTCTTCAGCCCAGGACACTAATATCTTAGGCAAACCCACATTCATGCCTGAAACCTGTAGCATCCACTCATCTTGTAATAAGGGATCCAAAGGAAGCAATTCTGAGCTAGCATTAGTCCAGTTGCTATTGCCAGAGTTTATAAAGCTCTTGAGAAGACAAGCAGGCACATTTTAAGGGAAAATTATACCAGGAAATTAAATCAAAAGTCAATTAAATTCAATGGAAGCAGCACAGCTCTAAGATGTTCTTTGGAAAATCACTGCTACTCCAGCAAGTGATTTTGTTACTTCCAGTCCTGCCTCTCCACTGACTCTTCTGGCGAGAGCCAAGCAGACTGTTGTAAAGCTACAGAAAGGCAACTTGTGTTGTAGAGAACGCAAGAAGTACTCATGGTGATCGGCCTAAACTGAGAACCAGTCACTTCAGACAACACACACAGCGCAAGCTGGCCACAGGACCACCCTTCCAGTCTTTCTAAGGTTGGCTCAACCATGGACAAAGGAGCACTTTCAAGATCTGTGTTTTTCCTGCCATCCCAGCAGCCAAACCTGTCATGTTTACAACTGCTTTACTACTAGTACCAGACTGTCTCCTCCCTAGAGTCACAAGCGTTCTTTGTTCTTAGATACTCCAGCATGTTTCTACACATTGATGGTAATGATGTGTGACAGTACATGAGATTCTTCTGCATGGGGGTTGGACCAGATGATCTTTGTAGATCCCTTCCAACCCCTAACACTCCATGATCCTATGAAGCTATGGTTCCATGGTTTTTCTACTCTTTCAATTAAAATCACGTCAGATGAAATTAAAACTATGTTTGTCATTAAGCTGATTTTTACTCTTCTTAGGAGTGTGTTGAGTTTGTGCCTGAGGGTGCTTGGTAGAGAGGTGGGGGGGCTGTTTGCATGGCCTCTGTAAGAACCTTGGAGACAAGCTCCCTCAACCCTAAGTTTGGTCCTACCAAGCAGACCTGAGCCAAACAGAGCCCCTTTGAGAAACATATTGCCGAGGGGAAAACCTGTTGGGCAATTTCTTTGATTTTGGGAGCAATGTTTGCTTTAGAGAGAGGAATAGGATGAGCAAGAGCAATAACCACACTGACAGTTAGGCAAACGTGCTGGAGCAGCCATTCCCCTTCAACCCACAGCGAGATGTCAGGCTGAGCCCTTGCAGCCCTTAGAGAACAACAGTGAAGAAAGTCCCACCTGCAGCCCGTGGAGGACCCCATGCTGAAGCAGGGGACTAATCCTGAAGAAGGCCTTGACTGAGGAAAACCCGTGTTGGAGCAGTCCATTGCTGGGAGGATTGATTCAGTTGGCAAATTGCTGGTGGGTTTGTTTGAATTAAATTGATTTTGTTATCCCACATTGAGTCTGTCTTCTGCTCATGACCGTAACTGGTGAGTAAGACCTCCCTGTCCTTTGCCTCGACTCTGAAGACTTCTATTTCATTTTCTCCTCTCCACCCCACCAGAAGATTGCAGGAACGTGTGAGTGGTTCCCTCACACTTTGTTTGCAGTTCAAACCCTGGTTCCTGTCACTTGAACCGTGGCAGGAGTCAGCATTATGGCTCCAATATTTGAACCCAAGGTCCTCTCTCCAAGCACTCTTCCTGCCCAGCAGAGACCCCTGGATTGTGTGAGGCTGATGAAGGTTCAGGTAGATCAGCACCAGTGGCACTCATACACACCCTTATAAAGAGGCATTTCCCTTCACTTAGGGAATAACCAGTTGCACAGATACGGGATGTAGACCAAGCATCTGGGCGAAGCTCTGCAGAGAAGGGTCCAGGGTGAATAAGGGAGCAGCATGAATCAGTCATGTTGACCCATCGTGGAGAGAGGTAAACACCCTGGAGGGGCATGGACAGACAGCCTGAAAGACATAAGGATTAGCCCCTCCATGGTCTCCCATGCTAACAGTGACCCCGCTGCAGCCCTGTGTTCATCTGTGAGTAATGTGCCCCCAGGAAGATGTGGTGCAGACAAGGACAGAGACGAGAGGTCTGAGGGCCTTGTCCTGTGAAAGAAAATGGAAAACATTTGATTTGCGTAGCCTGGAGGAGAGAAGAATTAATAATGCTCCTCAAGGACAGAAAAGGCTGCTGTGAAGAAGAATGCCATGAGCTGGATTTTGTGTCCTAAGAGCATGCGTAGAGCGTCAGCTTGCCTCCCAGGATCACGTCTCTGACAACAGCAAAGTGGACATGTGGGGAAGTAAGGAAACAGGGCAAGCATATGAAAAACAGCCTCCCCAAAACCTCCAGCCAGTCATCTTGGGCTTGGTGGTTTCACAAGCAGAACCTCCCTGTTCACTGCAAGTAGGACAAACAGCCATGGACTTGTCCTGAGGAAGGGGCGTTTTGGGTTGGTATCAAGAAATCTGTGCAACACAAGGAGAGCAAAGCACTGGAACAGGTTGTGTGGGGAAGTGATGTTCTCTTCATCAATGGAAACCAGATCTGGAGCAGGTCCTGAACAGCCAGCAAACTTTAAATTTTAAATTTATATTTAAATTCGTATCTATTTTAAAATAAATGCTACCAAATTGAAAATAACTGACAGCAGAATGACACGGCAGCTTACTCACCCCTAATAAACAATATTCAGCAGAATATGGCCTGGTGTAGTCTGAATTTACAGAGCAGGAGCCCCTTCCTGGAGGGAAGGAGCACAGTCACCAAAGCAGAGCAGGCTGTTGGGTGTTCACGCATTGCCAGCTGCGCCACAACTTGGGGTAGAAACAAAACTAAACTCGCTGGTATTTTGGCAAGAGACAGAAGGGACGAGGCTCAAACAATCTGTTACTGAAAGGTGATATGGTGAAAATAAGCACTGAAAAAATACGTGTGAGGTGGGTCTGAGCACTATGTGTAAAACCTTGCAAATTAACACATATTCTTATGTAATTGCTGTTATTATAACATGTTTATGTTTTGTACTAAATGTTACAACATCCCAGCTTGATCGTCACATTAAAACATCAGATATTTACCATAGAATCACAAAATCATTAGGGATTGGAAGTGACCTTGAAAGATCATCTAGTCCAATCCCCCTGCCACAGCAGGATCACCTGGCTCAAGTCACACAGGAACACTTGTCCTTGTTATACTTCATTAAATTTCTCCCTGCCCAGCTCTCCAGCCTGTCCAGGTCGAACTGAATGGCAGCCAGCTTTGTGTCATCAGCAAACTTGCTGACAGTGCACCCTAATCCCTCATTCAAGTTATCAATTAATAGATTGAACAGGACTGGTCCCAGCACCGACCCCTGGGGCACTCCACTAGATCCAGGCCTCCAACTAGACTCTGTCCCATTGACCACGATTCTCTGACTTCTATCCTGGAGCCAGTTCACCATCCACCTCACTATCTGATCATCTAGACCACACTGCCTCAGTTTGGCTGCAAGGATGCTGTGGGAGACTATGTCAAACACCTTAATGAAGTCAAGATAGACCACATCCACCACTCTGTCATCATCTATCCACCTGGTTATGCCCTCATAAAAGGCTATCAGGTTGGTCAAGCATGACTTCCCTTTGGTGAAGCCATCACCAAATCACCCTCCTGTCATTGACGTGCCTGGAGACAAATTGTTACAGAATCACAGAATGTTAGATGTTGGAAGGGACCTGGAAAGATCATCTAAGCCCAATCCCCCCTTGCTGGAGCAGGGTAAGCCTACAGTACTGTCTCAAGATGTCCTACACAGGGCTCAAACCCATGACCCTAGGAATTCAGAGAACCATGCTCTACCAACTGAGCCAACCAGTTGGTACTGTCACCTTTCCAGGGATGGAGGTGATGCTGACCAGTCTATAGTTACCTGGGTCCTTCTTCTTACCCTTTTTGAATATTGCAGTGACATTTGCTATCCTCCAGTCCCCAGGAACCTCTCCTGATCCCCATGACCTAGAAAAGATGATGGAGAGTGGCCTAGCAATGACTTCCACCATCTCCCTTAGCACTCATCTGGGCCCATGGATGTATGTACATCCAGTTTGCTCAACTTATCCCTAACCCAGTCCTCATCAACCAAGACAAGCTCCTCTCCTGCCTCAACTTCCTTTGGAGCCTCTGCAGTTTGGGGCTTGAGATCAGGATATTTATTTATACTTTAAAAAATGTGATAAATGATAGTATCCATCTCCGAAATGGTGTTTCTTGTACAGATGTGGGAAGCTTTTTAAGTTGCACTGATGAAAACCAACAGTTAAAATTGTGGATGTACTATTTATGTGATATATAGACAGAAAAGTGAAGTACTGAAGGGACCTACCTGTCCCTCTGATAAATCAGAATTAGTGGAGAAATCCAAAATAAAAGGCTTGAATTCTCAGCTCACCTCTCCCCATTATTTCCAGCAGTGTGTGAGCTGTGCTATCACTTTTCTATATGGTCCCAGCGTTACATAGTCATTACTGGAGCTGACATTTGCTCTGACTCCATCCATTTCCTTAGGATTATTAACATCAAACAAAAAGTTGGTTTTACACAGTTGATCCTTGACCTTCGCTCATGTTCCCAAGGAGCAGGTTCCTTTTCAGCAGCTCCAGCCCCTGCTTCCTTCTGTGAGTCATCCAGCAAAGAAGCACTTGCTAAACTTATCCTTTGCATCGCACTGTGATGGCTGTTTTGGTGGCACAGTGTTTGCTCCTCTGTGCTTCCAATTATCTCCTTGAATAGTTGTGTCTGAGGCACAACACTTGATTGCTTGACACTCAAACAATGAAAACACTTTTATTTTAGGGGGAAAAAACTGATGAGAAATAACGACTGAGATCGATTTATCAAGGATCTATAAAATTCACATAACAGAATGACTTCTCCTGAAGGGATCCAACCTACTCCCACTTGAGCAGACAGGGGTAGGGGGAAGGGAGAGCATATTCACTCCAAACACTGCTGATGTTGCTTCAGCTGATCTGAAATGTACTTGGAATGAATTATGTGCATGTCTTTCTGTTCTAAAGATTCATGGAGATGCCTGAGTAAACAAAGGCATCTCAGTAAGGAACCTTCTTTCCATGGATCATTTGGTCTGTGTTTCAGTAGCCTTGGTGGCTCAGACGCGGTTGAGTGAGGTTAAGGGTCCAGGACAACCACTAAAATTACCAACATTTCTTGACCCCACTCTAAAATGCTTCTTGATTCTGAATTTTATGGTGCTGTAAAGTGACAGGATCAGCCAGGCCTTCAGCATGCGTGGACTGGGCTTTGCGACGCCACCCACATGCAAATGCACTGTGGAAAACATCTTTAAGTGTTTTTAACTAATTCACACAGCACATGGGGTTTTTTGCTGTGTGTCACAGCTTTTAAAGCAGCAGTCAAACTGCAATGCCTGATTTTTGCCTCTATCATCTGCCCAAAAGGCCAGCTGCATCCTGGTCTGCACCAAAAGGTTGCCAGCAGATGGAGAGAGGTGATTTCATCTCTCTCCTCTGCTGTGATGAGACCCTACCTGGAGTGCTGTGTCCAGCTCTGCAGCCCCTATGACAAGAAAGTCTAGGACAGTTGGAGACAAGCTCAGAGAGTTGGGGTTGTTCAGCTTTAAGAGAAGAAGGCTTCAAAGGAAACTTACAGTGGCTTTCCAATACCTGAAAGAGGCTGGAGGAGAACTGTTCACAAGAGTATGGAACAGCAGGATGAATGGTAATGGTTTTAAGATGGAAAAGGGTAGATTTAGGCTGGACATCAGGAAAAAGTAATATGAGGGTTGTGGGTCACTGGAACAAGTTGGCTAGAGAAGTGGTCCCAGCCTGGACACATTCAGAGTCAGGCTTGATGGAGCTCTAGGCGAGTTGCTCTGGGCAGAAATGTCCCTGATTGTTGCAGGGAGGTCAGACTGGATGAGCTTTGGAAGCCTCTTCCAACCCAATACATTCTATGATTCTATGATGCTGTGATTTGGTGGCACAGCATGGTGGGAGAGGCATGTGCCAAAGAATTCAAACAAGAAATATATGGATTATATTTCAAAAGACAGCAGAAAGGACTAAACCAAAATGAGATGTAGGTACCACAGCATCTTAAGACCTAATCCTCTCAAACAAGATCTATCCCAGCGCTAAACACCGCACCCTTTTCAAATATCAGACTATGAATTGTAGAGGCCTTTTGAGGTGTGAAAATGCACTTAGAGAGTCTTTATGTAACTTGCTTGTGTGTCAGCCAGTATCAAGGTCAACAGGGCTTATATATGAGCTGGAAGAAAAAGAAGGAGGTGTGGCAACAAATGCCAGACAAGCTGCTAATGGACTTGAGTGGCCTCAGGGAGAGCAAAAGAGCTGTTGAGCAATGGAGGGTTACCAATAGCAGTGCTGAGGTGCCAGAATGTGCTGGTAACACCACCTCATCTTCCATGTCCAGAACCGTGGTTCCCCCTCAGGATGTTTCTGTGGAATAGCAGACCACGTGGTGCCAGCTGTGCAGACCATTCCCCATGGATAACCACACAGCTCCCAGGTAATGTGCACCTCTGACCTCCCCATTCAGTGTCTTTTTTCCATATGCTTATGGAGTCACAGGAGCAGGATCACGTACCTGCACTGTTTCCAGTAGCCTTCATGGATGTAGAAACAGTACTTTTACATTTCTTCTCAGCTCAAGGTGAGACCATGAAGTGGGTTTTCTCACTTCTACATTCCCTATAGGTACTGAAGTGCTTTCTCCTAGTAATCATATCTTCCAAGGACCAACTGCTGTCTGCAACAGAGAAGGAAAGAAGACTAAATTTTAAAATATCCCAAAAAGCAGGTATTTGAGACTCCAAATCAGTAGAACATATTTTCCTACTAATACAAAGCCTTTGCTCCCTAAGCACTTCCTTCCTTCTGTAACTTCCAATCCTCCCTTCATCCTCTATGGCGTTCCCACTTGGTGGGACACAACACGTGCTATAGATAGTGGGTGCTGTGACATTGTGAGAAGACAGAAGAGGAAAAGAAAGAGGACATGCTTAGATGGTTTTGTTTCCATAAGGAAAACCACAGTGGAACTAAAGTCAAGTCTTCAGGTGAGATATGTCATCTTTGTATGTCTAGGAGAGCTAGAATGTCATGGACTGGGGAACTTTGGCACTGTCCATGGATGGAGATCACACTAAGGCTTGCAGGTGACAAAACCACAGACCTAAATGACTTGATATTAAAGCAGATGTTTTCAAGGTCTGTCTTTTCTGGGGTTTCCCATAAATGTAAAACAACATGGCACCAAAACAAATTATTAAATACAAAACTACTTAAATATATGATAACTAAGTACAAAAGTAACATACAGAGTCCTCCTTCCCTCTGGCTATTCATCAGTGCAGGGCCCTTTCAAATGAATTGTCTGCTCACCAAAACCCCTCTTGCTATATGAAGTGCCAAGTGGCTCATATTGCACCACAGGAGAAAAAGCAAACTCTAGGGTCATGGCTCTTCTTCAAAAACTGGGACCTTCCAGGTAAAAAACGGTAGCATCATTTCAGATGAAGCAGCTCCCCGTCTTTTGCTGCATGTTGAGAGGAAACATTCAATTTTCCTGATTGTTTACTATACTCCAGGACATGCCTCCACTTCAGGTAATGCCTGCCCATGGTTCTTCTTATGGGGGCAGTGGAGCATGGCAGGTAGCGGTGTACGGGTGGTTCTATTTACCTCTGCAGCTCATACTCTGAGATCAGAAAGAAATCTTTCTTCAATGAACATAAGCAGCCATGTCACAGTTATTTTCTGCTGGTATGCCTCAAAGTGCAATGGGCAGCTCGTTCTTTGATTTGTTTAGACTCAACTGGCAGGGCTAAATGAATCGTGGTTGATGACTTCAGCCTCCCTTTTGAGTGGTGTTCCAAAAGCCCCCAATGGGATGTAACTGGGAGTCCTTGGGCAAAGAATCATAGAATCATTAGGGATTGGAAGGGACCTCAAAAGATCAAGATCTTGCCCAGATGCAAGACTCTACACTTACCCTTGTTATACTTCATTGCATTTCTCCCTGCCCAGCTCTCCAGCCTGCCCAGGTTCCCGCTGAATGGCAGCACAGAAAGTGCAGTGATTAAGGCAGCATATTGACTGAGTTTCCCATTACCCTTTGGGCAGGGAAAACTGATCATGTACATGGCACAGAGTGTGGAAAAGCCCAGCCTCTGGCCCTTAACGCTGTGTTTGCCTGGCTGGCTGCTGCCAGTGTCTCTTGGCTGTTGTGAAAACAAATATTTTTTCAATTTGCCATTTTCTCCTACAAGCTGTGAACACATGCAAAATTAAGACAAACATCAGAGGGCAAAGCAAATTTGCTTTGTATGTTACAGCATGGAGTAAACTAAAGAAGGTATGTGCCAGGCTCAGAGAGTTCTGGTAGTGCAACCCAGTCGCTGCAGCACCAATCATCTCGCGGTTCACCACAGACCAAAAACCTGCAGGCTCGGGGTAACACCCTGGCTTCCATGAGGGTGGTTCTCATGCGCTACAAGACATGAAATTTTCTGGTGGGATCTGTATTACTCTTCCCTTTGCTGTAGAGAAGAGTGTAAGTCAGCACATCTGTCAAAGCTCCCTTCAGATGAGAAGAGAAGCATTTTACTGCTGTTTCCATATTGGCTTTGGAACACTATAGCACATACCATAGCGTGGGCAGGAGCTTGACGAGTTCCTCACGGAGTCTCCTTCTCTGGAGACATTTAAAACCCACCAGGGTATGTTCCTGTGCAACTTGACCTAGGTGATCCTGCTGTGGCAGGGAGATTGGACTAGGTGATCTTTCCAGGTCTCTTCCAATCTCTAATGTTCTGTGATTCTGTGATTCTTGGAAGGATGGGACTGTGGTCTGGTCTCGCATGCCTCCAGGATGGTCTTAGCCATCCTTGCCTTCTCCCCTGGAGACGCCACCTGAATTACAGTATCTTCCAAAGCTTCTCTCTTTCTCTTTTGGGTTTTGTACATTTTCCTGTGCTCCCCAGCTGAGTTATCTCCTCAGAACAATTTGCTCTGATCCATTTTTCAGGCAAAAGCACAGCATTTCTCCAGATCTTTAGCCATTTTCCTATTAAAGTTTCTCTTGTTCGTGAGACGAATTCACTGCTGATCTTTCATACTTAGTACTGAAACAGCCTGTGCTTTCCATTCTGAGAAAAGGGAAGGTGTCTGTCCCATCCTCACGCCAGACCTTTACCTACAGCACTCCCTCAACCCATCTCCCAGGCAAAGGGAACAGGAACGGTTCAATTTCTCACTTTGTTCTTCTCATTGCAGTGTCTAATCTCCTTCCAGAAATACATGAAGCAAAGTGACTGGCACCTGTCACATTTTGGCACTTTCCTCCTCTATCCTGGGGGAGAAGTGTGAGCAAAGGAATTTCTTGGCTTTAGGCCTGTTTATTTTAGCGCAGTTTTCTTAGCACAGGTCTTGGGCAAATCATTTCCCCACCCCAAACACTACCAGGCCATCTGCTCACTTTCAATGTAACTTGACAGAGGGACAATGGCCTTGGTGACAAGGTACTATCATGAGAACCGGGAAGAAGAGAGAGAGAGAGAGAGACAGAGAGAGAGAGAGAGAGAGAGAGTCTCTTGTCTTTCGTCTCAGGGAGAATCTCCACCAAAATGTCATCCCTGTTCAGATGGTGAGATCAACTCGTCCAAATCCCCCTGCAACAGCAGGATCACCTAGACCAAGTCACACAGGAAGACAGATCAGTGAAAGAAAGGAAAAACTGAAGGAATCAGATTTAACATGCTGGTGTGAATAAGATAAATATCTATGTCTACATTTTTTACATCAAGTAGCTAATTCATCAAAACATTCTAATTCTTTTTTCAGGCAGAAATTGGCCTAATTAGATCAAACCAAACAAACAACATGACCCCATTTTGGGTTTTTTTGATTTTTTTTTGTGTTTCAGCCAAATTTCACAGCATCTCCATTGCAAGAGTGGCCTAAGGTCTAGAAAACCACGAAAGGATTCAGTCCTCCAAAATGAAACATTGGGTTCCTATCAGATTAGTTGTTTTTTACACAGCTCCATCCATACCTGGGTTTTGCTGATGACTGTCAAACGCAGACTGCCCTGGCTGTCACCTGCCAGAGGGAAGCCTTCCAAAAGCTATCTCCTTCCCTTAGTCCAGCTGTGTTACACTTGAAGTTGAGAATTATCTTCTTTAGTTTATGTTTTCCCATTGTCTGTTGCCTCAAACCAGAACTGCCCTTGTCTAACAATGAACTTCTGAAGAATTTGTTCTCCCAACTGTTTTTATGCAAATGCGTCTCTGTTTTAAATTATATTTGTTTCAAGTGGAGATTAGGACACTCTTGTCCAGCATAGAGCAATGAGGAAGGAAGCAGAACACCTCCCTTACGAGGAAAGGCTGAGGGAGCTGGGTCTCTTTAGCTTGGAGAAGAGGAGACTGAGGGGTGACCTCATTAATGTCTTTAAATATATGAGGGGTGAGTGTCAAGAGGATGGAGTCAGGCTCTGCTCACGGGCATCTAATGATAAGACTAAGGGCAATGGGTGTAAGCTGGAACAGAGGAGGTTCCACATAAATATCAGAAGGAACTCCTTCCCAGTGAGGGTAATGGAGCACTGGAACAGGCTGCCCAATGGGGTAGTGGAGTCTTCTTCTTTGGAGATGTTTAAAACCCACCTGGGTATGTTCCTGTGCGACTCGGTCTAGATGATCCTGCTGTGGCAGGGGGATTGGAGAAGATGATCTTTCGAGGTCCCTTCCGATCCCTAACAAGTCTATGATTCAGAAATGTGTTGGTTTGTTCTAACAAACTGTGCCATCTGGCAAGGTTACAGGTCCCTGCCACTATGCATTTGGCTTTACTGCATCAGAAAGTTTCCTGGTACCTAAGACCAAGTCTGGGTTGTATATTATTAATTAATTGCACATGAATTAACTGCAAAGCCTCAAACATATATTTTAATATCGTACTAATCATTCCTGAAGGTCCTAACTGCGCTTGGGTGAATGGATTAATAATGAGCTACTTTCTGCTGACATCAAGTGGTGTCTCTTCCCTCAAAACACACCAGCACAGCTGCCGTGTGCCGGGACCAATTTGGCACTGGGACAACAGCAAAATATTTGTGTTCCCAGTGCAGCTGAGGCAACACTGAAAAAAAAGCCGCCAATTATCTGCTCAGCCAAAGCTGAGGCAGTGTGTTTTCTCCTGCTCTTTCCTGCGTTATACTGGTGGGTTTTGTCCTTTCCTAGTGTAGCCAGAACAGTCAGCACCGGTGGTCTGAACAGGATGCTGCTGTGCTTACGGGATGCTCCACTGCACAGCCCTTGGGGAGTGATCCCGTTTGCACCCCATACCACAGTGGCTGGCCCTCAGCAAGGCAGGGTGGAAGGGGGGCCAGCCCCAGTATGCCCTCGGCAATGCTGATGCCTGCGTGTCTCTCCCAGCTAACACTTCTGTTGGCAAAAAGGAGCTCCAGCTGGTGAAGGGGATCACAGGAAAGGAAAGGGATTCAAAACTGTTAGTTCATCTCAAGTGTTAGTTCATCTGCACCGATGTATGTAGCGTGGGTAACAAGCAGGAGGAGCTGGAAGCCATTCTGCAACAGGACTACTATGACCTAGTCGCCATCACTGAAACCTGGTGACCTCTCATGACTGGAGCACTGCAACAGACAGCTATAAGCTCTCCAGAAAGATCAGGCAAGGAAGGAGAGATGGTGGGGTAGATTTGTGTGTTAGGGGATATTTTGATTGTATTGCACTCAGTGAGTCTAAAGATAAGGCTGAGCACCTACGGGGAAGATTGAGGGGGAAGGCCAACAAGGCAGATATCCTTTTGGGAGTCTGTTATAGACCACCCAACCAAGATGAAGGTGTGAATGAGTTGTTCTACAGTTGGCTGGCAGATGTCTCATAGACTAGATGTGTTATTGACAGTTGGCTGAACATGAGCCAGCAGCGTGGATGAGAAAGCCTGGCCAGTACCTGAAACAGTGCAGCTAGCAGCACTAGAGAAGTGATTGGACTCCTGTAGTGGACACTGGTGAGGCCTGATCTTGGATATTGCATTCAGTTTTCATAGAATCACAGAATCATTGGGGATTGGAAGGGACCTCGAAAGATCAACCAGTCCAATCCCCTTGACACAGCAGGATCACCTAGACCAAGTCACACAGGAACATATCCAGGCGAGTTTTAAACGTCTCCAGAGAAGGAGACTCCACAACTCTGGTACTGGGCAGCTCAATAGCAGAAGGACATCAAGGTTCTGGAGTGTGTCTATTTGTCACTTGAAAACATGGCTTAATGGGCATGGCAGTGTTAGGTGGATGATTTGGCTCGATGATCCTAGAGGTCTCTTCCAACCTTAATGATTCTATGAGCCTATGAAAGGTAGGGATTTTGCTTCCTGTGTGCCCACATTGACCTGTAGCTATGCAGCCTTGGGTCTGGGGGACAGGCTCATATTCAGGTCTAGCCACTCATTTCAGATGAAGACCAAGTTGCCATTGTTAACTGGATGGAGAAATATGACCTGCCTGAGTTTTCAATGCAGGCTTCATTTGATTCAAAGAAATTTGCTCCACTGTCTCCTAATTAGCTCGTTACGCACATCAACCCACAGCACTCTGTCTCTTTTGCAATTTAAAAAGACAATTTTTCACAGAATCACAGAATGTTAAGAGGTTGGAAGGGACCTGGAAAGATCATCTAAGTCCACCCCCGCTGCTGGAGCAGGGTAAGCCTACAGTACTGTCTCAAGATGTCCTACATGGGGCTCAAACCCATGACCCATGACCCCAGGAATTCAGAGTCCCATGCTCTACCAACTGAACCAGCCAGGTGCTCCTTTTCTGAACTTTCAGACCAGGCTGGAGAAGCTGATCTTTTGAAGCACAGGAGCACTGTGGGGTGTCACTATCAGCTGTGTTGCTCCTACACCTGGGGCAGTCCCCGTGACCTTCCACCACTGCAGTTCCCCCACAGCTGAGGTGGTTCAGTGGGCGTGAGGACCACCTGGCAGTGCAAAAGGACAAGTAGTGCCTCTCAGGAACACAGTCCCTGCCTCCTTTTTTTTCCTTTTCCCCTCAGTGTGATCCGTCTACATCTGGTGAGCTTGGGCCAGGGGCAGAGTGGAGGTGGTTAATGAGGGTTAACCAAAGGCTGTGCTGCTGTTTGTGAAGTTCCCCCATAATTGGCAGGCTTCTGTGTGTTCAGTTTCAGTAGCAAAGCAGGCATGAGGGCTCAGAGCCCCGTTAAGGGTGACACGATGTGCTCAGCTGGGGAGAAACAGCTCTCCTAAAGCCATGACTCAGGCAGCCCTTGTCACTCACACATTCACACACACTCGCTGAGCTCCTGCACATTCAGCCTTGTTACAGCCCAACATAAAAGTAAAATAGTCCACGCACCGCGATTAAATTAGTGCCCCTATAAAACTTTAATATGCCTTCTGAAAATTGGCCACCTTCAGAAAGCACTTCCCTAAATCTTTCATCAAAACTTTCCTCTGGCAGGGGTGGCCACAGAGAAACCCTTTCTTTTTTGTTATTTACAGGGACAACGTTTCAGCTTAGCTGCAGTGGTTAAAGACAACGTGGGCTTTCTGCTGAATTGTTCCTCGCACGGAGGTCTGTGCCCGCATCCCACTCCTGCTTCCCGAGGAACGTTTGTGCAGGACCTGCCTCGTGGTGTTTTCAAGCAACACCTCGTTGTTTGTGCAAAGGTTCGTAGTTTGGGGAAGTTATTTTAAGCAGCCTGAACAAGACCCCGTGGGAGCAGCGCAGGGGTGATTAGAGGCATTTGTGAGCTCCACAATGCCGTTCCTAAGGCACCTCGGGAAGTCGCTCTGTGGCACAGACCACGTAGGAAGAGCTAATTCCTCTCTGTGTGTTGTAACGGTTGGGATTCGTGGTTTGAAACCAGGGTGAGGTCTGTGGTACAACTCAACGTACAAAGAGGCACAAAGTTATTCATGCTGAAGTGCAATCGTTATCATCAGTGCTGTTTGTTGAGCACTAATTATACTCTAGATTCAGTGCAAGTCATGAAATAACAGCTCCTGCTCTGAGCTGTTTACAGACTTGGCTACTAGGTGGTCTCCACTGTGTCCACTGGTGGGTCTCCAGCTGCTACATATCCTTCACCTTCCCACAGTGGTGTGCCTTCACTGGGCACCAGCAGCCAAACAGCAACAAACCACAGGTGTGATAAGGGTCCTGACAGGGAGAAGAAGCTTCTTCAGCAAGTATTTGGTAAGAGCTGGGCAGAGAGAACTTTAATGAACTATAACAAGGGTAAGTGTAGTCGTGCAGCTGGGCAAGAACAACCCCAGGTACTAGTATAGGTTGGGGACTGACGTGTTGGAGAGCAGTGTAGGAGAAAGGGACCTGGGGGTCCTGGTGGACAGCAGGATGACTATGAGCCAGCAATGTGTCCTTGTGGCCAAGAAGACAAACAGCATCCTGGGGTGGATCAGAATGGGGGTGGTTAGAAGAACAAGAGAGTTTCTCCTACCCCTCTACTCTGCCCTGGTGAGATCACATCTGGAATCTTGTGTCTAGTTCTGGGCCCCTCCGTTCAACAAGGACACAGAACTGCTGGAGAGAGTCCAGCGTAGGGCAACGAGGATGATGAAGGAAGTGGAGCGCCTCCCTTTTGAGAAGAGGCTGAGGGAGATGGGTCTCTTTAGCTTGGAGAAAAGGAGACTGAGAGGTGATCTCATTAATGTTTATAAATATGTGAAGGGTGGGTGTCAGGAGGATGGAGCCAGGCTCTGCTCAGGGGCATTCAATGATAGGACAAGGGGCAATGGGTGTGAGCTGGAACAGAGGAGGTTCCACATCAATACAAGAAAGAACTTCTTCCCAGTGAGGGTGACAGAGCACTGGAAGGGGCTGCCCAGGGGGTTGTGGAGTCTCCTTCTCTGGAGACATTTAAAACCCACCTGGACGTGTTCCTGTGCGACTTGATCTAAGTGGTCCTGCTGTTGCAGGGGGATTGGACTAGAAGATCTTTCAAGGTCCCTTCCAATCCCTCATGTCCTGTGATGCTGTGAAAGCACACATTTGGAACTGGAGCTTTCATATAACAGCAGAAGCCAGTTACAAACCAGAGATGTCTTATCAAATTGTTTTATCAAATTGTAAATGACCTTAAATTCACCCTTAGTAGAAAGGAAATTGTGGTGTTATTAATATGGAGTGATTAATGGGGGCTGTGAATCACAGAGCAAAATTAGATCTGCCTTTACATGGGGCACACGAACAACATTTTAGTCCTTTGTGATGCTGGTAACAGCAGCCAATGCCAGTTCCTCTGAAACCAGGATATTCCCCGGGGTGCTGCCTTGTGTTTCAGGCCTATGAAGAGCTTTTTATTCATTCAGGAGTGACTTCGAAATCCAAAACACTTTCACACTTTTTTCCTTCCTGAAATTATTTTTAAAATGGCCCCTTTTCTGAATAAAATCTGTGTTCTGAAAGCTTTGTTATTTGTTCTGCTCAAAATACAAGTCTTCTCTGATTAATTTTTCCCCTGGAGACCTCCGTTACAAAGCTCCAATAATGAGGAGAATTTTTCAAACTTTTAATATGAATGGATGGGTTTCTTAGGCTAAAGACACCAACCAGTCCTTCAACAGACATCCTTACTGCCAGCTTTACAGGGAGGAAAGGCTCTCAGTTAAAGACAAATCCATATCGGCACACAGAACACATGCAGCACTTGCATTTTTAAATGAGGTTAATATGTGCTCAGCAGTGTGATGAAAAAGCCAGTCTCTTCTTCTCTTTTTCTTCTGAAAATGCTCTCTGGCTGCCACAGTTTCTCTTTCTCACCTTCAAAAGGGGCCTCAGGCAAGATGTGCCATGCCTAGGAAGGGGAATCACAGAATCCCTCTGGTTGGAAAAGATCCCTGGGATCATCGAGTCCAACCATCTACCCTACCCTACAAGTTCACCCCTAAACCACATCCCTCAACACCTCATCCAAACAATCTTTAAACACATCCAGAGAAGGCGACTCAACCACCTCCCTGGGAAGCCCATTCCATTTCTGACCATCCTTTCTGGGAAAAAATTCTTCCTAATATCAAGTCTAAACCTCCCCTGTTGTAACTTGAACCCATCCCCTCTTGTTCTATCACTAATTGCTTGTGAGAAGAGACCAGCACCAACCTCTCCACAAGGTCCTTTCAGGTAGCTGTAGAGAGTGATGAGGTCTCCTCTCAGCCTCCTTTTCTTCAAAGTAAAGAGCCCCCCAGCTCTTTCAGTCTTTCCTCATAAGATTTATTCTCCAGGCCCTCAGAAGAAGCCAAATGCCATCTTACTTGTTGACAAGTCTTGGCTGCCCCGTTAGAGTAGTGGGCTTGCCCAGAGGTCTGGGGTTTACCCAAAGCCACACTCCACCACCAGCCATGGCAATCAGCAACACATAGAAGTGATGAGCTCAGTGTTCCATGTCCTTTGGGCACAAGCTGCCAGGCCAGTGCTGCTAAGCTTTCCAGAAGCAGTGCTGTGCTGGTGGATGTTGGTGAAACCATACACAGAAACTAGAAACATCTCTAGGTGCTCATGCAGAAAAGAAATCACTTTCAGGTGGTGTTATGTGAAAAGCAGGGCATCAATAAATCTGTGAGGAAGAAAGCTTTAGGGAGTTACTGAGACAGGCTCTGTGGGGACCCCTAACTCAGGAAACAGGGAAGATCTTTCATCAGGAGGAAAAACAAAGCGCAAAGGTTTTGTGAAGCACCGATAGCACTGCTCAGAGAGGATGTGCTATAGGACAGGTGTAGCTCACCAGCCTCCTCACTGCTCAAGCTGTTATTATTTGTGGACAAAATTAACAGTGCAAAATACTGAAAAATAGATTGCCCTGACTCTGAATACCCTGGCACAGAAAATGTCAAACAAGAAGTGGTTCCTAGGCATCAGAAGCCTAACCCAGAGGCAGAAGGAATGACTGATCTCATAACAAGAAGAGTCTCTTCTTTGAAGTTACCTGAACACAGTGAGATTCCGCTGCGAAGGTTATCTGTCACAAGCTCAGTCTGGAGGGATCAGAAAGGGGGTGGTTAGCAGATCGAGAGAGGTTCTTCTCCCCCTCTACTCTGCCCTAGTGAGACCACATCTGGAATATAGTGTCCAGTTCTGGGCCCCTCAGTTCAAGAGGGATGTGGAGCTGCTGGAGGGGGTCCAAAGTAGGGCAACAAGGGTGATGAAGGAAGTGGAGCACCTCCCTTATGAGGAAAGGCTGAGGGAACTGGGTCTCTTGGGCTTGGAGAAGAGGAGACTGAAGGGTGACATCATTCATGTCTATAAATATTTGAAGGAGGATGGAGCCAGGCTCTTCTCAATGTCATCTAGTGATAGGACCAGGAGCAATGGGTGTGGGCTGGAACACAGGAGGTTCCACATAATTATGAGAAGGAACTTCTTCATGGTAAGGGTGACAGAGCACTGGAAGGGGCTGCCCAGGGGGGTTGTGGAGTCTCCTTCTCTGGAGACATTTAAAACCTGCCTGGATGTGTTCCTGTGTGACTTGGTCTAGGTGATCCTGCTGTGGCAGGGAGATTGAACTAGATGATCTTTCGAGGTCTCGTCCAGTCCCTAATGTTCTGTGATTCTGTGTGATTCTGTGACACAAGAGAACATGTAACCCAATCACTTACTGTCTGCCTAGCCAACCAACCAGCCTGCTACAGTCCACTAGGTCTTGACAGGTGAACCTAGAGCAGCAAAGAGACCAGCCTCAAGGCAGATCCTGCAGAGGTGAGGAAGTCTCCACATACGAGGTCAGAGGAAGTTAGCTCCCAGGTGACCAGAGCTGAAGCAAGATTTGCTCAATGCGCATCCTTCAGGCAGACCCTTGTGTATGATCTCAGCAGTACAGAAAGGAGACTCTGCTGGTCAGCTGGGCTACAAGTGATAAACTCCTCTGCCAGGATGTAGACTTCTCAGGTGCACACAGCAAAAGACATCTGTCAAAGTTTATTTAGGTGCCAGGAACTGTGAAGGTATCAGCAGTTACTGTGGATCTTACTCAACTCCTGGGTAAGCTGAGAGGCTGCAACTTTTTTCAGTTGCAGAAGACACTGAAGCCCTTTTCTTCCAGAAGTTGAAATGAGCCTCAAACCAAGACGTTTACCTACCAGTAAAGATTCACCCCTACATACCCTTGTCTTATTTGAGGCAATATCAAAGTACAATTGAAAAGTGGCTTTTTGTATTGTGTGAGTGGAATCCCCTGCCAGTCTGCTTTCCTTGGATCACAGGAGGAAGGCTGGGCTCTACCATGTGTGCGACATGAAGAAAAGTCACACCTGACTTATTCAAACAGCAAAAGGAACTCACTCAATGTAGGGTTTAATCAGAGTCACAGCAATGTTTCGGAGACCCCACAGACTTGCCTGTGATCAAGTCTTCTTAACAAAAATATCTGCACCTGAAGAGATGCTGCAACCCAGCCATGGCAGGTCACACAAGTTCTTCACAAAGCACTCAGTGGATTCACCAGCAGGAATGACACAGAGACATACACTGCATTTCCAAAGCTGATTTTCAGGGCACTGACAGTTTAAACCAGCCCAGTGCCTGACTGCTGGTCAGGATTCCCTCCTTTGCTGCCCATTGAGGTACCCAAACCTGCTAGATCAGAGAGGCAGATGAGCCTTGTGTCCAAGCTCAGCCAGTGAGCAGAGAGGGCTGCACACAGAACCCTGGGGAAGGAGCACAACCCACCCCAGACCAAAGTCAGCCGCTGGCCATGTGGCCTCCAAGCAGTATCTCTGCACCCTTCTGCCTGCAACTTCCAACATTTCCAGTTCCAAGGTGTGAGACAACTAGGTGTAGGATGCTGTAGCCTTATCCAAGAGTACCCAAGGGATGAGAAAGGAGCATCACTGTGCAGCAGAACTCCACAGGTTACGAAGCCCTTCTCACATCAGCATGAGAAGCGCTACTTCTCTGGCTATGGGATACTGATGCTGCCAAGCCCCCTGGAGTCACTTGCTGCAAGAAGTGTTTAAGTATTTCAGCCATGTTTGTGACACAATCCCTCCTAAAGATTCGTTTTCATGAGCTGCACATCTATTCAGAGTGTATGGCAGTGTCCTCTCAGGCAGTAGGAATGAAAACTTAACATTCCAGATTTCTTACACTGCTGTGGCTAAGTGAGTGACGTGGACCACTGCAGGCACCCAGGGTAAGTGTCTTTCCAGAGCTCTAATAGACTTGCCTTGGGTAATGATGCAGATTGTTTATAGTATAATTAAAGGTATGGTATAATTAGCTTGTAATTCTTCACTTGCAGTGTAAATCTCCTTTTGCTCAGTAAGTGCTTAAGTGCTATTATGTCAAAATGCATTTATCATCAGACAGAGGGGGAGTCATCAGTAAGTACATCACTACAAATCTACAATTATGGGAAAAGCTACGTAGGCAGTGTCTAGAGACACTGACATCTCAGCTGAAACATGTCTGTCTGAGTGCCTGCCAAACCACCGAGTGCCCATCAGCAGCTGGGGTGGCCCATGGCACAGGACCATGGTTAAGCTCTCTGCGATGCCCACCTGTTTCACTGGTGCTGCCCCTGATTTAACTCAGAGCTGCTACTTGTCCCCAAGCCAACAGAGCATGGAGAAGCAACTACAAGCACTCCAAGGAGTGCCTCAAGCATGGAGAAATGCCTACAAGCCACATTCCCTTCTGCCCTTCCCAGTAGCACTGCCTGGAAATTAAATTCTGAAACGGGCTTCGAACAGAATGGCAGAAAGAGAAGTCAAGTCTGCTCAGAGAGCTCACCTTGCAGATCATGTGGTGATTTATGTTCTATACTAGGGAATAAAATGGGTGAAAACTGCTTCTTCTCCAGGCAGGTCACCTTTCAGAGCAAGTCTGCCCTCCTTCTAGAGAGCCATAAATCATTGCAAGGCGTAACAAACCAGTATGCTTTGGCTGTTTCATTTCCATTCAGAGGGCCAGATTATTTCCCTCTGCAAGGTGGGTGTTGGAGTTGGGACACAGAACGTGGGGCATAGAGTTGGACTAAAACTGCCAGGTGCCAGACAGCCCTTCACCATGACACTGAAATGCTTCTCCAGTCCCTGTTACTGTGCACAGGTTGGTTCTTGTTCTGTGCTTGCTGCACCCACTTCAGCCATTTAGACTTGAAAACTGGACTCCAGGCGTTTCTAAAAAAGCAATGTTCACACACAGGTGTGAGAGGATTTCCAGGTGAGAGACACTAGCTGCTTGCCCAAGACTTCTAGAGATTTCTGATCCTTCTTTTTAACATTTTGTCCATCCAGCCCTGCTGTTTGCAAGAAAGTGGGGATAAAGGGCATAAGTACTTCATTAATGTTTATAAATATGTGAAGGGTGGGTGTCAGGAGGATGGAGTCAGGTTCTTCTCACTGTCATCTAGTGATAGGACAAGGGGCAATGGGTGTGAGATGGAACATAGGAGGTTCCACATCCATATGAGAAAGAACTTCCCAGTGAGGGTGACAGAGCCCTGGAAGGGGCTGCCCAGGGGTGTTGTGGAGTCTCCTTCTCTGGAGACATTTAAAACCCACCTGGACGTGTTCCTGTGCAACTTGGTCTAGGTGGTCCTGCTGTGGCAGGGGGATTGGACTGGATGATATTTCAAGGTCCTTTCCAAGCCCCAATGTTCTGTTTAATAAAGTCCATGGTACGTCATTGGCATTTTGAGCTGGAAGCTATTGTTTTGGCACAAAGATTCCTTCCAGCTTCTCTAGACAATATTGGGAAGTGCCATAAATATGACTAATGGTAACAAATGTACTCACTCCCCTGATTTTGTAGAGGTCAGAATTTATGTGAGCATTCTGGGGAACTGGAAATGATTGATATCTGTACAAACATTCTAACCAGGCTTCTCCAGTTAGTCCTAAAGGAGATACCAAGTATTTGTTCTCATGTCACACGTGTTCAGCCCAGATAAAAATTTTTCAAATGTTTATCAAGAATAAATTTTCATCTACTGGATACTTTTCAAGGCTAATTAGCAGAGCTGCTCTGCAGGTTCTGCAGAATAAACCTTCCTTAAAGTGAAGCAAAGCACTGCAGAGATGGCACTCCAAGGGGAAGGTCTGAAGTACAGCTGGAGTTCTGTGCTCCCAGCAACCAACAGTCAGGTTGTCTTTTTGTAGGCTATCCTCTTGCAAAAACCTTGGCCTTTGCTTTTTACACCCCTCATATAAGACACTTCCTGAGTAATGGGCATTCAACCAAATGTCCAATAAATATTTAAAATCAAGTGAAGCAGCCCTGCCAAAGCACGCAGAGGAAAATCAGCTGCCACGGGAGCTGAAGCACCGTCT
This sequence comes from Rhinopomastus cyanomelas, assembly GCA_013400115.1. Taxonomy (NCBI): domain Eukaryota; kingdom Metazoa; phylum Chordata; class Aves; order Bucerotiformes; family Rhinopomastidae; genus Rhinopomastus; species Rhinopomastus cyanomelas. The sequence goes on from VXBP01002393.1 coordinate 54,088, forward strand.
CTGACCCAGCATAGCTGTGAGAACAGAAGATGACCTGGGGAGTCAAGGGCTCTGTCTGCAGCAAATCTCCCGTAGCTGAGGCTGCAGAGGCACCACAATAAAATTCTGTCTCCTGGCTGTGGCTGTGCCTGAGGAGAAAACTGCAGCGCTGCAGCTTTCTGCATGTCAGAGCCAGAAAGACTCTCACCCGCATCAACTGGTCCTGTGCCAGCCAAAACGGGCATCATCCACCGCGCTTGAGTGCTTGTTGAAGTGACCCCAAGAGCACCTCGGAAAGGCTGCACAGCCCCATCATCTCAGCTACCTGCTGCAACTCTCTGGTGTCTTGCTGGATCTGGGGAAAAGCATTACTTCATCACCTGAAATGCCAAGCAAACATACCCTAATTTGATTCAGTGTTGATCATAATATTGATTAAGGTTGGACTATAGCCTCTGTCCACACAGGTCAGGCGTGCTTGGATGAAGAGGAGTCATTTGCAGCTACCCAAGGGAGGATAATTCTAACTGTAAGTGATGTTTGCCAAAATGCATTACCTGGCATTACAGACAAAGAGGATAAATTAATATCATGATTACATTCTTTTAAAACCTCCTAAGTTATCCAGAGCTTGCAGGAAGGATTCCTGCATGCACAGTCAGTACAAATGAGCTCAGAGATGCACAGTCCTCAGCTAAGTCCTTACAGTTAAGGACAGTCCCTGAAGTCCTGCCATTGGGCATGCTCTAGGAGTTGGGATTTTTTTCCCTTATTTTTCTTTCTAAGGCAGTGTTTAGGAGTGTAGAAGAAGCAGAGTTCAATTATCTCACTCTCAATTTAAGTGAGAACAAATTTGTCACAGTTACTTCTGATATATGTTAATACAAGGCTCTGGAAGTTATGGGTGGATAGGAGACAGGTTTCTCACACACAACAAGTAAAACAAGTACATTCTCAATACTGATCTTATGGGAATGCAAATTAGTTCTGACACTCTGGATGTGTTTTCATCGCACATTTTCACAATTTCTTAAAGGCAGTTTAAGGAAACAGAGTTTGAGGGCTATTACAACCTGCAAGACAGTTAAAAGACTATGTATGGGATTAAGGGGCAACGGGTGTGAGCTAGAACATAGTGGGTTGCACACAAATATGAGATGGAACTTCTTCACAGTGAGGGTGACAGAGCACTCTACTCTACAGAGTAGAGATGGGTGACACCCATCTCTACTGCTGGACCAAATGATGCCAGGGACATACCCAGGTGTGTAAGTATGGCTGTTCCCAGGGCTAGGTGCTAGCCTAGATAGCATCTAGCCCTGGCACATACGCCTGCTCAGAAGACAGCCAGGCCGGCAGCCTCTCCAAACAAGCATTCTGCATGCACCTACCATTTTGTGAGGGAGGCAAATGTGATTTAACAGAATGAGACAAACTATACTGGCATTAAAGGCGGGAGATGATCCTGAGAACATTCTTTTTGCTAGTACGATGCTTGTACGATGCTAAGTGAACCAGTCCTTACAAAGTAAGCACTTACGCCTTCGATAGTCTCCAGTGAAAACATTTTCCATCTAAGCTTAAGCACCTAAACCTGCACATAAGTTTAATGTAGGCACCTAAAACCCAACACATTTAATCTATTAAGTTTAAAGTGCTGAGGTTTTCAGCAGCTTTTAAGTTTGCAATTCCTTTTGAAGTTGTAAAATAATGAACTATATCTGTGTCCATATACATATCGGTACATCATTAGAATCATAGAATCACTAGGAGTTGGAAGGGACCTCAAAAGATCATCTAGTCCAGTCACCCTGCCACAGCAGGATCACCCAGACCAAGTCATAGAATCTGTCAGGGTTGGAAGGGACCACAGGATCACCCAGTTCCAGCTCCCCTGCCATGGGCAGGGACACCCCACCCTAGACCAGGCTGGCCGGAGCCCCATCCAGCCTGGCCTTAAACACCTCCAAGGACAGGGCCTCCACCACCTCCCTGGGCAACCCATTCCAGGCTGTCACCACTCTCATGGTGAAGAACTTCCTCCTCACATTCAGTCTAAATCTACCCATCTCCAGCTTTGCTCCATTGCCCCTAGTCCTGTCACTACCTGACATCCTAAAAAGTCCCTCCCCAGCTTATGTGTATTCACGCACACATACTCACTGTTGTTGTCACCACAGTACGTGTCTGAGGGAGCACTTCCAAAGCAGACTGTAGGATGCCAAACTGGCAAGCACACAATCTACCAAACTGTCCCAATATCTTCCAGGTTCTGTTAGATCATAGACAAAGAAGACACAGCAGTTCTGTGCACTGCAAGAAGCCCCAGATCTGGTTGCTTGCGGTGTGTCGAGCACTGACAGAGCACTCATCTCTGAAAACCTCCAAGAGTTTTACTGATGAAGGACTGCAATCAGATCCCAATGGTCTACATGCGAAATGAGTCACAGGACTGAGTAGTAGCATGACACCAGCCTGAGTCTTTTTTCTTAGCATGAGGAGTGCTGGGCACCATTTCTTCTCATCTCCTTGTGTTTCTTGATTAGTTTTCACCTGCTCTTCACAGCTTATTCCTCTGGTTCAGTTATTTGAACAGTAACTAAGGTTTCAAAATGAGTGCACAAGCTTTAGAAAGAAAATAAGCAAATGGCACATTTTCATCTGCATGTTCCTGTGCCACTTGATCTAGGTGATGCTGCTGTGGAAGGGAGATTGGTCTAGATGACCTTTCGAGGTCCCTTCCAATCCCTAACGTTCTGTGATTCTGTGAATCTTCATCATGGTCTTTTGAACAGGTCAGCATGAGGCACATCTCCTGTTTATATTGCTGTATTAATTAGTGCCATATGTTCTTCTGGACAGCAAGACACACACCCATCTGATTTTTGACGTCAGACAAAGTCTGAAAAATCCCTCAGATATTTCCTTAGTTCATTTCTCTTCACTTGAATGAAATCTACATTAAATAGCATCTGAAATAAAGGTGTGCAGTTGGCTGGGGATAGGTCATGATTCATAAGCCTTTCTCAAGCAGCAGGGAAATAACAGCTCTTCTGACTGCTGCTGCATGTATTCTTGACTTGACCAACCCATCTACCGTATCAGTTAATAGTAACTATTTGAGCCAAAAATAACTGTCACTTTTTCATCCTTAATTACTGTATCTGTTATCCCATTTCATCCTGAACAGAATGAAACAATGAGACACTACCAAAAATAACTCCATGAATTATTTCCAGGCTCAAGAGGAAACTGCCAGTCCACAGTGAGGACACAAACCCACCCAACAGTTTGCAGTGGTAGACAACGATTTTTGTGTGCATGGGTTACCAGATGTTTGCTAACTAAATGTGCCTTTCTGGCATCTCTGATTTGATGTAGGCACCAGTGTTGCTTTGGTCCACAAGGGGACCTGGAATAGGAGCTGATGATGTGCCTGGTCAGCTTGTGGAGGCAGACCATGGCACTGGCATCCTTCACCAACTAGAGGCACTAGCAGCACTGATGGGATTGCCCAGCCCTTGCCCAGCTCTCCAACAGGAAGTGGTTGGTTTTTTGCACATCCTGAAGTGCAAAAGACCCATCCAGACGGTGCTATGTTGGGTGTGTGTGGAGATGGGCTGGAAATCATCAGCAGACACAGGCAGGAGAACAAAGTGCCTCAAGATCCAATCAGCCACTGACAGTGAAGCGGCGCAGACAACAAATTCCTTTCTCTGATCTGCCATGGGAGAGCCCTGAGAGATCTTGCAGAGACAGAGAAATGCAAACCCTTGGGCTGGCATCAGAGCCACATCTAGCAGCCTGTGGCAAGCAGGTAACCATATGTGAAAGCACACCACAAACACACCTCACCCCAGACAGACAGAACGTGTATGTGGCCTCCTGCCCATGGTTGAGCTGGGGATGAAAACAAATGACATCTTTTTAACACGATGCTAGGCTAGAGAAAGAAGAATTCTGTAAAAATCATCACGTCAGTGGACTCCTCTGACTTCTCTACAATGGTGATATTAAATCTCTTTCTACCATATGTTTTTCAGCACATGAATCATATAGAATCATAGAATAGTTTCATAGAATCATTAGGGAGTGGAAACCCTCGAAAGATCATCTCATCCAACCCCCTGCCACAGCAGGATCACCTAGATCAAGTCGCACAGGAACACATCCAGGTGGGTTTGAAACATCTCCAGTGAAGGAGACTCCACAACCCCCCTGGGCAGCCTGTTCCAGTGCTCTGTCACCCTCACTGTGAAGAAGTTCCTTCTCATATTGATGTGGAATCCCTCCATCTAGTTCCAACCCCCCTGCCACGGGGCAGCACGTCTCGCACCATACCTGGTGGAAGACACAGCAGAGTGCATAGGAAGGACACCAGCTTCTTTCCTGACAACTTCAGATGTATTTTGACAGAGCAACCAGCAAGACTATTGTAAAATTATCCAAAGACTGTTTAGTTTATCAGTAGCTGCTGGGTGCCCCTTGGGTTTTTAATGTCATTTTAAATGAAGAAAAAAAATCCTTGAATAATTTATGGCACCTGCTTTCTGTTTTTCATCTGCCTCAGGGGTTTTAGAAGTTAGCAAAGTTGACCTGCATACCTCAGTAACTGTGTTTACAGAAAACTAGGCTGTAAATGTAGATTCCTAGCTTAATATTTTAATATTTCTGTCTTCAGTTGCTCATTATCCATCTTAAGCAATTTCTTTTTTGCTGGAAACTTCAACTAAGCTCATAGATTTATCTACACACATCAAATATGTAAGATAAGATGTTTATTTTCCCTCTTTTCAGGATAATAAAGTCTGTGGGGAATGCTGGAAGCTGGTTCTTGAAATGAGGAAGAGCAGAAGCAGTGGTGGAGGGAGAGAAAGCAAAACACTGGGAGCATGGGAGGGAAAAAGAGTGACCTTCGTTCAAATAATTGGCTCCCAATGGCAAAGAAAAACTACAAAAGAGAACTCTCTTGCCGACAATTTAGTAGTAAAAGCTTTAAGAGGGTTGTCCCTTCCTGTAATCTGGATGTAGGTCCCTGTGTGCTGGAGCCAGATGAATTATATGGCTCTGTTCTTCACAGCAGCAACACAGCTGTATGTTTTGCTGAGTAGTGAACTGTAATAAGTTGATGCTGGATTTAAATGGGCTGCTGTAAGGTGGCAACAGCACAAGAAAATAAAAATGCCCACTAGCATCAAAGGATGATCTATCTGATCCAGTCCTGCTCTTATATACTTTCTCCAAAAATGATTGTCTTGATTTACAGTGATTGGAAAGCTGCATTTTCTGTTCATCACATGAAATTATCAGAAGGAAACTACTCCAGATAAACACATCACTTGAAATGCTGATGAGTGCATCTCTGGAATTCAGAGAGCATTTCAATCAGCAGCGATAAACATGCCCCTTTAGGGTGTATTACAGGATAGATCACAGAAATCCTCTGCCATGTCATACTGGGATAACTGATTAATTTATACTGGATCATCACTGAGAGTATTGGCAAAGTTATGGGCAGGAGATTAACCGGGAAAACATATTTAGTAAATGCTAGAGGATGTGTCTGTTCCAAGAGAACATCTTTAAAATTATGAGGATGAATTACAGAAACAAGATGCTCAAAAATCTCATATTTTGGGCTAAATGGATCACTTGTCACATCAGGCAGTGGATGACTGAAACTATGCCAGGGACAATGTCTGACCCCCTTGAATCCCAGGAGAGTAGTAGTCAATGGGACAGAGTCTAGTTGGAGGCCTGTATCTAGTGGAGTGCCCCAGGGGTCGGTGCTGGGACCAGTCCTGTTCAATCTATTCATTAATTACTTGGATGAGGGATTAGGATGCACTGTCAGCAAGGTTGCTGATGACACAAAGCTGGATGGTGTCGCCGACACCCCTGCAGACTGTGCTGCCATTCAGCGGAAACCTGGACAGGCTGGAGAGCTGGGCAGGGAGAAATGCAATGAAGTATAACAAGGGTAAGTGTAGAGTCTTGTATCTGGGCAAGAACAATCCCAGGGACTAGTACAGGCTGGGGACTGACCTGTTGGAGAGTAGTGTAGGAGAAAGGGACCTGGGGGTCCTGGTGGACAGCAGGATGACTATGAGCCAGCAGTGTGCTCTTGTGGCCGAGAGGGTCAACAGCATCCTGGGGTGGATCAGAAAGGGAGTAGTTAGAAGATTGAGATAAGTTCTTCTTCCCCTCTACTCTGCCCTGGTGAGACCACATCTGTAGTATTGTGTCCAGTTCTGGGCCCCTCAGCTCAAGAAGGACATGGAGCTGCTAGAAGGTACCCAGCATAGAGCAACGAGGATGATGAAGGAAGTAGAACACCTCCCTTATGAGGAAAGGCTGAAGGAGATGGGTCTCTTTAGCTTGGAGAAGAAGACACTGAGGGGTGACCTCATTACTGTTGATAAATATGTTCTGTGATTCTGCGGTACAGCCCTGCTGCTGCACGCACACAAACAGCACCAAGTACCAACATCAGCAGGAACACATTTCCCTGATCTTCCTAAGACAATATCTTCACTAGAATAACAACAAATGTCCTGTTGGCATATTCAGCTTCCTTTCCCCATCATACTCAGAAATTTGATGCCATCCTTCAACTTGCTTTAAGTTTTTCAAGATGACATGTAGCCTTTGACTCTAACTGGAAGAGATATGTTTCACTACAGATCACAGAAAACTTCAGTGTGCTTATTTTAGATTTGCAAATACAGGCTCAGCCAGAGCCAAGCAAAAGCAGGAGGAGTGGCCTTTAGCTGGCCCTGTAGTAGGTACTTCAGCCAGAACATTCAGCTGAGCATCAAGATCAGGCGACGCAGACCACCACTGCATGAAGGCAGCCAGATATCAGTCATAGAAATAACAGATGTGTATTTGTACACATGTTCAAATAGAAATAACAGATGTGTATTTCAAAAATCCAGAGTTTGCTGTAGTTTACTTAAGGCTAACTTGCTTCCTCACAAAGCTGGTCTGATTTCTTATGTTTGCAGGAGAGATTGTCACTCCTCAGTGCAGGATTTCTCCCTCCTCTTTTACACCCAAGTCTTACAGTAAAATGCCACTTCCAAAATTTATAATCATTCAGGAATGCACTCTCTGACCCAAGTCTCCTGAACACCCCCAAGGAGGGATCATTCTGACCCCAACGATCATATCAGACCCCAATAAGACCAGTTTTCCAGCTCTTTCCCCTAGAGATGGAAAGCACGAAACACCTCTCACTGCACTATAGACTCAAACAAGGTATGAATAAATTTCCCAAAGCAGAGGATATCTATGTGAGTAGATGTTCTTCCTGACCTACTTTCCCTGACAGTTTGCTGTCATCATATTTCCAAGCCAGCAGTTGGGGTCATGGCTGCATTATCCCTGTCTCAGCCAGCAGAGCACACAAAAGCAGACTTTTGAAACGAGGCAGCTCAAGTGCCAACACCAACACGGACATTTCTGTAGACTGTGTAACACGTCTGGTGCTATTTAAAACTCACTTGGGCAAGGCCTACAGGCAATGGGCATGCTGGCAAGAGGAGGCAATTTAAAAACATGCCTTCTCTGCTCTCCTTCTTTCACCCAGCAATTCACCCCGGGGCTCCTGGAAAGTCCCTGTCCCCATGGGGTGAAACCAACATAGTCCTCAGAGATGAAGGCCAGGAGGGACTTGCAGACCTGGCACAGCCTTTTCACACATCCTCCCAATGGTCCAAGGAGAGGATGGTGCCTCCTCTCACCTGAGTCAGGCCCTTGAAGGAGATACCCCTGGGGCAGGAGCCCTAGTACAGAGGCCATAGGTTTCACTTCCCTCACCTTGAGTGGGAAGCAGGATGCTCGGCAGATAAATGCTTATCAGCAAGAATACTAAAATAAAAAGCAAACTATCTTCTCCATCTGTTTTGACAATTCTGTAACCCAGTCCAAGAAGCACAGCCAAGAAAGCACAGATTATTGTTGGTTTTTACATAATATAATGATAAGGTTGTGTAACCCATCACTGTCAAAATAAAGGACAACACCTCGGACCAGAAGTTCCCTGACAGAAACTGCAAAGGTAGTGAGAAAGGCCATAACAAAAGAAAAAATCCACCCAAACCTGTCACAGAAAATGTCCATTTCACTTACAGTCCAAGTCATTAGCCAAGTTAGGTCCATTCCATTGCAGCAGCCTGTCTGCAGACAGGGAAAAGGAGAGTCCCACAGAGAAAGACAGCACAACTCTATCCCCCTGGGGGTCTCTGCAAGCAGCCTCACTTTTATACTGTAGTGCTGCTTCAACAACCTAACCCCTGAAGCAGACACCTGTTATTATCCAATCCAGACTCTCTCCCTCTCAAAGTTGCTTGCTTCTGGGAAAGCAAACTGGGGAAGCATTTTTCTCTACACTCCCCCATGAGAAGCTGGACATTCATAATTTCTCATCGGAAAGAAATCATCTATGCATCAACCTCAGTTCTCAGTACTTCACCATCCTCATCACAAAGATGAAGAAACAGAGATGTAAAATCAAGTATCTCTGATACATCTCCCCTCTTTATTCACATTCTCATAAAACCTCATTCCATTTTCCTCCTCTTCATGCTTTTAAAAACAGTTTGGACAATGTGGCTTGTAAGTCTTGCAGATGATGACATGACATAAGGGCACCTTTTTCATTGTTTTGTGGATAACTAAAATAGGAAATCCAAAGTGTTATTTACTATAATTTTAATCTCTCACACAAAGGCCATTTATCTCTCTTCCCCCAAAATAAATTACATGCTTTGTTACCAAAATCAATTTGTAGATCTACCAGAGCCATTAATCACTTTGCAATCTTCTAACCCAGTTAGGTGTAGTTAGTGCAAACAAACAGTTTCCCAGTTACTAGGCAGCGTTTATACGTGAATTCATTTCTATTGCAACTCTGTGTAATTTTGTATTAGGAATACAATTTCTAGAGTTATCCGAGTCTTTCTTTGGGGTCCTGATGCATCTGGAATATTGTGTCCAGTTCTGGGCTCCTCAGTTCAACAGGGACACAGACCTGTGGGAATGAGTCCAGCGCAGAGCAACAAAGATGATGAAGGGAGTGGAGCACCTCCTTTATAAGGAAAGGCTGAGGAAGCTGGGTCTCTTTAGCTTGGAGAAAAGGAGACTGAGGGGTGACTTCATTAATGTTTATTATTATATGAAGGGTGGGTATCAGGAGGATGGAGCCAGGCTCTTCTCAATGTCATTTAATGATAGGACAAAGGGCAATGGGTGTGAGCTGCAACATAGGAGGTTCCACATCAATATAAGAAGGAACTTCATCCCAGTGAGGGTTGCAGAGCACTTGAACAGGCTGCCCAGGGGGGTTGTGGAGTCTCCTTCTCTGGAGACATTTAAAACCTGCCTGGATATGTTCCTATGTGACTTCGTGTAGGTGATCCTGCTGTGGCTGGGGGATTGGACTAGATGATCTCTCGATAATCCCTTCCAATCCCTGAAGTTCTGTGAAAATTTGAGTGATTTTAGCTGTGAATAAATGCTCATGCCTTCAACTAACTGCATTGGAGGTTCTAATCAAAACCACACAGTCTGCATAAGCCTATGCTCTTTGTTTTAAATCTCATGGGATCAGAAAGTTCTTTCTCCCTGAGCTGAGCAGTCACAATTATTTGTGAGATACAGACATACTCAGAAGAGCTTCTGATCCATTGACATGTCTAACGTATCAAAGGAGAAACTCAACACAAGGGGAAAGGCGAATGTTACCGTCTCCTTTAAGATTAATTTCAAAGAACTCAATATCCATTAAAAGATTTCTTTTGACAAAAACAAACCCAAAGCTTTAGAAAAGCAGTTAAAGCATTCACTGTTCTCCCTCCCTGGTTTCTGACCACAAGACCATGACAAATGTATTTTCACACACAGTATCACAGTAATGATAAGGATGGAAAAGACCTTAAAGATCATCCAGTCAAACCTAAGTCTAAATAAACCAAGTAAAGCTAACATCTAACATCTAGATCATGCCACTCAGTGGCATCTTCTTTAAATAACACGCTTTTGGAGGAGCAGTGGCAGCGGCAGCAGGAACCACCCCTGACACTCACTGAATTGCAATAAGCATCCTCTGCCCTCCTGCAGACTGGCTTTATTTGACAAGCTATCTGGCTGACTAATGTGCCTTGGGTCATGTGTATGGTTAGCACAGATACTTGTAGAGCAGATATGACTTATTACAACATGTGCCACTTGTAATGAAAATCTCATACTCTCCAGGAGATGTATAAAGCAGAAGAAACAAGCAACAGCTTTAAAAAGGAACATTTTTCAAGATGTTTTGTTTAGGCAACACCTGCTCCCAAGCATACCAGCATTTTATTTTCATTCAGACAGAAAATGATTATTTTTTGAAGCAAGACTGCTTTAAGTCAGAGAAATACTGTAATAACATGCCATGAGTTTCTCATAGCAATATACTTAGAAATGCTGGGTATTTAAGGGCAACACGGCCCTATTAGCAATGAACAGGAAAACTGAAATGACAGAGTCAATACCAAGGTCTCAACTTTTTCCTTATTAGCCGTGTTGTACAGTAAGAGGTGAGGTGAAGAATGAAAAATGTCACTGTTTGAATTAGGAGCTGTCAGAGCTGTGGCTTTTCATCCACAGGTCACCTACCTGCTCTCAGGTTTAAAACTGCCAGCAATTATTTTAAGTCTCTGTGAAGGAAAATTGCCCCAGATAATTATGGAAAAGGAAAACTTTACGTTTGCTAACACTACATTGTACAGTTTCATGAGTTTCTTGTACTCATTTTGACTGGACATTGTCCATTAAAATGACAATTAGACAAGAATCCTGTTTTTCACTGGTATACTGGGATAAATAAAATCTTCAGTTAGATAGTAAGTTTCTCAACATGGGACATGAGAGGGTCATTCCACTTCCCCCATTACTGCCCTGTGCTAGCATTCCCACCACATGACCATCTCCTGACCCTTGCCCCTGGCCACAGCCCTTGCAAGCACAAGCAGAGCCATCTCTGCCCCTCCCCACCACTGTTTCAGCAATTGCCACATCTCCACACTGACTTTGCAAGCAAAAACATGGGCATTTGTACCTCACGGTGCAGACCCATGAACCTGGTGTGCCTAGAATGCTCCCAGTTGACTGCCCTTGGTGCTGTGGCATTGATCTGTTGCAGTGTTCAGAGGTTACCAGATGTCTTTTTCCAGGTAGGCTGTAAAGCATCTGAAAATCCTATCTAATTTTCCCAAATGTTCTAATCTCTATAAACAAGATTCTCAACTGGGGAAAGCTGAGCAGGTGTCTTGATCTGCTGGAGGGTAGGGAGGCTTTACAGAGGGATCTGGACAGGCTGGATCTATGGGTCAAGGCCAACCGTAGGAGCTTCAGCAAGGCTGGGTGTCTCTAGTCCTTTACTTTGATCACAACAACTCCATGCAGCACCAAAGGTTTGTAGTAGCTCCAGTAAGAGTCATATGTTTTGCAAGTTCTCAAACCATCAAAAAGACACCCTTGGCTGCTGGGTTGCTAGTGAGCCACCCACTTCCAGGTTGAGCAGATGCTGACACTGTTACATCCCAGAAGAATAGTCAGACTGGGCTAACAACTTACATGTAATTTTAGGGCTGTCTTTAACACTTCTTGAGGACAGAGCAATACAGTCTGCTGAGCTCTGAGGACAATGCAAAAGGGCTGTTGGTTCCTCCTAGTCAAAATGGATCGATCACTTGGAAAGGCCTTGCTAAGGCTATGACTATCAAGACAAGTGAAACTCCCTCTCTGCTAACTTTGCTTCTGACAGCTCAGGGTAGGATTATCACTCTCTCTTTCTTTTCCCATCTTTTTTTTTTGTGCCATCCCAACATGCTGATGTACAACTACAATTAGATTTCTTCAAATTCATTTCTGAGTGAGCTCTAAGACAAAGTAGAAGAAGAGCCTCAGCTTGCCGGAGTGACCAGGATGAAGGCAACTGTGGCTGTAGGAAGTCTATGGCATATCCTTACACGAAGAAAATGACAACCAAAGATTGAAAGGTCAAGCAAGGAAAGGAACAACCAACAGTGTGAGAGATGGGTTCAGCCACTCTAGAGGGATGGAGACTGAGGGACCAGAGTAAAGTAGGGATTGCTGCTACTGCAGAAATGATTCACAGCCCAAGCTCTCTGCAAATGCACACAGCTTCACCTTTCCTCTCCTGTGTAGAGCCCACGACGCACAGCCTTCACGTTGTTTGCTTATTTATCAAAAGACAGAAGGCCTAACGAAGGTTCAGGAAAAAAAATCAGATTTATAAAGGTGTTTAGGACCATAAAAATGCAGATGAGCACCTGCACAGCTAGGGCTTACTTTCTCAGATTTAGTGCACAGCTGCTTTCTATGTTATACGAGCTGGCAGCAGAAAATCTGTACAGAAAATTCTTTTCAGCTTAGCATTTCCCTGTATTATCTTGTTGCTGTAAATATCAAATGATAGGATTGCAGAAAGTACTCAATACCGTGAATTTTATTTCATTCTTGATGTTTTCTACTGCATATACCAAACTGAAAAATCTTTAGGGTCTTTATGCCTGTTTGTTCAGGCAGCAAGACTGAGAGCAGGTACCTGAAGCATTTCAAGAGAGCATTATTAGTTCTTTAGTGTGTAGTTCCTGTTGATTTAGATCCTCTAGATTGTGTCTTTGGAGAATGGGGTATTGAAACGAAAACAGATCCAGCTCCTGAAGTTGCACTTACTACAATTCCAATTAACTTCATGTGTGAGTGATGGAAAAGCGAGTTAGATTGTAATTACCTTCGTCGAGTCTGCCTTGGAAGGGTACATTCAAAGCACCAAAGAAACTGTCGATATCTAGATACCTGCAAAATAACATGAAAGATTAAACCTGATGTCAAACTATCCTGCTTACTTTATGCTAGAGTTAATGCAAAAATCAAGTACTTAATATATTCTGTCAAGATATAAGGTTTCTGTGTTTTGACAGCAGAGTACAGATCCATTTGGTCCAATTACTACTCACTCCTCTACTCTGTCCTGGTGAGACTGCATCTGGAATTTGACGTCCAGATCTGGGTCCCTCAGCTCAAGAGGACATGGAACTGATGGAGAGAGTCCAGCTCAGAGCCATGAAGATGGTGAAGGGAGTAGAACACCTCCCTTATGAGGAAGGGCTGAGGGAGCTGGGTCTCTTGAACCAGGAAAAAAGGAGACTGAGGGGTGACCTCATTAATGTTTATAAATATGTGAAGGGTGAGTGTCAGGGAGATGGACCCAGGCTCTGCTCAGTGGCATCTAATGATAGGAGAAGGGGCAATGGGTGCCAGCTGGAACGTGGGAGGATCCACATAAATATGAGAAGGAACTTCTGCACAGTGAGGGTGACAGAGCTTTGGAACAGGCTGCTCGGGGGAGTTCTGGAGTCTCCTTCTCTGGAGACATTTAAAACTGGCTTGGATATGTTCCTGTGTGACTTGATCTAGGTGATCCTGCTGTGGCAGAGGGATTGGACTAGATCATCTTTTGAGGTCCCTTCTAATCCCTAATGTTCTGTGACTCTGTGAAATACATACACTTAATAAAGACTCCCAAATCAATTTTTCATCTATCAGCCAATAAAGCAAAGTCCGGGAAAGAGGGTGGTACTTTATGAAAGAAAACACATAAAGGACTTAAAAACATTTATATCTAATTCTGTTACAGCCACAACTACCAGAAATCTTTCAAAGCTCTTTACTAAAAGAAAGGTGTTGACTACAGGCTGATTTTGACAAGTAACTACAGACTATCAAGATGTTATATCTGACTTTAAAGGCTTTTCTCATTTGTTTGCTTATTTACTGACAAAATGATGGGCAAGAAAATTCAAGAGCATCATGTACTCTGTGATGAGCAACATAAAATAGCAAGGTAAAATCTTTGCAGGTGTTTGACTCAGATTCAGGCACAAAAAACATACTTTGACTGATCTTTGCCACCATCGTGTGCTGAGGTTTACAGAAGCCTTAACTGCTAGTAGAATTGGCATTTGTTTTTCCAGAAAGACTCTTCATTCTCAAAGAAGTTTTAAATATAAATCTAGGATTTGAAAGTGCAAGAGGAATGGGCCTCCTGATTTTGGTGGTGCTGGTGTTACTTTGGTTTCATAAATCAAATGTTTCCTGCAAAATAAGCTGATCTGATAGCTTATGAAAACAAAGCCTAAAGCCATCTAGTCCTCAGGTGGACTGACTCCATGGATTAGAGTATTTGGAACTCCAACAGGGCAACTGAGGGAAAGGAGGGACCTCCTTCCTGAGCCATCTCGTTCTCATAGACTGAACAACTGAATTTCACATCGGACATTAGAAGAAAATTGTTGTGCTCAAAGTCCACAAAGAAGCAGTATCTCAAGGCAAAGAGAGACAACCTCTCATACAACAGCAAGCTACTTGTTGGCTCTGGCTTTCCAGACCAAGACAGTAGTCAGTCAACTAAATTTACCTCCACAAGCACTTAACTTCAAGGAGTTCTAGGGGAAACAGTCAAATCCAAAACTACTCAGACAATCTGAAACTTCACATGCTCTAGCTCTGCTCTGGTTATTCCTATCAACAGACACTTGTATCTCTAATCACTCCTCACTGACAAAGATTAAAGCAGTTATTATGGAAACTGTTCACATCTTTATTTTGAACTCATTTTTCCATTACCATGACTTTAGAAGTAAAAAAGTGATGCTTCACCTACAAGGTAGAGAGCATGCTCTTCAAATTAAGGGTATCCATACAAGGTGCCACAAAGCCTGTTTTGGCTAAACAGAGCAAGGTACACAGGTCTAGGTAGATGATATTTCCTCCCTATTGAAAAAAGAAGAGCTCAAAAGTGTTGTGCAGTCTTCAGATTTCATGATCATACTTCTCTACATGATGAAAATAAAAGCCAGAGAAAAACAATCTGGAGCGCAAGAGTCCTCACTTCTCTGTAGAGCAGTAGGTTAAGAGGCTGTTGGATTGTGATCTGCACATGACAGAATAAATGGTGGGTATCCGTGCACGCAGCAAAGGACAATGTGGAGAACTGTCTTTGCACAGATGTAGCATAAAGCTAATAACCAGAGAAAAAGGTTTCCAAAGAGTAAAAGCAATTAATCTCTTGTAAAGCTTGTCAAAAGATGTGGCAAGTTCATCACTACTTGATGGTTTTATTTAGAACCACAGAATCACAGAACATTGGGGATTAGAAGGGACCTCGAAAGATCATCTAGTCCAATCCTCCTGCCACAGCAGGATCACCTAGAGTCACACAGGAACATACACAGGTTTGTTTTAAATGTTTCCAAAGAAGGAGACTCCACAACCCCCCTGGGCAGCCCCTTCCAGTGCTCTGTCACCCTCACCATGAAGAAGTTCCATCTCATATTTATGTGGATCATCCTCCCATGTTCCAGCTCACACCCATTGCCCCTTGTCCCATCAGGCAATAGCCAAGTCAGGCCATTGTCACACTACCTACTTCTCTACACCCTCCAAAATTGAAGCAGTCTGTATTTTACAAGCAGTAAGGAGGGTGGAAGGAAATTACTAATATTTATCTTGAAGGCAAAGCTCCTCTCAGACCACAGATGGCTCCAAAATCCCAAATATTCTCTCTTCTTAAGAAAAAGGCAAACACCTTAATTTCTTTCTGTGTTTAGGTAAAATATCATTCTTCCCTGTTTCACGAAAGAATGTAGAAAATTTCATCTTAATAATAATTAATTGAATAAAACTCACTGATACTGAATCAAATCTGCACCTGTATATTTTTAGCACAGATACATACAACTGTTTACTACAGCCAGCAAACAAAACCCTTGTCCTCTGACACTGGACAAAGATGCTGGAATAAGGAATGTTATTCCACAAGGCTTCCTGGGCAAGTTAACACTTTTCATTTTTCAAATGTATCTAGAAAAGTGTTTGCCAAGAAAATCATGTCAAACACATGACATTCAGGCCTAAACCTCAGATGTGAGGCTTCTGCAGCTCATGTGAGCAACATGGCCAAACAGGCAGTGCTTTGGAAAATAGACAGCACTGGAAAGTAGTCCTGGTGAGACATCTGACAGATAAATTCTCACCTTCCCAACTATCTCAATAGGCTACCAACACAATATAATCCTACCCAGTAATAAGACATACACAGTGCTATGGCAGCAGAGTGCACAGAGCAGCAAGTAAAGAAGGAAACCTACATGCAGCAAAGAAAACATCAGGTGTAAACCAGCCACACTGCTCTTTATCAGGGATGTAGTTATGATGTGCTTACTCCTGCCTAATAACAAAGCTGTGGCATTTGCTCAGCACTGGCCCAGAGGGTGAAGGCTCTCTCTGAAACTGGTGATATTACTGACTTGTCTCCTTTGTTCTTTAGAAGCTTGCAATTTAAATTTCAATTCAGCCAGGCACTGCTTTGTAATGCTTTGTCTGAGCCTTGATGGGAAGGCGGGAGAATGCAGGACGATTTACGTGGATTAAACTTGCAGGTCTGAAGTGGTGCCTGGAAATTAGAGACTCTTGTCAGCAAGAATCACCGTAGCCATTCTTTTTGCATTGTAAAGTCACAAGAGGGTTTTTTTTCTATGTCAACTACTGTTCATATGAAAACATGGAAATCTAATCTCATTAGGGAAGATCTGCAGGTAGCTAAGGACACCTCTGGAACGGCACACGCTGCGACTCTTGGGTTCGCAGCAGTTTGAATCAAATGCACAAGATATTAACTTACCCCTCAAAACCACACGTCACCGGTTGGCCAAGCCTGGCCAAATCACAGGCCAGGACCTCTCTTTCTCCTCGAGTGATGGAAAAAAGAAATTTGTGAGGCCTTTGTGAGGCTGGGAACTACAACGGTTTGAACAACAGCAGTAACAGCTGTTACCAGCAGCAATGGGAGGATGTAGAGCTCACAGCTCACTGCCGGAGGAGATGTCCTGAAGGTGAAGGGCACCGGAATGAAAGGAGCTGGGAGTGGGGAAAGGGAAAAAGGGACTGACTGATGAGGGGAGCGGAGATGCCCGGGTCAGCAGACACAGGGTAAAACAACCGACCCCACGGCGCCCCAGCAGCTGAGTGCGGCGGTTTTAGAGGGCCTGCCGGGGCGGGACACGTCTCCAGAGCCAATGAGATTGGGCGGCCATGACGGAGGGAGCAGCCATTGGCTGCCTGACACGTCCGTCTCCTGTACTGTACTGAGGCCTGGTGAGGCCTCATCTCGAGTACTGGGGTCAGTTTTGGGCACCTCAGTACAAGAAGGTCATTGACGTGCTGGAGCAGGTCCAAAGAAGGGTAGCAAAGCTAGCGGAGGGCCTGGAGGACAGGTCTTATAAGGAGCAGCTGAGGGAACCGGGGTTGGTTAGTCTGGAGAAAAGGAGGCTGAGGAGAGACCTCATGGCCCTTTAGAACTACCTGAAAGGAGGCCGTAGAGGGATGGGGGTCGGTCTCCTCTCCCAAGGCATTAGTGATAGAACAAGAAGAAATGGCCTCAGGTTGTGCCACGGAAGGTTTAGATTGGACATTCAGGAAAAATTTATTCACTGACAGAGTGGTCAGGCATTGGAACAGGCTGCCCAGGGAAGCAGTGGAGTTGCTGTGTAGACGTGGCACTCGGAAACACGGTTTGGCAGTCATAGTCATGGTGGCAATGGGTTGATGGCTGGAATGGATGATCTTGTACGATCTCTTCCAACTGTAATAATTCTATGATGCTGTGATCTTCCCCCCATTCCGTGCAGGAGCAGTTTCAGGGGCAAATGAGAGTTGGCCACATTCAGGGTGGTCCAAAGGTGAACTGGCCCTGGCTATCCTAAACCAGGACACAGGGGTATAAAGCACAGGGAGGACATTGCTTTAGAAGTGTTTAAGATAGGATGATTTTTGCTTTATAAAAATACTAGAATATCTGGGCAACTGGCAATCTGACAATGAAAGCAACCCCCCTTCCTTATTCCAGTAAGCACACTTCATCAATGTAACACAATAAGGACAGGTTTCATTTATGGATTCACAGCTCAGAAACAAAACACCTTTCAAAAAATCACTTAGCTACCAAGTTTCAGCAAGGCCATTCTCATATTGACCAGGCCAGTTCCAGCAAGGAACAATTTCCTTGTTCCTTTCTCCATTTCCAGATGGAGAAGACATTTCTGCTCCTGAATTGCCAATAGCTGCTCTGTATCACCACATACTTCAGCAGGCCACAGTGCCCTGCAAATACAGCTGTGCCCCAAACTCCCTCAACACACCATACTCCTTTTTACTCCTGGCAGTGCTGCAACAGCAATTACCAGCACAAATCTTCTTTCTTTNCACTCCTTTTTTGCTCCTGGCAGTGCTGCAGACTCCCAGCTATGACAGCCTTGCAACAGCAATTACCAGCACAAATCTTCTTTCTTTTCCTTTCAGCTCCTTCAGACCCCAGCTATCTTTGCAGGAACAGCATGAGGCCCTGAGCATATTCTGAGATTAAGACAAAAACTCACAATTTGAGGGTACTTTAGCTACACATTGCTAGCTAAATTAGCACTTCTGCCTCATGGAGAGAGCTGTTTGGTTCTCAAAATTATGTTTGTTAGTAAAACCAATCATCTACATCCACGTTTTAATGGATGGCATAATTTTAAGGATATTTTTCCATTAAAAATGCCTCAGCTGACATATAAATGTCATTGAATCGAAAATTAAAAAAATGTTCTACCTAACAAGAGATAAACTAGGAAAGCAAACTATTTCAGAAGAAATAGGAACCAGGACAGTGACCACAGACAAAGAATTTGAGATAACTGGGAGCAGCCATTTTCACAGACTCTGGCTTTATGCTTTTTCCTTACACAAAAACTAGCCGACAACTTTAAAATGAATTATGTCATCTGCTACCATGCTAGCAGTCACGTAAGCATTTATATTTTATATATAATGCATCCTCCAATTAAAAATAGTGAGTATTTCAGGAAATCACCATGTGTCAGCCTCAAAAGTACAATTGCTGACCTCAATTTGCTCTCCAATTTATTTTTTCTTCTTTTTGGACAGCAATGAGAGGAATGAGAGAGAAGAAAACAGCACTGAAGGAGTAAAAGGACATTTTCTACCTTGCTAAGCAACTACACTATTTAAAGCATCATTGCGGTAGAAAGCTTTGAAGTTTCATTTTGCTGTCTGAGGCTAGACATGAAAATTATACAGATATCCACAATATCAAAACAAGATGTTTTAAAGATGAGCAAGACTTGCTTTTCCTCTAAAACTTACCCTATATTTAAAATTACAGAAAAGGTTATTTTAGGTAAATCAGTTACTAAACCCAGCAATCAGCCATGACAAAACGTGAAGTTTTCTAATTCTCGGAAATTGTCTTGGCTGAAACCCCTGACGTTATGGCCTCCGGCAGCACTCAGCGCACTAAGCGGTTGGTCACCCCGTCAAGGTGGCACAAGACTGCCACCTCGTGAAAAATGAAATTGCAGATCAGACCTGCGTTACCAGGACAAAAACCCATTCGCTGCCCCCCAGGAACGGTAGGGTAGTTTTTCCTGCAATACAGAAGCGATCCATCTGAATAGTTGTCAAGATATTTAACAGACAAAAAAGATTTCAGTATGTAAAATTCATGCTAATTTTGGACATGCAGAATTCGCAGAGTCACAGAACATTAGGGATTGGAAGGGACCTTCAAAGATCATCCACTCCAATCCCCCCACCACAGCAGGATCACCTAGATTAAGTTACACAGGAACATGTCCAGGTGGGTTTTAAATGACTCCAGATAAGGAGACTCTACAACCCCCCTGGGCAGCCCCTTCCAGGATCAAAATATTAAAATTGGTTTTCCAAAAGATAGTAGCTCCAAGATTATAAAATGCTTGATGGATTGTTTCATCTAGATCTAAACAATGTGATTGCTTCTAACACTTGTCAAATTTCTAAGAGATGTCAATGGAATTTTGAGGCCTTTCTTTATGACTGTGATATAATTACAGCCATCTTGATTTCTGAAGCAGGCTAACACTGTATATTACATGTAAACACCCTGTATTTAACTGTACTCTAAATTCTCCTTTCATGTTTTAGCAATTCATGGACTTTCTTTCTCAATTTGAAATTGTACCAGCTCAGTCCACTTTTAAAATAGCAATACAAGTTGGGAATGACTGTACTCTTCAATTAAAATATATAATCTCATTATATAAATATCATGCCATCTAATAATATTGGTTAAAAAACCCCAACACTTCACAGACCTCTCTCTATATGTCATTTTTCTAGTGTCTTCTGATGTGGAGCTCACTAGAAGGTATCACTCTCTAAATTCAGGGGAGGCTTTTTGCATCCACTTTTCTTTATAAAAATAAATGCATTAAAATCATGTATCCTGAAACTGAGTTCCTGTCACTTAAAACATGTCAGCTATCTCTGCTAAGAATACACTAAGGATAATCACTCTTTCTTAACAATGTTGATAAGCCAAGGCATTCAGCTACCAATATCGATAGACATGCTGGACAGAACAGATCTGTGAGCTATGTAAGCACATGTGAAGTGCATGAACACCCATGCCCCTATCTAAAGCAAAAAAACCCAAACCCCAATAAACCAAAACACATCTAGAAGACAACTTACAATTCCAGCCAGAGCCCCATCCTTTCCCAGTTTTCAAGTCACTCATTACTAAAATTCAAGGGCAGAAATGAAGTTGTACTGAAACACACACACAGTCTTTACCTCGTTGCTATATTTACTGGCATGATACGTAAAAGCAAAATTTGAAGCAGAAGGCTTCCTCCCCCGAATCTGTCACGCTAAAATCACAACCTAAGACAGCTTACTGCCCTCTCCAAGAACAACCACGCTGGATTCTTGAAAAGCAGCCCATTTGGGATTTCTCTTGCCCCTTCCACTTACATATACGCAAACAGGGAGTGATTGAAAAAGGCTTTCCCTATGGCACACCCGTATCAACAAATTCTTCATGCTGGCAACAGGCCAAGGAGCAACGGGAGCTGGCAAATATCTTACATTCAATACAAATAAACCTACTCATTGAAGAGTAGCTTTAAGGTTTCCTTAGAAGAAACAGGGTTGCAAAAACCCTGAGGAAGAGAAACAGAGTTAACCACACTCTCCATAGTGCTAGTATAGAGCATTACAGGATCAGAGCCAGGTCACTGCTCTGCAAACTGCAAAACAAGAAAAATAACAGCACCAATGTGAGTAAATAAGTCCCCAGGGCTGACCTTCTGAGGAACAATTCTGTTTAGGGGTGACTGGAGCAGCAATAATACAGAACATTTGGATAGACTGGACTACAGTCCTTTCATTACAGAACAAGAATTTAAAGATGCTACACACTATATGAGGTTTTGGATGCCCCCACCCCCATCACATAATGTAGTTACATTTATTAAACCACTTTATAGTTAACCTGAAGCAATCAAGTATTTTTTAATCTAATTAAAGTAACTTACTGACAGGAATCATTACAGCCTTTTCTTCTGATGATAATGTACTAGATGGGTTTAAAAACATTATATATATATATACACATAGATTGTATTTTACCTTTGTAAAACAAATCATGTACTCCCTAGATCCAGTAGTTTTGTATGTGTACAAAGAAAATGTAAAAGAACAATTCAATAATGCCATTAATATTTCTTTAAGAGTACACACCAGACATCTCAGAAACACGCAGTTCAACTTGGGAGTGCACTCATATCCTACTTCAACACACAGAATCACAACATCACAGAACATTAGGGATTGGAAGGGACCTTGAAAGATCATCTACTCCAATCCCCCTGCCACAGCAGGATCACCTAGACCAAGTCACACAGGAACATGTCCAGGAGGGTTTTAAATGTCTCCTTATGAGGAAAGGCTGAGGGAGCTGGGTCTCTTGAGCTTGGAGAAATGAAGACTGAGGGGTGACCTCATTAATGTTTATAAATATGTAAAGGGTGGCTGTCAGGAGGATTGAGCCAGGCTCTTGACACAGTGGCATCTAATGATAGGACAAGGAACAATGGGTGTAAGCTGGAACATAGGAGGTTCCACATCAATACGGGAAGGAACTTCTTCACGGTGAGTACTGGAATGGGCTGCCCAGGGGGGTTGTAGAGTCTCTGTCTCTGGAGGGGGATTGGACTAGATGATCTTTTGAGGTTCCTTCCAATCTGTAATGTTCTGCGATTCTGTGATTCAACTTTATTTTCAAAAAGCTGTAATGGTTTAAGAGCCTACGTGTTGTTTGCAAAACTAATGTAAGCATTTAGTAACAGAAAAATCACGATAATTCAGTGGGATGCAGGCTTTCGAAACACTTCAGCAGTGGTTCATATCTTGACCAGTAGCAAACCTAATTGGAAGTGGCCAAGAACCAAGGAGTAAATATGCACCTAAGGTAACACAGAGTAAGCACTTAAATAGCTTGTTTTAAAGAGAAACCTATGAAACATAAACTGCCATACATTCAAGGCTATATATTTTATTATCATAAAAAATAACGGTAAACATCTGTCCTATTTCACATTAATGACAGAAAGGTGTTCTCAAATTTTCCCTCATTGTGAATTTTTTAAATTCCAGAAGCTCATAAAAATTCAATACATGGAGCATCTTCATATTACAACAAGTTGGCTCTCACATTCAGTTCCAAGAAATAAGCAAACAGCTTACTTCCCCAATTCCAACAGGGGAAAAATGTCCTTAATACCGTGCAAAACATATTGCTTCATTTCAGAGTCTGCAGTCCTGAAACAGAACAGGGTTTTCTTATTGGTATGAAAGTATATATATACAAAAAACAGTCACCACATAAACCTCTGGATTTCATCGCTATTTGGCCACTGGAATGTTCTGTTTAGGAAAAGATACAAAGTCACTGCATTCACAACAATATAAAAAGCCAACTCTAGAAGTTGTCTATACAGAGATGGAAATGGAATATTGAGCCTGTATATTAGGAATGGCAAAATAAAGTAACGAAACTCCAGCAATTTTTGAGGAACTGTGACTGCTAGTAAACATACAAAATACATTAAGATCCAGAATATTGACTTTGATTTTAGTGTATCGGCACAACTCCACCCAGCAAAAATATACACTGGAACTAGTAAGTATTTGACGAGCTCGTGTCTTTGGAAGACTTTTCTCCAGACGTAGAACGTGTAATGTCTGTTATCTGCCAGCAAATACTTATGAACGTAGGTAAACTTCCAGATCAGGAGTAATGAGATGATGGCAGTTAAGCTGTACTGCAGAGGGTGCTTCCGTAACGACTGAAGGAATTTCCTGATTTTAGCAGGAGTCAATAAATAAGGGAATGAAAAACAGACTGTAAAGGACAAAAAATAGAACAGCTGAGGAAAGTGCAAACAGGCTTCATGGCTACTTCTGTCACCTACAACTATTCCACCATTAACGAAGACAAAACCAAAGAACGCAGCTACTAATGTGATGTATGGCCAAGTTAAGGCAGTAAGCCTAACTATGTTTTTAGGTGATATGAGATATTTGATAAGAAACTGCAGTATTCTCAAAAAATCTGAAAGCGATCCTTTCCTGGAAGAAACCTTTTCGTCTCTCTTTTTCTGTAACTCTGTCTTCCAGGCTTCGTTTAGCTTCTCTGAAACAACATTTCCAGCACAAAAAACTGTCCACACAATATTCGTCTGACGAAACATGAAGCCACAAAATCCAAGGAGAGCTGAAGTTTTATGGTTACCGTAAAGACACATTAAATAGGCAAACAGAGTAAAAAATACTGATCCTGGGTCCGTATAATAAAGGAATGTGAAAAAATAAAGAGTGGGAAACATTGCAAGAGTTAATGCAGACACGATTCTCTGGAAACCAGACACAGCCTAGAGAAGAAGTGGAAAAATGTGGTTAGCAATGTGCAGGAATAAGAATATACACAAATAAATATAACCCCAAACAAAGTATGCAGCTCAGTCCAGGCAGTCCTGCTCTGGCAGGGGGATTGGACTAGATGATCTTTCGAGGTCCCTTCCATTCCCTAATGTTCTGTGATTCTGTGTCGTTCCTGAGAACTCCATTAACACAATCTAACAACTCTTATGCTCTTTGGTTCCATTGTAGCACAGGCACACAGGCTGTATTTTTGTTAACCTCCTGCTACGTTAACACAGAGCGTGGGACTACACAATGCTAGAAGGCAAATGAAAGTACAGAACATTACTGCAGGTGAGTTAAAAATACAGCAGTGAAAATTACTTCTTTCATATGACAGGTGTTCACATACTTGTGGCATTAAAATTACTGCGAGAACGCAAGTGTTCCCATACCTATGGACAAAAAAAAATAACTTCAATATTCCATGCCCTTGCAATCTCACCACCACATTCTGTTTATTTGTGACACCAGAACTTATCATTCTATGTTTATGCTATCTTCTCTTTTGAAGCTAGTCTACAGAATTGCCAGTTCTAAGTTTCTAATCTTTGGTGCAGCTTTGATTTGTTAATCTTCGTTTTAATTCATGATTTTAAAAGCCTTTAAAAAACTTTAAACAAGATAGGTAACCATGCAGTTAAAAACTCCTCCCAATTATCCCACTCACTACATCAGACAACACAATTCACAGTATTAAAAAACATTGCAGGATATTTCTCAGTGATGTACTGTGGGGTGTCTGTGCGACTTGGTCTAGGTGGTCCTGCTCTGGCAGGGAGATTGGACTAGATGATCTGTCGAGGTCCCTTCCAATCTCTAATGTACTGTGATACTGTGAAACAGCCAGTCACCACCTTACAGAAAAGGGGAACAGAGAAAACACTGAGTTCAGAGACGTGTCAGCAATGCTCCAACAACTGCCATGAAATCCTTTGTCTTCTTATATTTATATATCCACCTCCAAGCATAATTAAGTGTTCTGAAGGTGGAAACAAAGTACTGAATTTGACTTAGGTCTATAAAATCTTATGACATGCTTAAACATTAAGAGTACCTCAGGAGAAAATACATACATCAGAAGAAATTTTATTTGTAGTAAAGGAATCCTTCAGTTATCAAGGAACAGGCAAAGGAGTTCTAAAAGTGAAATTGAAGAACCTTCTCACATAAAAGATTTTCAACAGGCCATCCTGGAATAATTTGCCTACTGCAATGGCTGATGCTCTACAATATTCGTATAACCAAGCTGAACTGTTATGGTCTGAATGGGTGGACAACCACACGGGTAATAACTGGCTGGATGTTCACCTGGTCACACTCCATCCAAGGGTGAGTGTAACAAGCAGAGTATCACAAGGACCTATACTGGAGACCCGTCCTGTTTAACATCCTTGTCAAAGACTTGAAGGCAGTGCACGTATATTCCCCTGAAGTCTGCAGATGACACTAAACTGGGGGGAACCAATCAATACGCTGAAGAGCAGAGCTGCCACCAAGAGTGATCTAGACAGGCTGGAGGAATAAGGCAACAAAAATTATGAAACTCAACAAGATCAAAGACAAAGTTTGTAACTGGAAAGGACAAAATCCCCACAATGATACAGGCTGGGCATGGAGGAGCTAAGGAGCTACTGCTCTGCTCTGTGGGGGTCTTTGGAGACAGTGAGGTCAACATGAGCCAGCAGCATGCCCTGGCACTAAGGAACAACAGCAACAACCCACTGGGCTACGTGAACAAGAGATCAAGAATCTCTGTAGAATTTCAAGGAAAATTATTATCAATGTTTATTTGTCAGGCTGCACCTAGAATACCATGACAGTATTGTGCCCTGTGACACAAAACAGGTACTAGTAAACCAGAGCAATGAATGGTGACCAAGGGGCCACCATGACAGCTGAGGGCTGAAGCACCTGGCCTGAGAGGACAGGCTGAGAGAGCTGGCCTTCTTCAAACCAGAAAACAGGTGGCACTGAGGGAGCTGAATATCAGTCTACCAACACCTTTGAGTACCTTGGTCAAGAAAGGGAGCCACACTTCTCAAAATGGTATGTGGTGGGAAGACAAGCGACAACAGTCATAAACTGAAACAAGAGGCTCAGTAGCCTTCAGTGAATGTAAAACCTTCACTGTAAGGTTGTTATATAGAACCGTGTATAGCTCATACATGTAGTTCAGCTACACAAAGGGAGCCACTAAAACTGCTTGCACAGGCACATAAAATTGTTTTACCGTACCTTATTCTTCTGATGGATCTTGAATAGAAGTAAATAGAGTAAATAGAAGTTTCCAGCACTGAAGAGGAGGTTGATAAACCTAAGCATCCCTGCAGAGCACACCACGCTGCCTGTCCACCCGAAGAGCCACGCCACGGGCTTCACAATTCCCACCGACACCAAGTACAGACCTGGCAGCGTAGTAATCATGGGGTCCCACTGCAGAGAGGAGAGAAACAGAGTGACTCAGCTGCTGCTACACAGAAAAGGGACCCCACACATGCAATGGTGACAATACACCATCCCCGTCAGTGACCCGGTGTCAGCTTGGATGTCGGAACAAAACTTGACAACACTTGGTACCCCAAGCTCTGCACCGCTGGCACCAGCCGCCGGGAACCGGCGTTTTGGCCAACAACCACCACGGGCTGTCACAGAAATCCCGACTGGGAACCGGAACGAGAACGGGCACCGGGCCGACCCCGGGAGGCACCTGGAGGAAGCGGCCGTGGCAGTAGGCCTGCGCCTGGGGGACGTGGAACACCTCGTCCATGTAGGGCCCGCGCTGGCGGTGGTTGATGGCCGCGAACAGCAGGCACGACAGAAGGAACGAGCCGCTCATGGCGGCCGAGAACCCGTAGGCTCTAGCTCGCTCCATGCTGGCCCCGCCGCTGCCAGCGCCACCGCCGCAGGGCAGGGTCCTCCCTTCCGGGGAGGGCCGGGCGCGGGGAGGAGGAGCCGGCGCGGTTCTGCGGGTCCGGTCAGGCCAGGCCGGGATGGATTTAACGCACCAGCTGGAGCTGTTCCCTGACCGCAGCGTCACCCTTCTGCTCTTCAACCGCGTGAAAAACGCCGCTGCACTAAGGAAAAAAGCCATGGAAGGGGCTATTGAGGGAGCGTTGGTAAACCCCGCGATGGTGAGTGAAAGCCTGGGCCGGCCTGCGCCTTCCAGGCCACAGTGCTGCAGGCGGTGCGGGAACCCGGCTCGTCCTTCTCCTCCTGCTCTGAGAGACCCGCGCTCGTAACACTCGTCCTTCGCTTCCTCTGCCCTCCGCTGCTGTTGGAACAGCGCAGAGGTTCGCCCATGTGAAAAGAAGAGCCTTAGCAGGGCTGGCCAAAGCATCTGTGGTCTGAATTCACTTCCCGTGCTGCTCGGTGGAGCTCTCTAACGTGAATCTGTCACAAGTGCTGCTCTGCTCTCTGGGGGCTCGGTGCATAGTTTCCGAATCTAGTCTTTGTTGTTATAATTAGCCAAACAGCAGACAGGGAAGGGGCGGGGGAAGAATCAAGCCTGGAAATTTACTTGCAGAAGATTTACCCATGTGATTAGTTTTTAAAAACGTTTTAGTAACCTGGTTGAGAGAATGTCATCTCTATTTTTGTGCAAAGCATTGCCCCATGCACCCGTGCAGGAAATAATCACGTGGAATTCAGCAGGAATTGCTGACTTCTATCAGAAGTCTGTTTTGCTCAATTCTACCCCTGCAGTCTTAGATTATCCAGGTTAACTGGTCAGGATTTTTTTTGACACCAAAACGTATGTTAAATTTCTGTTGTAACTTCCTCTGTTGTGTTTTACAGATTGTAGATCCTTTTCAGATCCTTGTGGCGGCCAACAAAGCAGTTCATTTACACAAGATAGGTAAAATGAAGACCAGAACTCTAAATGCAGAAATTATTTTCAGCCTTTCACCAAACAACAACGTAAGATTTACAACAATGTAAAATGAACCAATGTCCTTTTTGCTGGAGAAGCTTGCTAAGATCCCTGCAGCCATATTGACTTTACTGTGAGAGTTCAGCCCAGAGGCATGAAGATGATGAAGGGAGTGGAACACGTCCCTTACGACAAAAGGCTGAGGGAGCTGGGTCTCTTGAGCTTGGAGAAAAGGAGACTGAGGGGTGATCTTATTAATGTTTAGAACTATGTGATGGGTGGGTGTCAGGAGGATGGAGCCAGGCTCTGCTCAGGGGCATCTAATGATAGGATGAGGGTAATGGGAGTAAGCTGCCACATAGGAGGTTCCACGTCAGTAAGAGAAGGAACTTCTTCCCTATGAGGGTGACAGAGCACTGGAAGGGGCTGCCCAGGGGAGTTGTGGAGTCTCTTTCTCTGGAGACATTTAAAACCCGCCTGTGTGACTTTGTCTAGGTGATCCTGCTGTGTCACGGGGATAGGACTAGAAGATCTTTCGAGGTCCCTTCCAATCCCTAATGTACTGTGATACTAATAGAAATTGTCATTCTTTGTAATAGCACTAATATGCTGTTATCTTTGTAGCTTATCGGAATTCCATTGATGTAAAACCTGTGTTATTATATATTCTTGGCTTATTTGGCCCAGTAAGTGAAAAGGTTGATTCTATGTAGTGAGAAAGTGACTCGCATGATTCTGATATTATTCGTTTTCTCTTAGATTTCAGATGCATTTAAAAAGTTTGGCATTTCAGACAGTGACACAGCAGTACTCATCGTTCTGGTTGTGGACAGAGAAAAACCTGTTAACCTGCAAGATATAGCATCTCAGGTAGAAGGAGAGCAGGTTTCTCTAGATGAACTCCCCCAACTAACAGACATTGCCAAAGTTAAAAAGGTATGTAGCCAAAGAGGTGACTGGTGCAAAGAAAAGGGGTAGTTTCATTAGTTGTATGACTAAATGGCAATTAACTTCATTGCCTTTGGGTCTGCTTTTCTTTAGATCAACTGGGAACTTATCTGAAGTGAACCTTGATTATTTCTTTCTTACCATTCTTTTACTGGGAAAAAAGTTCCAATTGTTAAACCCTGTCTTCAGAAATTTTAAGTCTTCGAATTCTTAACACTGTCAGGAAGTTCAAACATAAAAATAAATTCTAGATGGCCGCCTACCATTCAGGAACTTGTGCTTCCTGTTTTCTCAGGCAAATACCCATTTAATGAAAAATAAAATTTCAGTCCTGAACAGTTTCATAATCTCAAGCACATAAATAGAGTCAGCATGGGCGGATAAAGTGAAAATGTGTTGATTAGCTGCTAGGAACTGTGGTGGGGCAAGTGTGCTTATAGCAAGTTGCCATATGCTAGATAGAGGTATCCTGAAGGCTGTGTGTTTCACATGATACAATTCTAGTAACTTCAAGCATCTTGATCATGTCGTCAAAGTAATGATAGGAGACCTATGAAGAAAACTGGACAAGTTGTAGCATATAATGTGGAGCTAGATGTTTCTTAGCTTTCCCTTATGTCTTACAGCTTCAGAATTTGCTTGGTTCCTTGGTTCCCATTTTGTTCTGCACTCATGACACGATGGGCATTCCGGGTGCAAAAAGTCTAGGAGGGGGCAAGCCTTTTTCTCATGCACATATCTCCAGAGGAAGACAATGGATGGTTTTTCTTCCTTATATAAAGCTTGGTTTTCTTTTTTTTTTTTTTCTGCAGATGTACAAAATCACTCCGCAGGAAGAAAAAATTGGCACTTTATTGGACAGTGTTGTTTGCAGAATGTCAACAAAAGATGTTTTATGAAAATGTGGAAATAAATTATTTTTTTAAGGAAAAAGAGCGTGGATTTAAGGTGTAAAAATACTCCATTGCAATTCATCCTGCGTTTCAGAGAAAGTGATGTGGTACCATGTAGATTAATGCTGACTGAGCTTTCACATTAGGGACTGGAAGGGACCTCAGAAGATCATCCAGTCCAGTCCCCCTGCCATAGCAGGATCACCTAGACCAAGTCACATAGGAACACATCCGGGCAAGTTTCAAATGTCTCCAGAGAAGGAGACTCCACAACCCCCCTGGGCAGCCCATTGCAGGGCTCTGTCATCCTTGCTGGGAAGAAGTTTCTTCTGATACTGATGTGGAACCTCCTATGTTCCAGCTTGCACTTGTCCCTTGTCTTACTATTAGATGCCACTGAGAAGAGCCTGGCTCCATCCTGCTGACACCCACAATTCACATATTTATCAACATTAATGAGGTCACCCCTCAGTCTCCTTTTTTCCAAGGTCAAGAGACCCAGCTCCCTCGGCTTTTCATCATAAAAAAGGTGTTTGACTCCATTCATTGTCTTTGTAGCTCTGCCCTGAACTTCCTCCAGCAGTTCTGTGTCCTTGAAATGAGGGGCCCAGAGAAAGTAATGTGGTGCCATGTGGATCAATGTCTGAGCTTTAACCACTAAGTGTGGACATGGGGGTAATCCAAGCTGTGTTCTAAGCACAGAGAGCAGTTCTGCTGTGCAAAGCAGAATTTCCCATTGAGAAAATGGGTACCTTAAGGTGATCATAAACAGAAGTTTACTTTTCCCTTTCATCAAATGTTCTGCTAGTCCCGGATAGATTCAAACATTGTAAATCATTTTTATTAGCCCTCCCCGATTTGTTTTGGTTTGGCCCCCCCGCTGACGGATGATAGTTTTGCAACAATACTACAGCCGGAAAAGGTGTCTCCGTGGCACAAATTACTGTTGATGGACTAGGAAAAGGAAAGTTTCCATAAACTATCAGCAGCACCTCACTCTTCCGCTGGTGGGAAAGAGCTGCTGCCCACCCCTTGAGGACAGGAAGAGGTGGGATGGCTACCGTGGCAGCTAGCAGTGGGGGGCAATCACAGAATCACAGAACATTAGGGATTGAAAGAGACCTCGAAAGATGATCTAGTCCAATGCCCCTGCCAGAGCAGGACCACCTAGACAATGTGGAGCAGGAGCATCAGGTGGATAGAACAATGAATAAGTCAGTATCGATGATGCTGTAGTGGTGTTAGCGTCTGGCAAGCCAGTGTTACTGGATGCAGCATTTTGCTGAGATATTGGTGTGTTGCTGTGGTACTTCAGCATTCACAATAAAGGATATTGAGAGGTGGTTTTATTTTCTGAATTATGCATGGTCCTGCTTCCGGGTGCAGAATTCACAGCGATATTTGCACCATATATTCACTTGAATTGTCGATACAACTTTGATAGCATTCTAAAAGGACCATTGAACACATTTTATTGAACCAGTGATAGGAAATGCCATCAAAGGGAATTAAAAATTATATTGACTAACAATAGTCACCCAGAGCAGCAGCTCTGCATGAGTATCATTTGATCACACATAAGCATTCTACTTCAGAAAAACGACTGCCCTAATTAAGGTGGAAATCCATATGATTTATTATACTGTGCTTTTCTGTGTTGTCCATAAAATAATAGCTGTTAGCATTCTTGGTTTTTCACAATTTGAGTGTATCCAGAGTGTTTGGAAGAGTGTGCCCTGGATTATTAAACATAGTGTTTGGGGAAAGAAAATCTATTTTGGGGGATGGGCTAATCTGGGTTAGAGTTGAAATGTTAACCCACCACAATAAACAGACCAGCAAACACAATCACAGAACCACAGAACATTAAGGATTGGAAGGGACCTCGAAAGATCATCTAGTCCAATCCCCCTGCCACAGCAGGATCACCTAGGCCAAGTCACACAGGACCTAGACCAAGTCATCCAGGCAGGTTTTAAATGTCTCTAGAGGAGGAGATTCCACAACCCCCCCGGGGAGCCCATTCCAGTGCTCTGTCACCCTCCCTGGGAAGAAGTTCCTTCTGATATTGATGTGGATCCTCCTATCTTGCAGCTTACACCCACTGCGCCTTGTCCTATCATTAGATGCCACTGAGAAGAGCCTGGCTCTATCTTTCTGACACCCACCCTTCACATATTTATAGACGTTAATGAGGTCACCCTTCAGTCTCCTTCTCTCTAAGCTAAAGAGACCCAGCTCCCTCAGCCTTTCCTCATAAGGGAGGTGTGGTCTGTATTTAACATGGAAATGCAGACCTTCTGTTTTGCACGTTGAGTTTGGTTGACTCTCTAAGTTACACAGTAGTACAAATACCATCCTTTCCTTACCAAGAAAATGGGTGGCAAAATGCCTGCTAAGGGCCAAGGGAGTGACAATGTTTATCAAAAGAAATTAATCCGGGGAGAAATTTCTGCACCAAATTCTTAATTTAAAGACAGTTTTACTAAACGTAGCATCCTCTCTGTGAAAGGGAGACGTGAGGCAATAGTGAAAAACTGATCTTGGAAGGTCTTGAGTCTTCTGCAATAAAACCTGTGTAATGTAAATATGTGAGAATGATCATGGAAAACGAAAGATGTGTTTTCCTTTTCTGACAGTCCTGTTGGTACATGGAGTATATCATCAGACTTGCTGGCCGAACAGCTGACATTGTTTTGGGTAGTTTAAAATAACAGCAGGCAGGTTATTAAAAACCACAGCCTTTTCTGAACACGTGTAACACATCAGTCTGGTCTGCTTACCAGAGAAGAAATCTTCATAAAAAGATCACTGGGTAATAATTGATAGACAAGTTCTACACTTGGGATCCTGGTTTTTACTTCTTGTCAGTCCATGTCACTGGTGTATGAACAGTTTGCTACTGTTGAAACAAGTTACGTGATTTACTGTTTTCATGGGTTGGTCTACTGGAAGTTACTTTGGAAGCTGAAGCCTCCATAACATCCAGTCTGGTGTTGGTTTGGGTCTGTTGGCAGCAAGGACTGACATTGCCCTGCAGGACCACCCTAGTCCTAGCTGTATTATCAAAATTAAACAAATAGTTTACAAAAAAAGTAATAAATGTAGATTTTCTTGACCACGTTAAAAATTAGAAAATGTGGATCTATGATGTTAACCACTGCTGTTTTCAAAGAATCAGAGAATGGGCTGGGTTGGAAGGGACTTGAAAGATTATCTAGTTCCAACCTTCATGCCATGGGCAAGGGCACCTTCTAGTAGACCAGGTTGCTCAAAGCCACATCCAATCCGGTCTTGAACACTTCCAGGGAGGGGGGATCCACAGCTTCTCTGGGCCACCTATTCCAATGCCTCACTACCCTCACAGTGAAGAATCTTTCCTTGTGTCTCATCTAAATATACCATGTCACAATTAAAAAACATCATCCTTTGTCCCATAACTACAATCCCTGATAAAGATCTCCCCCATCTGAAGGTGAAAGAAAGCTGAAGCTTTTTCAGTACCTTATTTGGATCTCCAGGGCTTCAGAGGCAGGATTATACCTACAGGGTTTATACATTTAACAGCTTATTCCAAAAGTTTGGTGCGTGGTCAGATGTTCTGGCAATTCTTAGATGTGGTAGTTGGTTGATTTGGGGGGTTTTTTGCCTTTGCTGCATTTTTAGCATTATGTGTATGACAAAAATTGAGCAAAATTGAGCCTGTGCTTCTAAAAGGCCATGACTAAAACCTCATCCACCAGAGCACTCACTTTTCTGCTTGAATGCGTGAAAATTTGTCTTAAAGAAAACAGAGGAAAAAGAAGAGACAGGGCAAGCAAGAAGCATTCTGTAGAAAGCCATCTTTAACGACTTTGTAACACACAGTAAAATGAGAATTTAACGGTGACTGACAGCAGACTGCATTTCCAGCAAGCTTGTGGGGTTTTGTTTTCCCTGAAAGGATGAATACAGCATGTCCCACATCAAGGATGGACTGTTGTTTGTAGAGACTGGTGCTGCCATGAAGTATTAATGAATTATGGAAAAGCAAGCAGTGGTTGAAGATTAATAAAATATGTTGGTACAGGACTGAAGACTGAGCCAGCTCATTCTGCAGCAAATGATGTTTACAAACACTGTTTATTTAATGGGTTTATTCCCAAGTTTACAAAGTCATTACCATAAGTCAGAAATATGCAGATGCAGGTCCCATATGAACTCTCTTCAGCAATGGAGATGAAAATTTGGCTAGTTGAGAGGCATTCCTTTGCCTCAGGGCAGCTGCTTTTATTGTTGGTTTTTTTCCTCATGTTGTTGTGACCTGCTTACCTGCTTAGAGCACATAAATAAGTTGAACTCTTTTTCCTTCTAGCACATTGTGCTTAAAGTAAG
This sequence comes from Rhinopomastus cyanomelas, assembly GCA_013400115.1. Lineage (NCBI taxonomy): Eukaryota > Metazoa > Chordata > Aves > Bucerotiformes > Rhinopomastidae > Rhinopomastus > Rhinopomastus cyanomelas. Next base: position 88,090 of record VXBP01002393.1, read on the forward strand.
TTTCACATACATGCAAAGGGTAATACGAACATGTGTACACTGCCAACAAGTACATGTTATTCACAAAGTCATGGTCAAGTACACTGACTATTAAATTGCTTCACATATTCAGTTCCACAAGTAGCAACAGTTTAAGCAGTTTCAAGTAAACTGGAAGATGTTCAGACAATATTTTTGATACCATCTGGGAATGGGTATTCAACACAAATAATCCTTTAAATATTCAACATACAGAAAGCGTATTGCTGCTATAAGGATGAATCCTTTCTTGACCAGGCTCCCCAGATTGCCATTAGAAGAACCATGACAATCACTGTGTAAAGGGTATGGACTGTAGCAAGATCATCTCCACGCTGGGGCTTGAGCCCAGAGGTGCTGTGCCAGTTCTCACTTTTGTTCCCATTGGTTTTCTGTCTGTGAGCACGGAGAGAATGTATCCTGCCATAACAAAAAGCAAGATTAAAAATGATTCTTTTTTATTAACAGTTCAGTAGTGTTTACAAAGAAGTCCAGACTGTGCATTGTATCGTTGACTAGATTTGGGAAAGAGCTCTTCAAACTCTGTTGGGCTAATAAAGTAATATCCATAATTGGAAATGCAAAACATTTACCAGCCATTTGGTATTTCTCTCCCGCTGACAGGCAGAGAGACTTGGTATTGGCTTGTTAGAGGATGCACAGTGCTCTTATTCTTCACTGTTGATAGAGGCTGGTTTTATGAGAAAAAGCATACCCATTCGTTCTGCAATATTATGAAAGTGGCAGGGTTTTTTAAAAATTACCTGTTTCCAAAGCTGTGATCCATGGGAATAAGCACAGCATGTGCCACGTGAGCTTCCCATCCTGCTCTGATAAGGTGTTTCTATTTCTGCTTTTCAGAGGGGACTTCCCTCAGCAGGCTGTGTCAAGGTATTCATTAGCCAAAGACACTCATCAGGAATAACTACACAAAGTGTATCTGCAGGATTCCCAGAAGTAACATTTTACATTCATTTTCCCAAATGCTTTGAAAATAGAAATGTTATCTTACAGTACCTGACCTCCAGTTATTGGCATTACCACTGAAACCTGCCTACCAAGCCCCAGTGGGCCCAATTCTTTTTCTCTTTGTTAAGGGTCCTCAATTTCATCTGAACTGGAGTCAAATCAGCTTGTGATTTTCATATGTAGCTTAAGAGACAGTCTGAGAACTATCAGCTATATTGGAGTTACCAGAAATTTTACTGCAGATATGGCTTATGAGTAGAGACCTTGAAACACAAACTGTGCTAATACACTTAAGCATTCCTGGAAGAGAGCTGTCAAAATTGATTTGTTCAAAATGAAAGACTAGGATGTGCAATTTGAAAAAAGGAATTCATCAATGAAACAGAAGTTCTGCAGCTGAGATTTTACAGAAAGTAGTTGCAGAGCTAGAAACATACATTTAACAGTCACATCAGAATGAGGTCTGTCTTCTGTCTTGTGTAGCTGCAAGTCAGTAACACAGATTACGATTACCCGGCAGCATCATGTGCAGACCACAAGAAAAATGTTCTGACAGTATTTCTCCATCCTGTTCCTACTTGAGGGACATGCAGTATGTGCAGCTTACCTCCTGGAAGCATTCATGGTGCCGTGGTGATTGAGCTTGCAACGAGTCAGATTTCTTCTTGCAGAGAGTAATCTCCTCCGGTTTCCTTGCACAAAAGAGTAAAATCTTCATTCAGCACCAACAGAAAGAATATTGCAAGCCCACCAACTTGACCAGTGCTAATCTGGGACCACTTGATATGTGTCAATCAAAGCCTTCAGATTCCTGTTCTTCTAAAGATGATTTTGACGTCGTTCCCCCAGAAATTCCCTGAGCAGCTCACAAGGCAAGTAATGAGTAATCCCAACGACTGGCTTCTTTCAGCTGCTGGGATCCCTTCTTATAAACAGTAGCTCACTGCTGAAGTGTTGCCAAATTCATAGCAACACAAGTAATGCACAGATGGAGGGTGCTGGTGATGAAAAATGCAAAATGAGCTGTAACTTAGAAGTACTTTCTATTAGATCACAGGCTATTTTGGGGTAAACCAGTCCCTTTCTACAACTATAATTTGTTTTAAGTTGCCTGGAATTAAATTTCAAGTCATGATCACTTAGATGAGCTCTAATATTCAAACATTTTAATGAAAAAGTAGGTGCCTTCTTTAATAATCTTTTTACTTGTACAACACACAGTCATATTCAATAAGCTGTGTATCAGCACCAAATCAAACAAAGTCATGTATATCCTATGGTTTCTTGGAGCCATTAATTAATAGGAGGTGGTGCCAGTGCAGAAGTGCTCCCAAAAATTGGGCACTGCTTGATTAGCTGGGTTAGTTTTGGTCTGGCATAATAAATCCAGTGGTAACAAGCAATTAGAGCCCAGAGAGTGGTGATTAATGGTGCAGAGTCTAGCTGGAGACCTGAAACTAGCAGTGTCCCCCAGGGATTAGTCCTGGGTTCAGTGCTGTTCAATATCTTCATTAATAATATTAATTCTAGAATAAAGTGTCTACGCAACTGGTTTGCTGATGATACCAAAGTGGGTCGTTGGTCGATCCACCTAGGGGCTGTTCAACCTTTCAGGAAGATTTGGACAAGCTGGAGAGTTGGGCTAAGAGGAACTTAGTGAGTTTTAACAAACATAGAGTCCTTCACTTGGGAAGGAATAATGGGAGGCATCAAAACAGGCTGGGAAGTGACCAGCTAGAGTGCACCCCTGGGGAGAGGGATCTTGGAGATTTTGTGGATGATAAACTAAATACAGATCATCAATGGACCCTTGTGGTCAAGAAGGCAAATAGGGTGTTGGGATGGATTAAGAGCAGATCAAGGGAGGATCTTATACACCTTTATTCTGCTTTAGTGAGGCCACACTTGGAATATGTGTCCAGTTCTGGTCTCTCCAACTCCAGCAGGACAGAGAATTAATTGAGGGAGTTCAGCGTAGACTTATGAGGATGACTGTAGGTCTGGGACAACTGCCTTATGAAGAGATTGAGAACATTGGGGCTGCTTAGCTTGGACAAAAGAAGGCTACAAGGGGATTTAATTACTGTCTAGAAATACATGAGGGCTAGGTGCAAGAAGCGAGGAATACTCTCTTTTCAATTGTCTCAGAAATGACAAGGGGTAATGGATGCAAGCTTCAACAGAAGTTTCACCTCAGTATGAGGAAAAACTTCTTTACAGTAAGGGTTATTAAATATTGGAATGGGTTGCCCAGGGAGGTTGTGGAGTCTGCTTCTTGAGATGTTTCAGACCCATCTGGATGCATTTTTGTGTAGTTTAATTTAGGCTTTTAAGGCGATTAAGCTTTTCAGCAATTTGTATCCTGGTGAACAGGAGGGTTGGACCCAATGGCGTTTGAAGGCCCCTTCCAACCCTAATGAGCTGTGTAAACCTGACCTTGCAGTTCTGGTGCACTTCTAAAGGCTTTCACACAGCGTTTATGTTTGTTTATAAATAACATCGGCTCCTTTGGTTTTAGTAAAACATGTAGTGCTTTCTAATACGTCTTCGGATATCACACTCCAGACATTTAAGAGTGAGGCTGTTTATGCATAACCTCCGTGGTGCCAGTGGCTGCGGCTCAGAGCAGCCCGCGCGGCAGCTCCGTCTGCGCTCACGGCCGTGTGGAGGCCCGCACAACTACCAGCCCCAGAATGCCCTGCGGCACCGCGATGGCTGCCGCCATTCTTCGAACGGACCAATGGGAGCGCGCGGGGCGCGTCACCTGACCCCCCGGCATGATTTGAACCGTCCGGGCGGGTCCGTTGCACTTCTTCGTGCTTGGGTACCCCGTGGTGGTGAGCGCGTCGGTGGCGTTGGCTCCCGGTCTCGGGCCTGCAGCGGTTCCGAGCGCTTTCCTTGCAGAGTGGAGCCTGGAGGCCGAGGCCCGGCTGGGGAGGGTTCGTTGCCGTCGTTAGGAGAGGGCCGAGGTGTGGCGAGTGGGAAGGCGGCGAGCCTGGCTGAGGCGGGCGGTGGGCGGCCCTGGGGGCATCGTGCTGAGGCCTGGGAGCGGTGTTGGGCAGTCACTCCTGGTGTGTGTGCTTGCGTGTTTGGGGTGGGGGGATTATCTGAGCCTACACAACTGTACGGCAAGCAGGCTGAGAGAGGTGATTCTCCCCATCTGCTCTGGTGAGACTCCACCTCGAGTAGTCTCCTCAGTTTTGGAGCAGGTCTAGAGGAGGGCTACAAAAACGATCAGAGGGATGGAGCACCTCTGCTGTGAGCGAGTTGGAGTTGTTAAGCCTGGAGAAAATAAAGCTTCAGGGAGACCTTATTGCAGCTTTTCAGGGCCTTAAGGAGTCTACAAGAAAGACTATAGTGGACTCTTTAGCAAGACCTTTTGTGACAGGACAAGGAGTGATGATTTTATACCAGAGGGTATATTTAAACTGCATACCAGGAACGAAGTTTTTATTTTGAAAGTGGTGGAACACTGACATGCATTGTCCGGGGAGGTGGTGGAGGCCCCAAACCTGCAGATGTTTAGAGTCAGAGTGCATGAGGCTCTGGGCAACATGCTCTAGTTGTACATGTCGCTGCTTACCACAGAGGAGTTGGAGTAGGCAACCTTTAAAAGTCCCTTTGAACACAATGTGTTCTAAGATTCTATAATTCAACAGCAGGTTTCAAGAGAACATGATGTGAGGTGGGGTGGGTACCATTCCTTAAACCAGGTTTATGTGACTGTCCTAAATGTAACATGTAAAATGTAAATGTAAAGGTTCTCATCTGCTTCCCAGTTTAGCAGAGTCACAACGTTCTGTGACCCTGTTGTTGTTGCTGGGTGTTTTTTAAGCCCACTGCATAACTAATACTGTGTTTTTCAGGTGCTATGGAGGAAGGAAGAGAAATGATGATGGGTTGCTCAAGTTATGTGATTGAAGAAAAACAGAGCATTAGCACGAGCAATAGTAGGTGGATAGTTTCTACCTAGTGTATCCCTTACTAAAAGCTAAAACAGTTCAGATCAGTTATCTTATATCTGCTTTATATTTTGTTCTTTGTACTTGCTTTCTTGCATGGGCTACTGTTTTCATGCTTTCTCTAGAGCTTGTGGAGTTGTGGTACTAGATTGTGTATAATAGTAATGTGATGGTAATCAACCTCTCTTCTACAGATGTAATCTGAGCTCCTCCCTTTTCCTTATCTCCCTGCCACTGATTAATTTAATAGTGCATGTGTAAGCTAACAGAGAAAAAGAGGCTGAGGGGTGACCTCATTAATGTTTATTGATATGCGAAGGGTGGGTGTCAGGAGGATGGAGCCAGGCTCTTCAGTGTCATCTAGTGATAGGATGAGGGGCAATGGATGTAAGCTGCAACATAGGAGGTTCCACATAAATGTGAGAAGGATCTTCTTCATGGCGAGGGTGACAGAGTACTGGAACAGGCTGCCCAGGAGAGTTGTGGAGTCTCCTTGACTGGAGACTTTTAAAGCCCGCCTGGATGTGTTCCTGTGTGACTTGGTCTAGGTGATCCTGCTGTGGTGGGGGGATTGGACTGGATGGTCTTGTGAGGTCCCTTCCAATCCCTTATGATTTAATGAACAGGGAAACTAATCTTTCTCTCTGTCTCCTAGTACTACCTTGTGGTTCTCTGTGCTGGAAAAAAACTGAAGGCACAACTGCGTTGTCATATAGCTGTAGATTATACTTGTATTGATTGGAGGCTGCTGATAGCCTTTCCCTCAGCCAGATCCTGTGTTCCTGTTAAGGATACTTAGAAATTAGAATTGGAATGTTTAATTTTTGGGCATAATTAAAATCATATTCACAGCTGTACCTTCAATTTATTTCATTTAAAATATGTTTGTATTTTAATTATTTGATAAGCTAAAACTTTATTTGCCATCTGAATTCAGCTTCAGCAAATAGTCAAAGCTTAATGCAATCATCTTTACTGCAAAGCCCCACTGTAACAAAATCCTTTTTGTAGCTTCAGATTTTCCTCTTCTAATTGATGAAGAGTTTGATTTTGACCTCTCCCTCTCTGCAGCAAGGTAAATAAGAAGTCTGCAGGTAAATGTACCTTTGAAATGGAACATGTTAAGGGGCTGGGTTGACTTATTTTTCTTTGTAGTGAAAATGAAGATGAAGTTTTTATTGGACCTTTGGGACACAAAGAAAAATGTATTTCTGCCAATATTGAAGCAAAAGAATGTGATGCAAAACAGAGTGCACCTGTTTTTGATGATAAACTCATGTGGAGCCCACTTGCAGGAGAGAAATATGTGGAAATTTACAAAGAGGCTCATTTATTAGCACTGCAAATAGAGACTGGAAGGAAGAATGAACAGACTAAAAAGAGCCAATCAAGGGAAAAGGAAAACAAGATTGTAGAAAAGTTTGTGGAGGACTCAAAGTCAAAACTGAAAATACTAAGAAATGAAAATATAGATAGAAGTCCCAGAAGTCCCAGGGCTATCAAAAGGGAGACCTACTGTGTGTGGGAAAACCAACCATGTCAGCTGCCACCTTGTTTTCAGAAGGAATTGAACAAACCTGTGTTAGATGAAACACATATTCTTCATACTCCTCCAAACAGAAGCCCTGTTAAAATTCATGTATCTCCTACAAACATTGCCAGTGCACCTCTGACACAAGAACAGACAACTAAGGAAAGAAACATGAAGGCACCCAACAAACTGCCAATGATAAAACCTTCATCTAATATTAGAAAAAGCAAATTGTTGAATATTGAAAAGGTAAAGACAATTTCTGGGCCTTTCTGTGCTTTAGGAATGTTAAAACTGTCTACAAGGTTTTATTTTTAAAAGTGATCTTTGATCATCTGATCTTTGTTTATCTTAAGATACTTAGGCAGGAAAAATTACATATTAAAGGAAAAGTCAGAGGAGGCACGATGGTATAGTAGCCAACTAGTTTGTTTCTTATGACTAAGCAGACAGTTTGGATGATGCAGTCTACTTGTGTAATGTGCCACTTTTGGGAAGATGGAGTAAAGTAGAATATGGATTAAATGGAGATCTCATAGTTGTAAGGAACAGCTGTTGCTTTGTCTAGATGAGTAGGATTATATCAAATCTGCTGATCAGGTGGTGCAAAACTGTCCTTATGCTTATGTCCAATATCTGGGTTCAAGCATGTTCTAGTAATTACACTAACTAGGCTAAACATTATTAGTCTGAAGACTAAGGAAGGACTTGACTGGGTTTGGAAACTTCTTCATTTACTCTTGTATTGGTTTATCAGTGAAATAAATTTCTGTAAAACCTTTATAGTGGTTTCTAGAAACACCAGTAACTCTTAAAATATTGCATTGAAATTTGCAGCCCAATCCAGGAAAACATTCTAGTATGTCCACAAAAAGAGATCTGAGCAGTTTTGGATCATCTGAAGAGCTAACTTCTGATAAATCTAGTGCTGCTTCAGATGTCTTTGAGTCTTCATTCAGTGGCAATTCCTTAGCACAAGACAAAAAAGCCCTTCCTGCACCACAGAAGGTAATGACAAGCTTTTCTAATATGAAAATTTTGGTAATGGTCTCATAAAAATAGAAGACTGAGTAGTTTACTTTCTAATGTAAAGCTCTGTTGTGTATAATAGTTTTAGGGAAAAGTAGTTTGTTCTGGAAGTGGCATCCTTGAATGTGTGTTCCAGAAGTCTATGACACAATGAACATACCTTAAGAGCAACTGTGAATGTGTCTGAGTAACGGGCATGACTGTTGTTTTTAAGTCTTTGGTGACGTGTGTATTTAGCATAGGTAAAGGATGCTGCAGCTTGTATGAAGGTACAATACCTGTAGCTGTCAGGAGTTGTTTGGAAGTTTTAGGCACCTGCTTCCATGCTGCATGCCAGTTCACTGAATCACAGCAAGCTTGAAAAGGTCTTCTAGGGGTCATCTGGTCTAACTCCACTGCTTAGGCAGGGTCACCTAGAGTTGGACCGTATCCAAACAGCTTTTGACTATCACATAGGATAGAAATTCATCAGCCTTTCTGGGCAACTTGTGCCTCAAGACCCTTACAGTAAAAAATGTGCTTCCTGAAGTTCAGAGGGAATCTCCATTTCAGTTTGTGCCCATTGTTTCTGGTCCTGGCACTGGGCAGCACTGGACACTGTCCTTTCAGGTATTTGTATACACTGATGAGGTCCACACTGAACCTTCTCTAGGCTGATCAGCTCTCTAAATCTTTCCTTAGATGGGAGATGCTCCCATCCCTTAATCATTTCAGTGGCTGTTTGTTGGACTTTTCAGTAGCTTGAAATGGCTCTTATACTGGGTAGCCTGCAATTTGGATTTAAATCTTCAAATGGTAAGCAGAGAGGAAGATTACACATCTTGACCTGCTAGTAATACTTCTAATGCAGCCCAGCATAATGTTCTTTGCTGCAAGGACACATTGTTGGCTGATGTTCTGCTTCACCAGCTCCAAAGGGCCTTTTCTGCCAAACTGCTTTCCAGCTGGTTGGTGCCCAATATATACTGGTGCCTTTTATTCTTTAAACCCTTGTAAGTCCATACTGAAGTTTGTGGCAGGAATAAAAATAACGGTCCACCTTCTAGTTCTTCTGATGTTCTAGTTCTTCAGGCAAAAGGAACTGCTTCAAATAAAATTAACTTTTAAAACTGTAATCTGAGGAAGGAGTGTCACTAAAATTAAAAACTTGTAATACAAAGACAATGTGTAGTAAAATGTGTTAAATAGGATTTTTTGCTTTTTAATAAACTGTATTCTCTGATTCAGCTTGGCTTAAAGAAACTAACACATCTGAAATTCCCTGGTGTTGCCAGTGGTCTCATGAAAAAGACAACTACAGCATCATCTTCATCATCAGTTTCCAGCATGAACTCGAGTCTGAATTCAAGTTTACCCATTTCTCCCATAGGAAAAAGTGGTAATCACCCTTGCTACAGATTTGTACCACAAATCAAGTTTGAAGTAGTTAAGTGTGTCTTGGACAGTGCATTTGTTATGCTTTAATGGTGTGCAGTACACAGGAGCAGTAGGAAATATTTTGAATGGAGAAAGACATTTTCTAGACTAGTCTGGTAAATGCATGTGGACTAAAGATAAATCTTAAACTTCTGTCAGTTGTTTAGGTTCATGTAAGCCTGATGGCTAGACGTGAGGGTCTGACACAGCTATAAAGTAGGCAGTCTGTTAAAGCTGAGAACGTGAGCTGCTGAATGCTCTAACCTTGCCTATCTTTAAAATGACAAAAAAACCCTACCCACCTAAACTGGAATATGGAAGGACAGTAGAAGACCTAGTTCCAGGTTAGGAGTTTCTGTAAGCCTAGCAAGGGTGAGCTTTACTCAACCAGATTGGAAAAAAAAGAATGTTTGGGTAGATAACTGAGTAGAACCATGAGGTCTGTGCTACAAGGACAACAGTTTGACTTTCAATAATCATCAAATGATCAGGAAAATAGTCTAGAAATATTGACAGACGTAAGCACCATGGTACTTGTAGCTCTATCAAGATAGCAAGTTACTGCTAAACTTCATTTTAGACTTGTTTCTGGGTGGATAGTTTATCAGTGGAAGTTATAGCTTACAAAGAATTACTTAATACAATAAAGTGTGTCTAGTCAAGATTCTTCCTGTTAATGAAAGTAATCTACACTCCAAAATAGCCACAGGAAAAGAACCCTTGAAAAGCACTGAGGTAGTTCAGCCTATGGTGTTAATTAGTATAATTTGAACTATTACCTCCTTGAATGGCTGCTTAAGGGAACAAAGCCAACTATGCTGGGAGGTTGAATCTGCAAGCTGTTATGGCATTTCCTGAAGAAATTTCCTCAAGAATATTCTTTGACCTGATTGCAGTAATTCAGGAATTTGGTTGAGGGGACTTCCAAAAAGAGACAATATTGCTGGATAATTTGGGGAGTAAGTTTGTTCTCCTTAAACCTGAATTGTTTAATGTAATGTAAATGTAAATGCTGTGGATTGCTCTTTTTCTTGTGTACATATAATTATTCTGCGTATTCAAATTTAATTGTAAGCAGTGTTTCAGAAGTATAACTTCCTTCTCTATTTCAGGAAAATCAAGCATGTCTTTAAAACCTACTGTGAAGGGCTCTAAGCTTTCATCTGGCACAAACAGGCTGGCCCTTGTCAGACCTACCAAAGTGTCATCAATGCAGGCTGCCAATGCTGAGAAATTGAGGGACCAAGCAAGATCAGCTAGTACTCCAAAAATATCTAGTACTGTAAGCTTGATCAAATCTTCAGCTTCTGCAACAACTACTGAGGCTGTAGGCAGTGCAATTCAGAGGCTGAGCTCTGTTCCCAGCCTGCAGGAGGTATGTCAGCAGGATAAAGATGGAAGTGCAATAAAAGGAAGCCTGTGTCCAAAGCCCAAGGCTAGAGTTCTGTCTGTTCCTGCAAGTCAAACTAAGGTTCCAGTGAAGACTGAAGGTAAGCACAGACTTTGGCCTGTTGTCTAGCTTGGCTATTAAAAGCAAATGTTACCTTAAATACTCATTATTTGGTTCATTACACTTCTGTTCACCTCTTATAAAGAGTTAGTATTTAACTGAGAGGTGCCTTATACAAAAAAAAGGGAATGGGGATAGTAATTACAAAGCTTTTTTTTTTTCTCCTCAGGTACACCCCTAAGCAAACCAGCATCACAAGCAACACCATCTCGTGGACGAGCATCTTGTGGCACACTTGGCAGGTAGGCTGTAACCAAAAATGGGAGGTATTGAGGTGTAATTCTTAGAATGCAACATGGTTGGGTATTGCAAGCATCCTTAAAAGTTCCAATTTCATTGTGTAGTCCCTTGAGAGTCTCCAGGTTGGCTGTGTTAACACCTCTTGGAACTGATTAATAAAAAAAGCCAAGCCTCAAAAAACACAAACAAAACCAAAACAGCCCAATCAAAAATCCTAAAACTAAACCAAACATCCCTTCTGCTGTCCTCTTCAGAAGAGGGCTTTCTTTGCAAGGCCATATGGCCACAAATCACTTCTTAAGAATTCTGTGAATAAAGCCCTTACTCCACTGTGATTATCAACTGATTACATCTTACTGACCAAAAGGAACTGATTTCTATTGCTTAGTGGAATAATTTGAATTAAACATTTCTAGAAGCTTTTGGCAAATATGTTTTCATTCTTCAGTGCCATGGCAGTCAGCACTCCGATGAAAGCATCAGAAGATGGGGTGTTCCAGAATCCTTGTTTTCCTGAGAGGTCTGTTTTTAAGACTCCTGCCAGCCTGAGGCGGTCTGGCCTGCCTACTCCCATTCGTCGTGTCTCAGGATTTTCAGCAGGGGCCCCTAACACTGCACCACGATTGGCATTTTCTCCACATGCTGCATCTGGTCACCAGAGACGCAGCTTTTCTGCGAGAAGGACTTCTACAGCTGGGTAAGAAACCTCAGTGTATGAACTTAGTATTGTAGGCAAACCGACTCTAAAGTCATTTTAGTGATGACTTTCCGGTTTCAGGCACCTCTGCTAAATGTTCCAATTCAGTATCAATGCTTAAATGCTTTATAGGACTAGTGTTTATAAATATGTGAAGGGTGGGTGTCAGGACAGTGTAGCCAGGGTCTTCTTGGTGTCATCTAACAACAGGACAAGGGGCAATGGGTGTAAGTTGGAACATAGGTGGTTCCACATCAATATGAGAAGGAACTTCTTCCCAGTGAAGGGTGAGTGTCAGGGAGATGGAGCTGGGCTCTTCTCAGTGGCATCTAATGCTAGGACATGGGGCAGTAGATGTGAGCTGGAACAGAGGAGGTTCCACACCAATATGAAAAGACTTCCCAGTGAGGGTGCCAGAGCACTGGAACGGTTTGCCCTGGGGCTTGTGGAGTCTCCTTCTCTAGAGACATTTAAAACCCACCTGGGTAAGTTCCTGTGCAGCTTAGTCTAGCTGATCTTTCTGTGACAGGGGGATTGGACTAGATCTTTTGAGGTCCCTTCCAATCCCTAATGTACTGTGATATAAAGATTTTGTCTTGTGACTAAAATACTGTAAGCGTTACTGAGATGAGTAATATCTAACATTAAGGAATTGTGATCTCCAGGAGGAAGTTATTTATATTTCTTGAGCTAGTATTTAATGCTTTGACAGAAAACTGATTTAGCATTGGCATTTGTTGTTGCTTCCTGGTGAATTGGCTGGTAAAATACATTTTACCCTTAATTTTGTTTTATACTGTTGCCAATGCCTCTGTAAGAGTGCACTTTGCTAAAGCATCAATCAAAAAGCCAAGGATTTGGTTCTCTGGAGTAGCTGAGGCCAGTTATGTATATTCCATTTGAAATAATTGCTTGCAGAATGAGTGAATCCTACACTGTTTGTAATTGTTTTCTGTAAAAAATGTTTTCATTGTATTAGAGCCCAGAACCTCACCAGTGCCATAGGCATACGAAGCAGTCTTGCCTCATAGTTGGAGATGTACAGTACTAGAACAGGACTAATTCATGGCGACAAAATCCTTCCTGTATCTCATGTAACTTAGGATGAATGTCCAAATTAGTCTTCTCTCTCAAGGCAACAATTAGTCTCTCTACAATGACTTAATCATACTAATGGATTACAACCCCTGGTCCTCCAGCTGGTGTCAGTTCCTTGTCTCAGCAGGGACTGAAGTGAGTTGCTCAGTGATATGTAATATCAGTACTTGGGTACCAGCTGATTTTGTTTTTTAAAGGAGGGGAAAAAAAAAGGCCTACAATCCATATGTGAAGCTTAGGCTGTGTGTAGATGTCAGTTTAAGACTGAATTCTTTGTCCTGGAGTAATTTGCTCTTTTTTTTACCTTTTTGTATGAGTAGGCTATAAATTGATTGCAGCATCAAATGTTGTATTTTCAGGTAACAGCATGTTTTTTGGATAAAAACATAGGAATTCTGTTGGCATTAATACTTTGGCTAAAAAAGATTAAGGCATTGGTTTCTCTTTAGTCATTAATGGTGATTAAAGAACTCGAGTTATTGCTAATGCTCTTTTCCCTAGTCCTAAAGAGACAGAAGAGAGTAAGGCCCAGATATTTTCTGAAGATGAGACTTCTCCTCCACCTGTGCAACCTCTTGCACTTAACTTTTCGCCGGAAAAAACTTCCACAGAAGCAGTAGAAAACAAATTGACGGAGCCTGTAGTGCAAAACCAGCTGACTGAAGGCAAGCAAGCTGAGGTAAGAGATCACGATGTATTCTTCTGCAGAGCTGTGAAGTAAACTACTTTGAAATAAATTATTTTGAGATGAATGGCAAGTTATAAAACCCTTTCAGTGCACCACAGCTGAGCCAAGGTTAGCCCTGTGCACCCTCTGCTGTCTCTTTGTAGCACTGAACCTCCACTTAGTATTTCTGTTAAGTGTGTTCCAGTCTCAAAACTCAACAGGCAAATACTTGTGGGTTTCATAATTAAATTTCCACTGATAAATACTCTGGAACTGATTAGAAAACTAGACTCACAGGGCAGTTTCTATTGCAGCTATAAAGCTCTTTTGAAAAAAAGGATGAAAAATTTAAAAATGCAGTTGTGTAGCTGAATTTGGTCAGCACAAGCCTGCATCATGCAGACTAAACCCCACAGTAGCAGTAAACTTAGCTCTAAGTGTCATGTTTCTCCAGTGAACACTCTTCCCATGCCACAAGAACCTTCAGGCTTTCTGTGGAAAGATGGCAATCTGCAGCCAGAAAGGAGAAAGGACTGAACTAGTAGCTCTGATATATTAATCAATAGCCATTGTGACAGGCTTACAAATTTTCAGGTATAGAATAATCTGTAGATTAATCTGGTTTTAACAAGTATAGAATCTGGTTTTAGGTGTGTATAATCTGTAGATTAATTGGTATTATTGGATCAGTGTTTTCCTTGTTAGAGTGCCCATTATAGAGTTGCTTAGCACATATGTAGAGTAGTTAGTGATGTTTTTGTCCAGTTTAAAGTGTTTGTGATGCTAGCCTTTGGCAGAGCAAAAGCTGAGATTTTAACACTGCAAGCAATCCTGCCAGAAAAACATTCACCCTGTAAATTAAGTCTGTTCTGTTATTATTACAGCTGTATAAACTAAATAGCCTAAATGTTTGTGAAGGAAACATGGAGAACAGACTTAAAAATTTGAACTACTTATGGTTTGGGTTTTTTCCCTTAAAGGACTTACTGATAGATATTGGAGTAGAACAATCTCTCCCACAGAGATTGGAATGTGAAAGACCTCTGATTGACCTTTCCAATACTCCTGAAGTGAATAACATTACTCCCCTAAAGCCTACATTCTCGGGGCAAGTCAAGGTAAGTAGTCTGTATTCAAGTGGTCTGGTGCAAATATGTTGGCAGAAAAATGTCAGCTGGCTGCATGTTCAGTTGCTCTGCAAAGAGTTATTCAGTCTCAGCTCACAGGATGTTCAATATGATACTACACATTAAGGTGCTCTTAAAGAGAACTTAACATTAAAGATCAAACACTGTGCTCTAGAGCTCAGTGAGCAACCTGCAAAGAGGATGATGATGGAGGGAAATTCATAGAATCTCCTGGCTTGCAAGGGACCTTCTAGAGGTCATCTAGTCCAGTCACAGGTTGCTCAGAGTCCCATCAAGCCTGACCTTAAGCTTAAAGCATTTAAAGAGTGAAACTCTTCTGAAGCAGGATGTGAATGATGTTTTCAGTGGAGTAGGCATGCTGACTCTTGCGTTTCTTCTATAAATACTCAGTTCTTTGTAGCAGCTCTTTTTCAGCAAAAAAGAAAGACTTTCTCTTGTTTAACCCCTCCCCTGATCCCCTCCTTAGCTGAAAGATGCACATTAGAATCTAGGCTAAACTTGACAAGCATTTCTGGGCCAAGTGTTTAGAGCACACCAGTAGCTTGAAGGTAGATGCCCTTTGATATTGTCAGAGTATGTAGCCTTTAGCATTAGATGTAGTTGGGATCAATTTAATATCAGACCCTTCCCTTGGGAGAGGATGTCTTGAATCTGACTTCTGGGGACATGTTCAGAGGAGGTCAGAAGTCCTCTGCCTGGCTTCAATAACAGTGTCACTCAAATACGTGTAGTAGTGGAACATGAGGCCTTTTGGGCTTTCAAAGTTAGTACAGGCAATAGTGACCTTGTGAGAATGAGAAAGTTGTGCTTGCTAAGAACGAGAGATGTTTAAAAAGCCTGAACTTGAGTGTGATGTGTGATGCTTGTATCTGTCTTCTAAACAAGCATGTGAGAAGGCTATGCTAACAGAATTTATTACTTCTAGTAGTTATGTACAACAGCTGACTACAACAGCCAAGTTTTATAATATTTCTTTTTCAGCTCATTGATTTGAGTTCACCTCTTATAACTCTGAGTCCTGATGTAAACAAAGAGAATCTGGATTCCCCTCTACTCAAGTTCTGAAGTTACACTGAACTGAAGAATTCTTGGCCTCTGAACTTCAGCGTTTGTTACCCCTCACTTGGACAGAATTTTGTATTTATGAGGGTTTTCTGGGGGAAGGGCATTTTTAAGATATAGATTATCTGAGGTACTGCATAAACACAGTGGAATTCTACACTGTCTTGATATAGTCAAAGCGAGTTTGATTACTGGCTCTACTCATGGATGCTCTGCAATCAATGTACTAAAGCAACACGGATTAAAGGGACAGTCTCTGTATTGGAAGATGTGTCTCTTTATTTCCTACCAATTGTTCTTCAATTTTTCTATGTGCAACAAAGATTTTAATTATTAAATAAATGAGTTGTCTAGCAAGCTGTTGTACAGAACCTTTTATTACAGGCCTTAGTGCTTCACTAACTAATGTTATATAGTGTCTCTCCTGCACAGTGCCTGCCCTTATCCCTCCTGTGGCCATGAGACTGAATCTCATTTCCCTGCTGGGTGAGCCTCAGGTGACTGCATTGACACTGAAGTAAGCAGTGCAGGTGGGGAGAAGACACCAGGAGTCATTCCTGGTGTGTGCCTTCGTAGGCAAGCAGAGGGGAACTTCTGGAGGGCAGGCTTTGGCCTCTTGTGGAGACTGGGTAACAGTCCCTTGGGAGGCAGTCCTGAGGGGCAAAGGAGTTCAGAAAGGTGAGTGAGTGTAACAGTTAAATTAACTTCTCCACACCCACCCCTCAACCATGTCCTTGAAGGCGCATGTGCGGAGCAGCAGGCCTGTCAGTGTGACCTCAGTGCCACAGCACGTTATGGAGCAGGTCGCCCCGAGTGGCATCACTCTGCACGTACAGACAACCAGGTGATCAGGCCCAGTCACCACGAGATTAGGACAGGCAGGACCCGTGGGATCAACTGCACCTCCTCCTTGGTGACCTGAAGAGAGAGGCCGTGGATCTTCCCTGCCTGGACGTTAATAAAGCATTTGGCCCTGTTCCCCATCGCGCCCTCCTGGAGGGAACTGACTGCTTCGCTGGGTAACAAGCCAGCTGGGCATCCGAGGGGCGGAAGGGAATGACGGCGGAACCCCCGGGCCGAGGCGCGTCTCCCCGAGCACCATTTTCGCTGCCGCACCGGCGGAAGCGGTGGCGAGGGGGCCGGAAGTGGCCGTGCGGCGCGAGCGATGCTGTCGGCCGGGCGCCGTGTGGCCGTGGCCGTGTCCGGCGGCGTCGACAGCGCTGTGGCCGCGCTGCTGCTACGCCGGCGAGGTGCGGGGGAGGGATGGGGCCCTGGCCTTAGCCGCTCGGCCTGTCTGGGGCCTCCCGGCACAGCCGCTCGGCGCAGGGCAGGCGGCGAGGGGTGAAGTAGCGGCTGGGACAAAGTCTGGCTTAGGAAATACCGTCATTCACTTGCCAGAAGATCCTCCTCTTACACCGTATCTGGACTACTGCATCCAGTTCTGGACTCCCCAGTTCAAGAAGGATAAGGAGTTACTGGAGAGTCCAGCGTAGAGCCACCAGGATGGTCAGGGGCTGAGGAGGAGAGACAGAGAGCTGGGGCTGTTTAGCCTGGACAGGAGGCGACTGAGGGGGGGATCTCCTGAGTGCTCCAAGTGTGTAAAGGGTGGGGGGTCAGGGTGATGGGGCTGCACTCGGTGCTGCCTGGCGATAGGTGCAGTGGGCACAGACGGGCACGTAGGAGGTTCAGTTTAAACGTAAGGAAAAAACGTTCACGATGAGGATAGCGGGGCACTGGAAGAGACTGCCCAGAGGGGCTGTGGAGTCATCTTCTCTGGAAATAGGCAAAACCCACCTGGATGTGTTTCTGTGGGATCTTCTGTAGGGGATCCTGCTCTGTCAGGGGACTAGATCTCCAGTGAACCTCCCAACCCCTACTGTTCTGCAGTTTCACCACGAGGAACTGCACCATTGACAGGCTGCTTGTGTAGAGCAGAACTGCTGCTTACCTGAGCGAAGCATTACTCAAGTCTTGAAAAACACAGGGTTTGGGTCTAGACTGTAAGACTTCATAAATCATTCTCGTATTCATCTCGTAGGCTACCAGGTGATAGGTGTCTTTATGAAGAACTGGGACCCTCTGGATGAACAAGGAGCTTGTTCCATCGACAGAGATTGTGAAGATGCTTACCGGGTTTGTCAGAAGCTTGATATTCCTTTTCACGAGGTTTCCTACGTGAAAGAATACTGGAATGAAGTGTTCAGGTAGAAACACCTTTACAACAGATGATGTTTCAGTACTTTAGTACTGTGTGACTTCTCATGTTGATGTGAAACTTAAATTCAGAACTGTGAACAAAGACACATCGCATTGTTTTCTGAGACTAATGTGTGACGTGGTAAGGAAGAAGCAGTTGATTCTCTTTCAGGTGATGAAAGTACTGTGGTTCTTTTCAGTTCAGCCTGTGTCATAATTCCCCTCGCTTCACTGATAAGCAAGAACGAGTTAAATAAGGCAGTGATCAGGCCTTTTGACACTGCATCACTGCTTTAATTGTGTTCGTTGTTATTTTGGTGTTTTCAAGCTACTGATATAAGAATTTTATTTATGTGACAGTGTAAAACCACAACACGGTTTTGAGAAATGAACTGAATTTCTTGAGGGGGAAGAAAATACAGGAAAAAAACCTCTATAAAATTAAGGCCTGTTTCTGTCTATGGTGGCTTTACTGCAGGTTAAATTATTGACTGTTTAGTTGAGAAAAAGTAGCTGCTGTCGTGTACTCTGCTGCACTGTCACTTCAAAAAATTAAACAGGGTTGTTTAATTCTGAAAGTCTTATCACAGAATCCCTCTGGGTGGAAAAGACCCCATCTACCCTGTCTTACAAGTTCTGCCCTAAACCACATCCCTCAACACCTCATCCAAATGATCTTTAAACACATCCAGGGATGGCGACTGAACCACCTCCCTGGGAAGCCCATTCCAGTGCCTGACCACCCTTTCTGGGAAAAAATTCTTCCTAATACCACATCTAAACCTACCCTGTTGTGACTTGAACCTACTGCCTCTTGTTCTATCACTAATTGCTTGTGCGAAGACACCAGCATCAACCTCTCCACAAGGTCATTTCAGGTAGTTGTAGAGAGTGATGAGGTCTCCTCAAAGCCTCCTCTTCTTGAAACTAAAGAGCCCCCCAGCTCTTTCAGTCTTTCATCATAAGATTTATTCTCCAGGCCCTTCACCAGCTTATCTGCCCTCCTTTGCAGTACCTCCACATCTCTCTTGTATTGAGGTGCCTAAAACTGGACACAGTACTGAAGATGTGGGGGGGATGATAACCTCCCTACTCCTGCTGGCCACACTATTTCTACTACAAGCTAGGATGCCATCAGCTTTCTTGGCCACCTGGGCACACTGCTTTTGTAAAAGATGAGCAGGATGTGTGCAGTGGGCAGCCATGTCTTCCCCAAAGAAGTATTAATTAAATAAAACATTGTGATTGTGAGTGGTCATGTCCTTAGTCCACTGTGGAGAATATCTTCTAAGCTCTGCATTTTGCAGGTTAGAACACAATGGTTGTTTTATTTCTTGCATAAAGTGATGAGTATGGCTGAGTCTCAGGTTCTCGTGTTTAAACAGGTTGTTCAGCCTCAGATAGTATTACACAGTGTAAGTAGTGTTGATGACCAGTTGAGTCTTTAATTTTACAGCTACCTCTTGAAAGAGTACGAATTGGGAAGGACTCCTAATCCTGATATCATGTGTAACAAGCACATCAAGTTCAGCTGCTTCCTCCATTACGCTATGGATAACCTTGGTGAGTCAGTGCAGAGTGTGCGCCGTGGAAATGCACGAGGGATGCAAACTCTTGAAAAGGTGGGGAAAGACACGAGTTTGTACGCGTGACTAATTCACACGACTCGGTGGCAGTGTCTGTAGGTACAAGAGGATTTAAAACCAGAACTATAGACTGGTTCAGGGTGGAAAGGAGCTCTAAAGGTCATCTAGTCCAGCCACCCTGCCGCAGGCAGGAACATCTTCCACTAGACTAGGTTGCTCATGTGTAAGAACAGGTTTAATTCGGGGACGTAGATCAGCCTACATTCTTAGGTGGTCCCTCAAGGACCAGAGCACAAGTGCTGGCATGCTCGCTCATAGTTTGCATGATTTAAATAGCAGGAGTATGATTATTGTCAACACAAGGCTTCTCTGTAGCTTTTCCTCTTTTGTTGCTTTCTGCTTGTCTTTCTGGAAGTTTATAATCCTGTTTGAAACGATGAAATTCAAGTATGTGCCTTGTGCTTTGTTTTTTCCCCTCGGTAGGAGCAGATGCAATTGCCACGGGGCATTATGCCAGGACCTCACTAGCAGATGAGGAAGTGTTTCAGCAGAAACATGTTAAAAGACCACAGATGCTTTTCAGAAACCGTTTTGAAGTTAGAAATCGTAAGTGGTTTCTTAATTTCCTATTTTGTCCTAGATAGGAAAGAGCTGTTACAACTGGTGCCACAGAATCCAGGGTGGGTGTGTTGCTTAGGCAATGATTACCCAGCCTTCACCGAAGTTTCATTGTGCTTTTGCTTGACAGCTTCCCCTCCTTCACTTGTTCATTCTGCACATAAAGCAGTTTATTTCTTTCTTTGGTTTTATTTCTGGAAAGTTAAAGTGGCCCCAGTGGGACTAGTGCTTTGTACTTGTGACAGACTGGGATGTTTTTAATATTAGTCTTGAGTGGACTGTTGGCCTGTAGCTGGTGTTTGAGTGGAGAAACACCTAGGCAGAGCTTGGGGTTGTTAAAAGTGTGGACAGAACGTGACTGAAACACTCCCAGTTTTATTTCATCTGGCCAGTCAGACTATTTTAGAGAAAAGTCAGTCTCTCCTCTTGGAGCATTGGGAGTAACTGCTGATTATTCGCATGATTTGCTTGTGGCAGTGTGTTTTCAGGGCAAAACTGGATGTTTTTTGGAGAGCAGCATACTCTAAGGTATTTGAATCGTCCTTTTTCACAGGAAGTGTGACTGGTTTTCCTTTTTCATACTGTTCATCGTCTTGCCAGTGACTATTGTCATAGATGAGGCAGTGTAAAACTTTGAAAGAATCACAGAATCATCAGGGATTGGAAGAGACCTCGAGAGATCATCCAGTCCAATCCCCCTGCCACAGCAGGATCACCTAGAGCAAGTCACACAGGAACACATCCAGGCAGGTTTTAAATGGCTCCAGAGGAGACTCCACAACCCCCCTTGGGCAGCCCCTTCCAGGGCTCTGTCACCCTCACGGGGAAGAAGTTCCTTCTCAGACTGATGTGGAACCTTCTGTGCTCCAGCTCACACCCACTGCCCCATGTCCTATCACTATCAGAAAGATTCTGAGTTGTACAAAGTCAGGATCTTTTTGCTGCTGAGATAATACCCAAATGTTGTCAATTACATTTTGAAAAGCTTGACAGATACTGTCTTTAACACATATTTGGAAATAATTAACTAAAACATTGATTGTCAAACAAAATACTAAAGCTGAACTGATGTTGAGATGCTTGATGTGTTTTGCAATTTGCAGCTGTGCAACTCCTGCAAGGGGCTGACCTCTTCAAGGACCAGACCTTCTTTCTGAGTCAGATCTCACAGGATGCTCTGAGGAAAACCATTTTCCCTTTGGGGGACTTAACAAAAAGTTTTGTGAAGAAGATAGCAGCTGAACATGGCCTTTATCATGTGCTAAAGAAAAAAGAGGCATGGTAACATTTAAGCTCTTTTGATTTGTATTTATCTCAAAAAATAGACTTTCCCTGAATGTTTTGATCTCTAATCTGTGACAACTCACCTGTTTCCAAACACCATAACAGAGTATCACAGAACACTAGGGATTGGAGAGGACTTTGAAACAACATCTAGTCCAATCCCCCTGCCAGAGCAGGACCACCTAGACAAGTCTCTGGGAAGCAGCTTTACAGCTGCCCACTTGCTTAAAAGTACTTTTGTGAGCTGGTGGTTAGTTCTGCATTTTAGCTTGCTGATAATTTGTCTGCCATTGCACCTCACAAGAACTTGAGTTAGAATGCTGTGAGCTGTAAGGAAACCACAGCAGCTGAGAAGCCTTTGCCCATTGTTTTCTGTAGCCTTTAAAGGGTTGATCACTGTAATTGTTTTTCAGGATGTCTTTGTTTATTCAAATTGGGTCTCATTGTTTGTCTAGTTATTACTTTTTCAAGTTGTGTTTCTCTTAGAACTAAGATTTCATTCCTAAAATAGTGTAGTGCAGGCAGCACTTGTATTGCTGATGCTCTCTTGACACTTCATTTTTGTCCTGTCTAAGAGGGTGTTTAAAGAACAGAGGAGGTAACTGAAAGGAAGGCAGTCTGTTTGTTACTGACATTAATTTCTTTGCAAGAGAGACCTTTACTACACAAGCTGTGTTGGTTTTGTACTTCAGTCTGAAAGAGACTTCTGCTTTTAGTATACCTGCAGTGCAGTCACCAGGGTTACTCTTTATTTATTGAACATACTGAGTGTGAACATCTATGTCTGGTTTTATCTCTTCAGCACTTCTGGCTGTCACTGACACTGTATAGAATTAGTTTGCCTGTGTTAGAGTATCACAGAATCACAGAACATTAGGGATTGGAAGGGACCTTGAAAGATCATCTAGTCCAATCCCCCTGCCACAGCAGGATCACCCAGACCAAGTCACACAGGAACACGTCCAGGTGGATTTTAAATGTCTCCAGAGAAGGAGACTCCACAACATCCCTTGGGCAGCCCCTTCCAGTGCTCTGTCACCCTCACTGGGAAGCAGTTCCTTCTCAGAGTGATGTGGAACCTCCTGTGTTCCAGCTCACACCCACTGCCCCCTGTCCTATCACTAGATGCCACTGAGCAGAGCCTGGCTCCATCCTCCTGACACCCACCCTTCACATATTTATGAACATTCATGAGGTCACCCCTCAGTCTCCTTTTCTCAAAGCTCAAGAGACCCAGCTCCCTCAGCCTTTCCTCATAAGGGAGATGCTCCACTCCATCATCTTTGTGACTCTAGTGGTGTGGTTTTGTTTCTGAGGTTTGGGATAGAGGGGAAGGTTCTAGCTCGCGTGTATCATTAACAGACATTGATCTTTCGAGGTCCCTTCCAGTCCCTGATGTTCTGTGATTGCTTCAAACATTTTTCTCTGCTCTTACGGATTCGATACCTCATTTCCTTTCCAGAGTATGGGAATCTGTTTCATTGGTGAAAGAAACTTTGAAAATTTCCTTCTCGAGGTGAGCAGCACGAAGTCTTTACACCCTTTTTGGTCTTCAGAAGGAAGTTTTAATGCCATCTACAGAAAAATCTCCCAGCACCTTGTGGCCTACACTTGGCAGCAATGTCCCACTTCTCTTTGCAGTCCCANGACATTAATTTCTTTGCAAGAGAGACCTTTACTACACAAGCTGTGTTGGTTTTGTACTTCAGTCTGAAAGAGACTTCTGCTTTTAGTATACCTGCAGTGCAGTCACCAGGGTTACTCTTTATTTATTGAACATACTGAGTGTGAACATCTATGTCTGGTTTTATCTCTTCAGCACTTCTGGCTGTCACTGACACTGTATAGAATTAGTTTGCCTGTGTTAGAGTATCACAGAATCACAGAACATTAGGGATTGGNTCAAACATTTTTCTCTGCTCTTACGGATTCGATACCTCATTTCCTTTCCAGAGTATGGGAATCTGTTTCATTGGTGAAAGAAACTTTGAAAATTTCCTTCTCGAGGTGAGCAGCACGAAGTCTTTACACCCTTTTTGGTCTTCAGAAGGAAGTTTTAATGCCATCTACAGAAAAATCTCCCAGCACCTTGTGGCCTACACTTGGCAGCAATGTCCCACTTCTCTTTGCAGTCCCAAGTCTATCTGGAAGTTATGCCAACAGCCTGTAGGAAGGGTCTTGCTCATCTGCCAGCAGTCACTTACTGTAGCAGAAGGGTTGTGCCTGCCAGGCTCTGGTACGTGAGAAGGGCGAATGGCTGACTCCTGCTGGCTTAGGTGAGGGTGTAGGGGAGTGAGGGGAGTGCTCCTCCTAATCTTCTTTCTAAAGCAGCATCAGGGAAGAGGCAGTAAGCTGCTTGAGCAGAGCTGACATCTCAAAAGTTATTTTCCAGCTTCAAGAGGCTGTCTCACAAAAGCTGACATGTACTGTTTGGGGTCTTTGGGCTGTCCTGTAACCTAAACAGTCTCTTCTTGTTTGGCAGTATTTAGAACCTCAACCAGGGAACTTTGTTTCCATTGAAGATAAGAAGGTGATGGGAACACACAAAGGTAACTGGCTAAACCACCTTAATACCTGCTTAGAGATAAATGGAACAACAGAGCTTACATTTGGAGGGAGAGATTTTGTCAGCTTCCAGACCAGTCTGCAGCTTTTTTCTAGTGTGATAATTCTGATAATCAATGAAAACTTGCATTGCCCAGTAGGAGATGGAGCCTTGTACTACAGCTGAGCTTGATTATTTGTTCCATGCTGCAAGAAAGTAAGTGATCATTGTTAGGGTTACTCCGTTGATACTAAGTGGTTGTTAATTTAATACCAAGAGACCATTTAATTCTTTCAGAATTACTGTGCTTCACTTCCACATTCCATAGTTCCTAAACTTTACAGAAGGATATTCACCACTCACCTCAGTAGGACATCATCAGATGTGGGCAGGTTGCCTTTCCTTCCCTTCTGTGTGTCCTTCCTTTCCACTTCTCAGCTCTAGCTACCAGAGGAAGGGTGTTGGATGTTCTACTAGTACATCGAGGTGCTGGAGCGAGTGTAGAGGAGGCCAACAAAACTGGTGAAGGGCCTGGAGGATAAATCTGATGAGGAGAGACTGAGAGAGTTGGAGCTGTTTAGTTTGAGGAGGAGGAGGCTAAGGGGAGACCTCATCACTCTCTGTGGTCTGTACCTGAAGCACATGATTTCAAGCTAATCTGTTTCAACTGCAGTATTCTTAGGGTTTGTAAGACCAACATTTCTTGATTTCAGATTTAATCTGTGGCTTTGCTACCACTCAGTCTTACCACAGAGAGGGTGGTCAGGCACTGGAATGGGCTTCCCAGGGAGGTGGTTGCGTTGCCATCCCCTGGATGTGTTTAAAGATGGTTTGGATGAGGTGTTGAGGGATGTGGTTTAGGGGTGAACTTGTAAGGTAGGGTGGATGGTTGGACTCGATGATCCCAGGAGACTTTTCCAACCAGAGTGATTCTGTGATAGTCTGTGAAAGAGTGACCAGGCACTGGAATAGTCTGCCCAGGGTGGTGGTTGAGTCTCTGTCTCTGGATGAGTTTAAAAGATGCTTAGATGTAGTGTTGGGGGGATATGGTTTAGGACTGAACTTGTAGAGTAGGAGTGATGGTTGGACTTGATGATCTCAGGGGTCTTTTCCAACCAGAATGTTTTTATGATTCTATGAAAAGCAAGAGAAGCTGGTAAGACTGAGTGGCAGCAAAACCACAGGTTCAATCTGAAGTGAAGAAGTGTTTGTCTTGCAAACCCTAAGGATACTGCAGGTGAAACAGATGAGCTTGAATTCATGTGGGGGGTTGGACTCGATGATCTCTCGGGTCCCTTCCAACCCCTAACATCCTATGATCCTATGTGCTTCAGGTACAGACCAAAACTTGCAGGTGGGTGTTAGTGTAGTCATTGTCACGCTCCTCCAAGACAGCTTGGTTTGTTACTCTTTGTTTAAGGGGTAAAGGTTTGGGGAAATGACTTGAACATGTTTTGCTGAAAGCAAAGAATCAGAAGTTGCTAGCAGCATTACACTTCCATATTTCTGTAGGTTGGTTCCTCTACACAATAGGCCAGAGGGCTAGACTGAGAGGCCTGAAGGACGCTTGGTTTGTTGTAGACAAAGACGTCAGCACCAGGGAGGTCTTTGTGGTAAGTTAATTCAGCACTGGTGTTGACGTGACTCCTGCTGTATGGAATGTGAGTGTCACCTGGGCAGAATTCTTGGCTTTCCTCTTGGGGGAAACAAACAACTGGTGCAGATCAGCAGACTCAGAATGTCTTGTCCCACGTGGCTTTTCTTGAGTAGAAAATGGTTGAAGATTTTGGTGTAGAAGTTCACAGAATAACAGAATAAGTTCTTCAAACAAAAGGCAGATACTGAAGAGAATCAGCCAATCTGCTGAGCTGTCATGTTCTGCTCTATGACATGAGGATTTTTGTTGCAGTTACTGTGACACCGTGTACAAAGTGGGTGCTGTGTTGTCTTACTCTGGGCTACTGTTTTCTAGTAAAAGAAGCAGTAGCTGGTAAGAGTTTCATCCTTTTGAAGAGCAGGGCAGAACGTGTCTAATGCTGCAAACAGTCGCAGCGTTGATGACTAGTCCTGTGAGGTGGCTGGCAGTTCTGCAGCTTGCTAGCATCGTGCCTGTCTCTTGCTGTTTATGCAGTTGTTATTCTTGTTATCATCACATCAGTATCAAATGAGGTGCTCTGCTACTTGTTGATGTGCCTGCGGGCAAAAAGTCATAATCAGGTGAGAGTTGAGAGAGGAAACAGGCAGGACCACTGAGAAATTTATTTCATGCCCTAGGGGAAGGGTGTGTGTGTGTGTGTGTGTGTGCAGTGCCTTAGCCTGGGAGGTGTTGAGTTGAGAAACTGGAGAAGAGTGGTGGAGCATCTCATGGAGGTAGGAGGGCAGTAGATACTTGAACTCAGCCAGAAGGTGGCAGATACATGACTGGAGGAGAGCGAACGTACCGGGGTGACCGGACTCTCAACAGTGCTGGGTTGCTTTAGTTTTCACTGAAGGCTTCCACCTAGAAGCTGACTGAGTGCTGATGAATTCCTCCTTGTTTACTCGTTTTGCCTTCATTTTGATAGGCTGGGTGCTTCATGGTACAAATAATGTGCCCTCTGGCAAAAGCATCAGTGTTAAATAAGATTTGTCTTTGAAGGCACCGTCAACGGATCACCCCGCGCTGTACAGAGACCTGTTGCGGACAAACCGAGTGCACTGGATAGCAGAGGAGCCTCCTGCAGAGCTCGTTAGAGACAAGATGATGGAATGTCTCTTCAGGTTTCAGCACCAGATGGCACTGGGTAATCAAACCTTGACTTGTTTCTCGTTTTACTTGGTTTGTGAAACTGCAGCAGAGTGGTTTTGCAGCAAGAGCTGAAATGTTTTGGCTTGCCTGCCCGTGTCTGCGCTGTGAAGTGAAGCAGCCCTGTGGAGCAATATCTTGACCTCCACTTCTTTAACCTGGTGATGAAAGGTTTTCTTGTGTAATGTGAACGTGAGGATTCACTGGCAGCTGCTTGGCTGTTTTCTGCTCCAGTGCCTTGTGTGCTGACTCTGAACCAAGATGGGAGCGTGTGGGTGACAGTAGTGAAGCCTCTGAGAGCCATCACACCTGGACAGGTCAGTTACTACAAGTGATTTTCTTTCCTGTGCAGGGCTGTGGCTTATCTGGCTAGTAAGAGCAGTGTTTGTGTTAGCTGGACTGAAGTAGTTATCTGCATGTGAGACCGTGCGTTGGGTTGGCGGGTGGACTTGCTGATCTTGCAGATCTCTTTCAACCTTCATGGTTCTGTGGTTCTATGACCAGCTGGCTCTGTTTTGACTAATAATCAGCTACCTTGCAGGAGGTTACTCTCTCTGGTTTCTCAATCTATACTGCGACCACAGACCATTGTAAACCAGAAGCAAAGAAAACCTCTCTGGTAATCAGCTGTATATGCAGAAGTGGAATCTGTTATCATCTTCAGGAACTAGATTTTAAAAGGGATTCACCTGATAATTGGCCCCTTGATATGGTTTTAATAGTCACATTTTTTTAGTGAATGTCTGTGTCCAGTGAATTTCATTGTCCCTGAAGAGGCCTTTTAACACAGCTGATGTAAACATCTCCATCACATTGTGAACCAGTTGTCTGCAAGTATTTTCTGCCCTTTCCCAGCATACGGTCTGTGCTCTGGCCCTCCCCAAAACTCAGGGAGCCATGGGACACATCAGGAGGGAAGTGGTCTTAGAGCTCTTTGTAGTGGAGAGAGCTGAGCTGACTCCAGCCAGACTTGGCAGTCTGAAGGGTTGTGAGACGAGGCCAGGGGGTCTGTGCTTCTCCTCTCCTGCAAGAACCTGCTGAGCACATCAGGGAGCCCCAGGTGATTCCTTCCAGAAGGTCCTGCTCCAGTAGTCACCCATTCCTGTTTTGGCAAGTGCCACTCTTCTCTGGGGAGAGTCTAGTGAAGGTCTAGATGATACGTGCTCATGCTTTTTCCAGCACAATCCCTTCCACCTCAGGAACTGAAGAATTTGTGATTGTCTTGTAGAGGTTTGTGACAAGATGTCCCCCAAGTTTCTATTTACAGTCCTTTGCATTTTTAACGTCTTTAAAAGCTTTAGTGAGAACAAAGAAAGATGAGCACACTAACTGGCCAGCAGGGCTTGCACACACCGTGCCATCTGTGTTTTATCTCCTAGTTTGCAGTGTTCTACAAGGGTGATGAGTGCTTGGGCAGCGGGAAGATCCTGAGGATGGGGCCGTCGCTGTACACGATGCAACAGGGCAAAACCCGAGAGGAGGGTCCCAAGAAGGAAGAGATTGACAAGATAGAACCAGTAACGTAACACATGGGTTTGTTCACTGAAGGACTTGGGTGGACTTGCTGCCTGAGAGGAATAAAAAGAGTAATAAACATATGTTCATGTTGATCTGTATGTTCTAGAGGTCAGTTGGCCATCAAGTCCCAGCTCTTGACTGTGTTAGCACTGAACAGGTTGAGATCTGAAGCCAGTTTGGTGCCGTTGCGCTGGGCTGGGCGGTGATACTTGTGTGAAGACACATCCAGGGGTGTCTAAAGCTGCTCTGTAATTACCTGTACAGGAATTTTAATACAAGAATCATGTCTGAATTAATAAATCTTTTATGCATAAGTGAGGTGCTTTGGCTGCCTTGGAAGGCCCCTGTCCATAGGTGAGTCCCCGTGTCGTTTCGCAGCAAGTGTCTGTGCTTTGAACTCTGGAAGAGGAACGAGTGGTGCTCAAGTGCCGTGTTCGGAATGAACCCCAAGCAGCAGATACTTATTTTTTGTTTGACAGAGTTTTATAAGAAATCCTTTAGATTCTTCAGCAGATGAAGTAGTGGTTTCAGGTGTTTGTGTAATGCAGAATTAAAATCATAGGGGGCTTCAGAAACAGTGTTGACTGTTGCCTTTTTTAACACCACTAATTTTTTATCGACAGCTGAGTTGAGAGGCAGTTTGGTTTGTCTCCAGGAGAACAGGATGCATCGTTGTGCTTTAGAAAAATGCAAGTTCAAGGCATTTCCTTAGCTCCCTGAATTAGTAATTGAATGTTGTTCTTTATATTGTGCCTAGTTCTGGGCCCCTCAGTTCCAGAAGGAGGAGACAGAACTGCTGCAGAGAGGCCAGCGCAGAGCCACAAGGATGATGAAGTAGAACACCTCCCTGATGAGGAAAGGCTGAGGGAGCTGGGTCTCTTCAGCTTGGAGAAAAGGAGACTGAGGGGTGACCTCATTAATGTTGATAAATATGTGAAGGGTGGGTGTCAGGAGGATGGAGCCAGGCGCTTCTTGGTGTCATCTAATCATAGGACAAGGGGCAACGGGTGTGAGCTGGAACACAGGAGGTTCCACATCAATATGAGAAGGAACTTCTTCCCAGTCAAGGGGACAGAGCACTGGAAGGAGCTGCCCAGGGGAGTTTTGGAGTCTCCTTCTCTGAAGGTGTTTAAAACCCACCTGGATGTGTTCCTGTACAACTTGGTCTAAGTGATCCTGCTGTGGCAGGGGGATTGGACTGGATGATCTTTTAAGGTCCCTTCCAATCCCTAATGTTGTGATAACCTCTGCTCCCTTGGTAAGAGCAATGGGGACCTGCGTGCAACCCCTCCTGCTGCTTCTAAACCCTGGGAAATGCTCTCTGGACCCTGGGCACCTCTGCTGCACTTTCAAATGAATCACCAGAGGAAGAACCACAAGTTCAAAAAAGTTCTTAATTTATTGTAAATTCTCCTTTCCTCTGTGCCGCAATTCCAGTGTTCTGCACATTAATAAATACACATTTGTTAAAAAAAAACACAACAAACAACCTCCAGTGTCTAATCTGCCATAAAGCTTTTAAAAAGTAATAAAAATAGGTTTCAATTTTTTCCATCATTAATACAGCTGACCCTCGTTTACTGCAGCTGGTTGTGATCAGAACAAAAACTACCTACATCTCACTGGGGCAGAATACACAAACACAGCTGTGACCAGAGCTCGTGGAGTCACTCACCGCCAAGTGCCCGACCCTTAGAGCCTTTTCAGTCAGGAGACGTCACGCAGGATGGTCACCGCTTGTGGAGGAACAGCAGCAGTCCTCCCTCTCCCCTTCCAAAAGCCTCCTCCATGCAGCTGGAATTGTGCAGGGGCACAGGGAAACCACAGTGACAGGAGATGTTGCTTCTGTTTTCCTCAGCTCGTGACTTTCTGGGTGTTTTTCACTTTCACCTGGTTAGACAATGAAAAGCCAGTGTCTGCCCCAAGGGGCTGCCGTGGTGAGCAAGGAGCTGCCGAGAGCCTTGGTGGCAGCGAGCAGGTCACGGCCACAACACCGCTGCCCTCTGCGTGGTGTCGTCCCGGGACGGGGAGCAGAGCTCTGCCCCAGGCTGTCAGACACACACTGTGCCACGCTCCGTTGTCCTCCTCTCGTAAACGCCGCAGGAAGGTGAAGACGATGGACAGGCCGCGCGTGACTTCCCTCTACCTGCGGGTCTTGTGGGAAACCCACAGCCTTCCACGTGCCTTTTGAAACAGGGCTTTGCCAAAGACCTGGGCATCCTCACAGACTCCTGCTCGGGTTAGCCATGTGCTCGCTCCAGTGGGACAGAGATCAACAGCAACACAAAACGCTGCACCTGAGGCAGAACTTGTCCCACGGGAGGAAGGTCCTCGTCTCGGGACACACGGGGTTTAGCGCAGAACCAGACCAAAGCAAAAACCTACTGCACAACGACACCAGGTGTCTTCTTGCTCTTGACAAGGGAGACCTCGGATTGACTTCTTCCAAAGAAGGATCTTCTTAAAATCTTAGCCAAAGACTTGTTTTCAGTCCCCAAGCCGAGCTGCTGTGCACTCGAGAGAATCATAGAATCATGAGGGATTGGAAGGGACCTCAAAACATCATCTAGTCCCATCCCCCTGCAAGAGGTCAGAACACCAAGAAATTACAAACAGAAGAGGATTCAGAAGAGGTTGTGCAGAAAAACACCCCGTGTCCTTACAGTGACCCACACCCCGGCAACAAACGCCGCACACGGATGGACCTCAGCGGAACCTGCGCCACCGTGAGAACCCTTTGCACCTTAGGGTGGCTGTTCCATGCAAACCTCAGTTACGTTATCAAAAGCCAAATTCAAGTAAACGTGTGCAATGTTCATATAAAAAATATCAAAACCTCTTTTTAATTGCTTTCTTCTTATCAAATTCAGATCAGTATAAATGTAAAATATACAAAGGAGCTTTTTCTTTAGCGACACCATACAAAATATATAAAAGTATCTACATTTTTATATTTATATAAAGGATCCTTTTTGTCTCAAGACGGCGGGTCCACCGCGGGGTGGACAGAGAGATGCTGGCGTAGAACAAAAGGACACTTGTTGGGATTTTCCTCCCCGGAGCCCAGCAAGCCGAAGGGTCCACGCTGCAGCCGGACCATCTCCTGGGGCATCTCCTGGAGCTGGTCTGGAGGCTGAGGGACTGACTTCCCGCAGGTCCGCTGTCATAACGATGTGTTTTCCCTGGTTCTCCCCAGTAAGAAGCAGCTCCTGCAGCACTGGCTGCACTGCGAGCAGGTCCCGTCCCTCCCAGTGCAGCCCCGTGGCCCTGCCAGGACGATGCCGTGCGGAGCGTCCGGGCGCCGCGGCGAGCGGTCGGGAGTCTGCCGTAACGCGAAACCATGCAGGAAACCACGTCCACCTCGTCACCCTCGCCACGCGGCCAAGCTGATGAAGTTGAGGTGGGCAAGTGGCGACCCCGTGGTGAGGAGTCCAGCACCGGGCGGCAGCAGCAGCAGTCACAGGTTCCTGATGGTTCAGATGGACGTCTCGTTACTGCCTCTGTCGGGGAGAAGATGCAAACACGCAGGCTCAGGGTGAGACAGGCTCTGGCAAACCGTTCCCCCAGACCCACCAAACCCTTCTTGGAAAGGCCTCGTGCTCACTGAAGTTGCCGTGACTTGCCCAGGACGGGCAGGCAAGCTGCGAGGAACCAATCCTGGCAGCAGACAGGAGGTGCGCTCTTTGGAAGAAGCTCTACAGAGGGCGTGGGTTTGGCCAACATTTAGGTGAAGAGGGAAGGTTCACGTGACCTGCTGCCCGGCAGCAGAGCCGTACGTTACGCACACGGTGCGCAGGGAAAACGGTAGCTTGGTGCAAGCTGGCTCCTCACTCCCCAGTGATGACTCCATTAGCTGGTAGCAGCCAGCTGCCGCCTGCTAGAGACACACAGGTAAATTGCTGGGTTAATGGTTGGACTGGTTCCACATCAGTATGAGAAGGAACTTCTTCCCAGTGAGAGTGACAGAGCACTGGAAGGGGCTGCCCAGGGGGGTTGTGGAGTCTCCTTCACTGGAAACATTTAAGACCCACCTGGATGTGTTCCTGTGTGACTTGGTCTAGGTGGTCCTGCTATGTCAGGGGGATTGGACTAGATGGTCTTTGGAGGTTCCTTCCAATCCCTAATGGTTCTATGATTAAAGGTCTCTTCCAACCAAAGAGATTCTGTGACATCTGTTTCACAGATTTCCAAGGAGTCACTTGGTCACAAAGATGGCTTCAGCTACCAGTTTGCCCACCGTAGTTGTTACTATTAGTTGCACTAAGGATTCAAACTCTTTGGTTTCAGCAGGTTCTTTCTTTTTGCTGCTCAGCCTGGCAGAGCTGGACCTGGAAGCTCCAGGTCCCCTTGTTCTAGCTGAAGAAGTAAACTGCCTGGCCAGCACTAGCCTGCTTCGTGTTCTCCTTGTGAGTTCTGTGCCTGCCCACATGTAGCACAGCCTCAACAAGAAGGTGTTGCTGAGCTTTTCTGGACATAGAATCATTAGGGATTGGAAGAGGCCTCGAAAGATCATCTAGTCCACTCCCCCTGACACAGCAGGACCACAGGTGGCCATCGCTGAGCCATTCCCGTGCCTGGCAGCAAGACCGAGTGGAAAAGGCCCATCCTGGTTCTGGTGATGTGTGCAGCCCACAAGGGCCAGGGAAGGTGATGACTTCGGCAGCTCTCCAGGCATGGAAGGGGCAGAAAATTCACGCAGACATGGGAGCCCAGTTTGCCGTGGCCAGTGGGCGCTGTGCCCAGTGCAGCAAATCCCTCTGCGAGGTGACGGAGCAGAGCTAAGGTTGAAGGACTCTGGTCCAGTCACCACGTGGGACCCTT
Source organism: Rhinopomastus cyanomelas (assembly GCA_013400115.1). Classification (NCBI taxonomy): domain Eukaryota; kingdom Metazoa; phylum Chordata; class Aves; order Bucerotiformes; family Rhinopomastidae; genus Rhinopomastus; species Rhinopomastus cyanomelas. The sequence continues at coordinate 120,790 of VXBP01002393.1, forward strand.
GCTCATGTGGGAGTTCGGAGCTGCGCAGTGGAGGTGCAGATCGGCGCTACGGGAGGTCTGCCAGGGCCACCCAAGCTGGCACTTACTCTGAGTCGGAGGTGTCGGCGTGTCCTGTCCCCACGTGCACACTCATGGCCATGCCGTTGAGCTGGTCTCGCGACGGCTCCCTCCGAGCACTTTTTACTGTCACCCCCGAGTCTGAGGGCGAGCGGACCCCATCGCTGGTCCCCAGGGACGCAGTCCTGGATGAGATCGTGGTCTGATTGTAATCGGACAGCTTCTCCCGCAGCCGGTTCTTCATGTTCTTGTCCACCAGCGGGGGCGGGTAGGTGACTTTGTTTTTCAAGATGCCTGTCACACAACAGAGGCAACAGTGAGAATCCAAAACACATCAGGCACTTCTTTTATCAGGCTGAACACAGGCAAGAAGTGATGTTTGGAAGTTCTTAACCAGACCTTGAGTTTCTCATTCCATATCCAGAAGATTAGAGAGCAGCAAGTACCCACTGCCTTCCCCCTGCAGACCTGCTCAGGCAGGCTGGAGCCATTTCACAGCATCACAGAACATTAGGGATTGGAAGGGACCTCGAAAAATTATCTAGTCCAATCCCCCTGACACAGCAGGATCACCTAGACCAAGTCACACACAAACACATCCAGGTGGCTTTTAAACATCTCCAGTGAAGGAGATTCCACAACCTCCCTGGGCAGCCCCTTCCAGTGCTCTGTCACCCTCACTATGAGGAAGTTCCTTCTGATATTTATATAGAACCTCCTCTGTTCCAGCTGACACCCACTGCCCCTTGTCCTATCACTAGATGACACTGAGAAGATCCTGGCTCCATCCTCCTGACACCCACCCCTCACATATTTATAGACATTAATGAGGTCACCCCTCAGTCTCCTCTTCTCCAAGCTTGGAAGCTCTTCCCTGAGAGAGCCACCACATGAGCTAATTAGCAGCCACTCAGTTTCCCAGTCCGACCGTGAGGCTGCGCTACCTTTCCTCTGTTCTGGCTGCTGGTTATTCTGGTGGGACAGAGGTCTGTTCTCCTTCTGCTGCCCTTCGTTCTCCTTGTCCTGCGGCGCTTCGTTGCTGTGGTTCACCTGGTTCTCCCTGTGAAGCTCTACGTTGACCTTGGTCTCAACCTTGAGCTTCTGCTTCCCGCCGAGGTCCTCGCTGTCGCTGGCTGTTAAGCACTCTGTGGGCCAATAGGGTTTCACATGATTGGGAAGGGTATCAACTGCAATGCAAAAAAACAGCAGCTCGAGAATGACTTCTGGAATGTTCTGTGAATCACCACCCAGCCAGTCCTGCTCCCTGCGGCTGGGCACGGGTTTTGGCTCAAACCAGAGCAATCCCTGACACGATCCTTGCTGGGCTGCAGTGCCCTTTGGGTGCAGAGATGTCCACGAAAGACACACAGCACGATGGCAGGATGTCCAAACCTTTCCTAGAGCAGGGTCCCGGCTCCTGCATAGAGAAGCGTGAGGCAAACCGGCCCTCCTGGCTCTGCAGAGCTGGTGGTCTCACCTGCTCCGTGGGGAAGATGGTTTCTGAAGGGTTAGGGAACCCAGGGCACCTTGCACGGTGCGCAGCGTGCCGGCGCACCGTCCGTCCAAGCTGACACACCTTTAGGACAAGGTGAACCGTGCCAAGAGATACCTGCACTCTGCCACACGGCACCGGTATGAAGGGCCCGTGATCTCCAACTCTTTATAGCCAGGACTTTCCTGACACCAGGAAATCCACACACCTGTACTGCATGAGCAGAGGCAGGTGAACCCACTGCTCTCCCCTCACGCCGCGGGTACCTTTGGGTGTGCTGTGGAGGGGGCCGTGCTCGTTGGTTTTGGAAGCAGACGTGTTCCACTTCTTCTCCGCCTCGAGCCCGTCGTCCTCGCTGTCTGAAGAGTGGGAGGAGGCGTAAGAGCTGCTGTGCTCGTCGAGGGACAGCTCGCTGTCCGAGTCCGAATCGTGCTCTGCAAACATGGGAAGGGCAAAGAGAGCCGTGAGAGTCTGCACCAGAGCGGAGAGAGACACCCGGGGAGAGAGCAAAGGCAGGTGCCTGGTCCAGGCCAGGCCAGGGATGGGCTCTTCTGGCTGTCAGAAGGGTCACAAGGGCTGTGCCATCGGCTGAAGCGACCGCCGGACACGCAGCTGCCGGGCTCAGCCAGCGGGCAGGAGCTTCTCACGTGCACACAAGGTGCAGAAAGCAACAGGGACACCTTGATCTCCCCACTCAGTGGTCAGAACACTAACTCCAAGGAATCTCAGTCAACACGACACAGAGCTAAACCAAGGTGCACAGAAAACAGCAGCAGTCTGCAAATGCACTTAAAATACTCAAAACCTGCTATAAGGCCACAAAACTCAACATCAAGACCTCAACAACAGTAACTTGGAGAACAGACACTTCCCATCTGCTCGTGCAAACACACGGCAGCGGAGGAGGACATTGCCTCAAGGTCTCACACGTCAAAACATCTCTGGTTAAAAACCAGGAGCAGCATTTGTGAGAAGGAAGAGGGTGCCAGAAGCTGTCAGCAGCTCTGACAGCTGCCAGATCAAAACAGAACCGTCGCGAGAAGCAGGTATGTGGCACTTTCCTTCCAGGATTCCCAAGTAAAGCAGCCACTGCACAGCTTGTTGCACCAGGAGCACCACAAGGATGAGACACACGAAGCCAGACCAACTCTTCTTCCTGTTCCAGAAGGCTCTGAGAGAAGTTCTGAGAAGGAGAGGGCGCACGGCTGCGTCAGAGCATCCAGAATCAATTCTTACCGTTGGATTTTGATGGATTCCTGTGAAAAATGGAGGAATCTGCTTCGGTTTGACCAGCCCTTGCCTGGCTTGAGGATCCACTGAGCTTATGAGCAGCTTCATCCCTTTGAGAATAAGAACAGAGGACAACTTGCTTGGTCACTTCACGGCTCTTAGCAACAGGGCAGACTTGAGGCAGACTTGCAGATGAGTCAAAAGCAGGCAGCTGCAGTGAACACTGGCCAGCCCGTGCTCGACTGTCAGTGATGCTCTGTGCAGCAAGACACAGGCTACCCTGCTGTAGCTGTCTGCCTCTGGCCACAGGAACCACAGTGTGAAAAGTTAATGAGCTCCCTGAGCCAGGTCTGAATCCTCCCAGGCAGCCAGCACAGCCCCTGGAGTTAATGTGACACCGCTGCAGGGTCGCATCTCCCCGCTGAAAACGCAGGGAGAGGAAAACACGTAGGAGAACCGACAGCCACGTGCACCAAACCACGTAACAGGCACAAAACAAGCAGCACTGCAACCACAACATCTCTGCTTTCCACACGAGCAGAGACAAGGGAAAGGGAAGCCCCTGAAAGCCATGCACCTGCCACCTGATTACCTGAGAATATGAGCAAGGTAGCTATTGTGGCTCTTGGCTGACCTGACGGTGCTCTCGAGGGAGACGGTGGATTCCCCGAGAGTCGTGCGGTACATGTTCGGCTCCTCTATGTAGGTGTTGTTGCAGTTCAGAGATCGCTGAAGGGAAAAGAGACACAGAACAGCCGTGAAGGAGACCTCAAAGAGCCCAGGTCACTCACAACAGCGAACGACACCACCAAGAGCCCACTCCACCCACCAACGTACTAAGTTTTCAAGGAACCAACTGGTTTTTGACACTGAGGGGAAGAATTCTTCTTCTTTTGAAAGTTTAAACTGAGAAAGTCCATCAGTGATCTTTCACAGAACCATTAGGGATTGGAAGGGACCATGAAAAGATCATCTAGTCCAATCCCCCTGCCACAGCAGGATCACCTAGATCCAGTCACACAGGAACACATCCAGGTGGGTCTTACACTTCTCCAGAGAAGGAGACTCCACAACCCATCTGGGCAGCCCCTTCCAGTGCTCTGCCACCCTCATCGTGAAGAAGTTCCTTCTCATACTGATGTGGAACCTCCTCTGTTCCACCTCACACCCACTGCCCCTTGTCCTATCATTAGATGACACAGGGCAGAGCCTGGCTCCATCCTCCTGACACCCACCCTTCCCATATTAATGACCATTTTCACACAATTCACAGCAAGCAAGCTCACGAGTCATAGAATCATAGAATCACAGAATCATTAGGGATTGGAAGGGACCTCAAAAGATCATCTGGATCAGCCACCCGCAGGTAGCTGGTAATTTCCTTTAGCTAACTTCTACCAGCAAGAAGATATTTTTCCCCAGTGTTCTCTCCTTACAGTTAATAACGTAGCTCTTGTTGCAGTGGAATCATCTGGAAGAGGTTTCTTCCCAGTTAAAGTGTTCTTCAAGTGCTTCCTGACTTCTTTGTTAAACACACAGTGGAAGAAGAAAATGAACAGCCCCTGGATCATTTGGAGAGAGAAGAACAAACGTAACGGATCCATTTGTAGCCCATTGCTCCAACAGCAGGAACTATTTTCTACTTTGTAGTGAAACTACATTGACTGATCTCACAGGACTCCTTCCTAATCTGCTTTCAAGATCAAACGTCCATAAAAGGTCTCGGAAGACAGACCCATCACAACGTCCTTCTCCAGGATTCACAGAGCAGAGCTTGTGGTAGGAGCCACCCTCCCCTGTCCTTTGGAAAGCAACTTTCTTCTCCAAACACCCAACAGGACCCTCACTGTCCCACTGGAAGCCACTGCAGGTTCTTTAGAGGTTGTAGAGGCACGAAGACTTTAGAGCTTTTAAATTGATGATGGTGATACGGCATCGATAGCAGCACGTAAAGCTACCACAGCCTCTAGTGAAGCCCCTGGAAATGGGGAACTTCTGTGGTGCTGCAGATCACAGCCCTTGGTGCTGGTGCTACGAGAAAGCCTGGTAAACCATGGACAGGTAGTGGGGGTACAAAGGTCCCAGCTTCGGCCCCATCCGTTCCTCGGTTCAGCGGAGATCACTACAGCCCCCAGGGCTGGGCAGCTGTTAGGTGCCAGGAACACACATGAACTGCTGTTGCTGAGGGCTGGGCTCACACACACGTGCACCTTCAGGTGTGCTTGCTCAGAGGGCACTAATGCAGCTGCCACATCATCAGCGACTCGTGTTGGAGATACAGCCTGTGGAAGCCAACCCCTGGTGAAGCTGCAGCTGTGCCAACATCACAAGGTGCCTGCACGCCATGAGTTCAGCCAGAGCAGTTGACTCAGAGTGACTTCAAACTTCAAGCCCACTTTCGAAACGTTCAGTGGAGTGTGATCTGAGCTGGCACTAGTGCTTTGGGATTTTTCATTAAGAAAACTGAAATGAATGTCTCCTTAAAAGCAGAAGTTCAAAGAGGGCAGTGATGCGAAGCACCACACAGCACCGGGGCTCTCTGAGCAAGCCTGGAGAACGCCAGCTGCCAAGTTTCCTCCCTCTCATCACCTTTTGATTTCATTTTATTTTAGGCTTGTGGAAGCCTGGTTTTACAGCCTGAGTACCACAGCATCACAGTGCATTAGGGATTGGAAGGGACCTCAACAGATCATCCAGTCCAATCCCCCTGCCACAGCAGGATCACCTAGACCAAGTCACACAGTCAGTCAGGGTTAGAAGGGACCACAGGATCATCCAGTTCCAACTCCCCTGCCATGGGCAGGGACACCCCACCCTAGATCAGGCTGGACAGAGCCTCATCCAGCCCAGCCTTAAACACCTCCAAACTGGTGAACACCATGAAGCTTCGCGACTCCCTCCATACTGGTTCTCACACAAAAACTGCTTTCTGCATCTTTAATCAGCAAGCGTGAACACCAGGACAGATAACCAGTAATGACCTCTTGCTGTATTTAAAAATCATTACTGGACTCATTTCCCTAGACAGTACTTTGTGAAAGACTTGGAGTCATCTACTCTGGATGAAAAAAAACCCCAGTCGCTTGTTTTGCAACATAACACAGAATCACACAGAACATTAGGGACTGGAAGGGACCTTGAAAGATCATCTAGTCCAATCCCTCTGCCAGAGCAGGATCACCTTGACCAAGTCACAGAGGAACATGTCCAGGAGGGTTTTAAACATCTCCAGAGAAGAAGATTCCAAAACTCCCCTGGGCAGTCCCTTCCAGTGCTCTGTCACCTTCACTGGGAAGGAGTTCCTTCTCATATTGATGTGGAACCTCCTCTGTTCCACCTGACACCCATTGCTACTTGTCCTATTAGATGACATTGAGCAGAGCCTGGCTCCATCCTCCTGACACCCACCCTTCACATATTTATAGACATTAAAGAGGTCACCCCTCAGTCTCCTTTTCTCCAAGCTGAAGAGACCCAGCTCCCTCAGCCTTTCCTCACAAGGACTGTCAATGATGAGCACCCAAAAGATGGCAACAGAGATTTCGCTTGTAGAGAAGACGATACAGGTGTCACTGCCTACTGGTATTTATCTGTCAGAGGTTCCAACAGCAGAGCACTTATCTTTAGATGATTAAGAGCTGGAGAAGCAGTTACACAAAGACACAGTTTTGGTGAAGAGGAACCTGTCTTTGAGTAAGGACCAAACACTGTACTTGACATCTCTGTCCTCCTTCAGTCACTCATGTTTAGCAAGTGTTTGGAGCTCTGGGTAGGGCACCACACTCACCAAGGTCTGCCACAGACACGATGCCATCCAACTTACCTGCAGGCAGCTGAAAACAGCAAACAGGTAGTGAAAAGTCATGACGTCGCTGTTCACCGCCATCAGCCCCAGCAGCCATGTGGCACTGACAAGCAACAAGAGCAGGAACGCCGTTCGCAGCACGGAGCTGTAGAGCAAACACAGGCTGTCGTTTGCGGGGTGAGAGGTTGCCAGAGCAAAGCCCAACCTCTCCACACGGGCAGTGCCTGGTGCCAGTTCAGGGCCCTTTGGGAAAATCAGGGCAGTGTCCACCAGCTCCCACCTCTCCCACTGCACTGCTCAACTTTGCAGATTCAGGTGATTTTAATTTCCTAAGGCTTTCCACGCCATGAGGCTGTTTGCCAAGCCCCTGCCTGCCTGCCTTGTTGACTTTGAGGAAGAGGTCTGGGCAATAACTAGCCAAACCCCTGCTTTCCTGCCTTGTTGACTTTGAGGAAGAGGTCTGGGCAATAACTAGCCAAACCCCTGCTTTCCTGCCTTGTTGACTTTGAGGAAGAGGTCTGGGCAATAACTAGCCACGTTCATCTTGTCTGTGTTGAAGTTCGCTCTTCTCGGCATCACGGAAGCAGAGCGCGGCCCAGGGTTCTGGAAGGAGGGCACTCGGGGGCATCGCTGCCTTAACAACACGACTTCACAGACGCTTTGAGAAGACACTCCCAACTGCAGTGGCAGAAGTCCTGCACCCTGAGTCAGGCAGCTGCCTTCCAGCAGCGCTTACACTCTGTTTGTTTAAGGAGATTTCAGAAACCCACAGAAGTTCCCCGATGGCTGGGGCTGAATAAACAGCTAGAGGACACCTTTTGAAATCTCATACAGCTACCTGTTAGACAAAGAGAAGGTCTGACTTGCCACTGGCTAATCACATTTCAGTTCCTGGGAACGTTCTGAGCTCTGGGCAAAACAGACACCACTGAGAACAGGCTGCCACGACAGCTTGAGCAAGGGGCAGGCTGCAGCTTGCAAGGCTTCCTGCTCGTCCTGTGGCAAGTGGGACCGGGGGGAGGCTGGCCCTCAGCATGGGAATCAGAGCAGGCCTCTGCCACAGACACTGTCCCGAGGCCAGACCTTTCCCTATTGCCTCAGTTCTCCTGCTGGTGGTGCAGAGCACCATGGTGGGGGTTCTCCAAGGGAGCCCCAGGAACAGCTGCTGGAGAAACAGCTCCAACTGCCTCTACTGACGCTGTCTCCTCCAAATGCGCTTCTAGTTCCTGCTCCAACACTTGACTTTGGGCACTTCTCTTCCTTCATTATTCCCGCCTGGAACCCCTTGCTCCAGATTTTTAACCCCAAACTCACACGACTCCAGTTTTCTCAAAAGAACGTTGTCTTCGTCTGCACGACGCCCTCATTGCGAGCACGAAGATCACGGTGTTTATCTGGAAGGGAAACGGAGACAACAGCATGGACCCCGTCCGCACATCCGACAGAGCCCGGCCTCCAGGGCGAACACGACTTTTGTTTGTGCTCCTGGGGGCCACCAACATTTTCAATTTACAGCTCTCCAGGTTCTGAGACACAGCCCCTTTCAAGCCAACGTAGTCGACATGGTGGGACTTGATCGGGATGAAACCCAGTAAGGCTGCCCTGTGCAAAAGAGACTGGAGTGGAGGATAAAACCTCAACAACAGCAGTCCTTGTCCGCACCAGAGGCTGCTCGGCTCAGCATCTTGTTCCAGCTGGCCCAAACCGGGACACAAGGATAAGTCTCATGGCAAGCAAGCAGTGATAATCCCCTCGAGTAATCCTCCAGGCTCCCAGATTCCTGCAGACAGGACACACCAGGCAGGGCGGTGCATTTTGTACTTGTAGTAAGCCCTGGGAATTTGTCTGTCTCTAGGACTTTTTTACTCGTTACGTAGATTATGAACCACAGAATCATAAGGGATTGGAAGGGACCTCGAAAGATCATCCAGTCCAATCCCCCTGCCACAGCAGGACCCACCTAGACCAAGTCACACAGGAACACGTCCAGGTGGGTCTTACACTTCTCCAGAGAAGGAGACTCCACAACCCCCCTGGGCAGCCCCTTCCAGTGCTCTGTCACCCTCACTGGGAAGAAGTTCCTTCTCAGGTTGATGTGGAACCTCCTATGCAGGTAACGCTGTTTGTTCTCAGTCTGCCATCTCCTGTTGCTGCTTGTGTTTGATAAGTCACTGCAATGGTTGGCTCCACAGTAATCTTCTGTAGACCACCATGCTGCTACAGGCTCCCCCCCCTGCCCCCTACTCTTCTCCAGACTAGGTGGCTCCTAGTTGGACCTCTAGTGGGGTGTTGTCCCATGTCTCTGCTTACTTGTGATCCCAATCTAATCTACACTGCTTGCAGGTCCACTTCATACTTTGAGATAAGACCAGAAGTGTATCACAGTACATTAGAGTTTGGAAGGGACCTCATAGATCATCTGCTCCAATCCCCCTGCCACAGGAGGACCACCTAGACCAAGTTGCACAGGAACACACCAAGGAGGGTTTTAAACATCTCTGGAGACAGAGACTCCACAACCCCCTTGGGCAGCCCATTCCAGTGCTCTGTCACCCTCACCACGAAGAAGTTCCTTCTCAGATTGATGTGGAACCTCCTCTGTTCCAGCTTACACCCACTGCCCCTTGTCCTATCATCAGATGACACTGAGAAGAGCCTGGCTCCATCCTCCTTCACATACTTATCAGCATTAATGAGGTCACCCCTCAGTCTCCTCTTCTCCAAGCTGAAGAGCCCCAGCTCCCTCAGCCTTTCCTCATCAGGGAGGTGTTCTACTGCCTTCATCACCTTCATGGCTCTGCGCTGAACTCTCTCCAGCAGTTTGCATTCAAGGTAAGAGCCACAACACGAATACTAATCCTCTGGTGCTCTGGTAACTGAGGAAAGCTTTAAGGGAGAAGTTAAACTCCCCTGCATTCTTTTAACTCCCTGAAATTAAATGCTTTCATATTCCTTTAGGACTTGTGGATGAAGTGACTTACAACGGATCACCTGGCTGATTTACTTCATATGCTCACCGACCAACCCTTCCAACGCGGAGCAAAGCAGATGGGAACAAGCACACAGGTTCGTGGCAGCCCTCTGATTCCCAGGAGCTTAGCTCATGTTTTATCTGTTTACCCAGAAGAGGCAAGCTCGAGGACATCAGCTTCAGGTGTTGCTGTGCATTATGGCTACTGTTTGATGAAACACAAAAGTGAAGGTAGCCGTGAGGGACTCGTGTCGACTCCGTCATACTTACAACCACGACAATTACGATGGGCCCAGCGAAACTCCAGATGAGAGTGTCGTGAACAGACAACCAGCAGAAATCAGGGTTCCCATAGCCTTGTGGATCCAGACCAACAGCAAGCCCTGGGTCAAATCAAGAGCAACTTGATCAGAAGGGTGCAGCTAGGATCTGTGCAGCTGGGAACCTTTTCAAATCACAGAAGCACTCAGCCTGGAAAAGACCCCTGGGATCATCGAGTCCAACCTTCTACCCTTCCTTGCAAGTTCACCCCTAAACCACATCCCTCAACACCTCATCCAAAAGATCTTTAAACACATCCAGGGATGGCAACTCAACCACCTCCCTGGGAAGCCCATTCCAGTGCCTGACCACCCTTTCTGGGAAAGATGTTTTCCTAATATCAAGTCTAAGCCTACCCTGTTGTAGCTTGAACCCAGTCCCTCTTGTTCTATCACTAATTCCTTGTGAGAAGAGACTAGCACAAACCTCTCCACAAGGTCCTTTCAGGTAGTTGTAGAGAGTGATGAGGTCTCCTCTCAGCATCCTCTTCTTCAAACTAAAGAGCCCCAGCTCTTTCAGTCTGTCCTCATAAGATTTGTTCTCCAGGCCCTTCACCAGCTTAGCTGCCCTCCTTGGCTCCAGCACCTCCACGTCTTTCTTGTACTGAGGTGCCCAGAACTGGACACAGTACTCAAGATGTGGCCTCACCAGTGCCAAGGACAGGGGGGCAACAACCTCCCTACTCCTGCTGGCCACACTATTTCTAATGCAAGCCAAGGGTGCCAGATGTGTTCAACAAGACAGTCTGGGAACTGAAAACCAAGACAAACACTGAAATAAAACTTTTCTAAGCCCAAACTGTCCCACTGGTTGCTCCCTATCAAGTGACACTACAGGTTTTGCTACCAGAACAAAGTCCAGCCTCACAAAAATGACAACAAATGCAAGTCTCAAATTCATTCTTCAGCTAAAGTCAAACTCACAGAGGGTGATGAAAGCCTTGAGGGCGAGTGACATGTTGAGGAATTTCAATATGCAGCAGAAGGACATGAATCATAACTGGGGAGATGTCTGCAGCACAGAAAAGCTGCAAGCTGGCTGCTGCTGGGATACAACCAGAGACAAAGGAACCTGGGAACTCACCAGAGTTAACTGCTTCAGCTCAGGTGGGATTCGTCTGGAGATGCCATCCTTCCCTTGAAATGGAATTTGCTGACGCCCCTGAGGCAATTGAGTTAAGAACACACCCTTTACTGCTTTATCCTTCAAAGCCTGGATGGTTCCAAGGGATTCTTTGAGTCAAACCTCCACCTGATGATTTACAGGTGCCTGATGTGGTGACCTGCACCACACCCACGTGGCAATGGACATGCATTGCTGCATTTGAGCTCCAGAATCATAGAAGCTTTTAAGCTGGAAAAGGTGTATGAGATCAAGTCCTAACAACCACACTTACTGTCCCAAGCACCACACTTACACATCTTTCAAATTCCTCCAGTGACTCAACCACTGCCTGTTTCCTAATGTCCAACCCAAACCCCCCTGGAGCAAACTGATGGGATGATGTTTCCTATCATCCTATCCCTTGTTACCTGGGAAAAGAGACTGACCTCCACCTTGCTACAACCTCTCTCCAGGTAGCTGTAAAAAGGTGTCCCTCAGCCTCCTTTCCTCCAGACTAAACAACCCCAGTTCCCCCAGCTGCCCTCACAGGACGTGAGCCCCAGCCCCTTCCCCAGCTTTGCTGCCCATCTCTGGACGTGCTCCAGCACTTTGGTGTCTCTCTTGTAGTGGGGGGCTCAACACTGAACACAGAGCTGAGGGGTGGCCTCACCAGTGCTGAGTATGAATGGGACAACCACTCCCCTACTGCTGCTGGCCACACTATTCTAATGCCAGCTGGGATACTGTTGGCCTTCTTGGCCACCTGGGCACATTGCACCCCTGCATCCAATAAAGGACAAAGATTCTTCCTGGTCCTCCTGTTGTTAATATATTTATAGAAACATTTGTTATTGTTTTTTCATGGCACTAGCCAGACAAGTTCTAATTGGGCTTTGGTCCTTCTAATTTTCTCCCTGTATAACCTCACAATGTCCTTGTAGTCTCCTCCTTAGTGGCCGGTCCCTTCTTCCAAAGATCATAAACACCTTGTGATCGCTGTGCACAAGACAATCTCCAACCCCAGCATCACCACCACTATGCTCAAGAGAATCAAAACTCACACTCAGGCCCATTCCACCACCTCTCCTTCCCAGCTTGCCCCTTCTGAAGAGTTTGTCACTCAGTGCAAGTCACCCCACCAAGTTTCTGCGCAATTCTCCTACTTTCCAGGAGCTTCCAGCCAGTCCTGCTTGTTGCATGTGCTGCAGGCACTGGTGCCAGTGCTTTCCAGCTGGGCTATGGATCCTCCTGCCTTTTTGGAGGGGAATCATGGAATTAAATCATTAGGGATTGGAAGGGACCTCAAAAGATCATCTAGTCCAATCCCCCTGCCACGGCAGGATCACCTAGCCCAACTGGCCCGATTCCTGCGTGACTAGTCTCAGGCACTTTCATGGCTTCTACCATGCCAATGCCCCTTGCATCTTTGCAGCAGCATGGATCTCCGTCCCCTGTCTTCACTGAAGGATCTTGATGGCACACTACCCCTCAGATATTGGCGTGCCACCCCCAGGCTTGTCTCCAGTGATGTTAGTTTTATCCCTTCCCCCTTCAAATCCAGTTTAAAGCTCTTCCAGGAGCCCTGCCAACCCCTGTGCAAAGATCCTCTTCCCTCTTTGAGACAGGTGTACCCCATCTGCAGAGGGCTTCACTCTTCAAGACCCAGAAACCGATCCCTCCGAGGCTTATGGCCAGTGACATATGGCAAATGCCTGCATGATGCTGGCTGGGCACCGGGGGCACGTGTGTCCTGACCGGAGTGGGCAGCCAAGGCTGCTCTCCGCAAAGACAAGTCCCGCGCGTTCGTAAATGCCTCTTCGGAATCGAAGCCGGAGCGCTCCGAGTAAGAGACACTGGGAAAGGGAGAGGGAGCTGAATTTCACTCCTGCTGCTCCAAGCTGGCCCACAGCCAATACTCACATCTGGTGGAGGCCCAAGGTCTGTGAAAATTAAACTGGCTCTTTGGCAAAGCAGTGGATATTGGATCTGTGTTCTCTGAACTGAGGAATGAGACAGGACTGGTCTCCCTCCCTGCTCCCACTGGCCCTTCCAGCAGCCCCTTCAGCAGTTGCCTTCCAGAAAGAATAAGCCATAAATGATTAAAGGACCATAAAGCATTTTATACAGTTTATAATTCCACAGACACAGCCTGATTCCCAGGTCTTGATTTACCCATTAGTGGGACTTCGGCTGCGCTTCGGACTGAACATCTGGCTCTGCGAGGAACTGGCAGACAGCAGTGTTTTTTCACTCTCAGAATCATGCCCTGAAGTTCTCCATTAAGCAAATGGGGCAAACTGGAGTCTTTGGGTACCAGGTTCAAGTTTTAGTGCGGCCACCAAACTTTACGTCAGCTCCATAACCCTCTACCCAAAGGCAGGATTAAGCCAATGCGATGTAACGCAGAGAATCACTTGGGGACGTCGGCTGAGCGCTCCAGCCTGGCCGTCCTGACTAGACTGAGCTGTGCAGGCTCATGGGGTGTTTGGCCCCATGGCCAAGCATCCTATGGGGACCGGTACCCATGCCAGGGGTACCCCAAGAGCACACTGTGGGGAGGTGGTGCTGCGGGGAGCGTGGTTTGACCCTCCTGAGCTTTCGCCTGCTCAGTGACCATGTGTGACTCGGGCAGCTCTGGGTCACCTTCCCCTCTCTCCTCACTCATCACCGTGCTCAGTATTCACAGGAGATACCAGAGCTGAAGAGGCTCTTTATCTCAGGGATACTGGTGGGAGGGCTGTGTAAGAACCTGTTTGAACACGAGCACTGTGGTCGCTACGGCAAAGCAGTTATTGTAGGTTAGACTGTTGTCATGAAGATGACAACAGGAGACCAGTAGGTTAGACTATTGTCATGAAGATGACAACAGGAGGCCAGTAAGTTAGAGTGTTGTCATGAAGACGACAACAGAAGAGAACTGAAGGGGTCTTGCCAGGTGCCAAACCCAACCCTTTCCTCTCAAGGCAAGGAAGTAATAAAGTCTCTCCTAGATGGATTAAAGGATATCTTAAAATGAGAAAACTTAAAGCAAAATTTAAATATTCCACTATCTCTCCCCATGAAGGAATAATTGAACTTTAGGGACTGGAAGGGACCTCAAAAGATGATCTAGTCCAATCCCCCTGACACAGCAGGATCACCCAGACCAAGTCATTCAGGGTTAGAAGGGACCACAGGATCATCCAGTTCCAACTCCCCTGGGCAGGGACACCCCACCCTAGATCAGGCTGGACAGAGCCCCATCCAGCCTGGCCTTAAACACCTCCAAGGATGGGGCCTCCACCACCTCCCTGGGCAACCCATTCCAGGCTCTCCCCACTCTCACAGTGAAGAACACCCTCCTCATATCCACTCTAAATCTACCCATCTCCAGCTTTGCACCATTCCCCCCAGTCTTGTCACTACCTGACATCCTAAAAAGCCCCTCCCCAGCCTTTTTGTAGCCCCCTTCAGATACTGGAAGGCCACAATGAGGTCACCTGGGAGCCTCCTCCAGACTCAACAGCCCCAACTCTCTGCCTCCATAGGAGAGGTGCTGCAGCCCTCTGATCATCCTGGTGGCCCTCCTCTGCACTCACTCCAGCACGTCCACATCCCTCCTGTAATAAGGGCTCCAGAACTGGACGCAGTGCTCCAGGTGGGGTCTCACCAGAGCCGAGTAGAGGGGGAGAGTCACCTCCCTCGACCTGCTGGCCACACTTCTCCTGATGCAGCCCAGGATCCGGTTTGCCTTCTGGGCCACAAGTGCACACTGCTGGCTCATGTTGAGCTTTTTGTCCACAAGCGCCCCTAAGTCCCTCTCCTCAGGGCTACTCTGCAACCAGTCACAGCCAGAGGGACCTGGACAGGCTGGAGAGGTGGGCACAAGCCAACCTGATGGGGTTCAACAAGACCAAGCGTAAGGTCCTGCGGCTGGGTCGAGGCAATGCTAAGCACAAGCGCAGGCGGCACAAATACCTCTGCGCTGCCGGCAGTATGTTCTTATCTGAGCGAATAGAAGTAATTGGATAGAAGTTAACTGGCTGCCTGTGATCTGATTTCCCATATGGCAGCGGATAACGCGCCGAGACGCTCCAACCCAAAAGCCTCTCTCCAACTGTTCTGCAGAAGGCACTTCCTGAGGAGCCGTCTGCCTATGTTAACGCAGCACCGTGGGCTCGGGGCGGCGCTGGAAATGTCTTGACTGCAAAAACAGGCACGGTGAGGGCGGAGATGGATGTGCTCCCGCGGACCACCTTGGAACAGTTTAAAAGATTACTGCCTCCAGCTTTTCATGACTTTTCCTCAACAGGAATTTATTGCCTTTGTATCTGAAATCAAGTTAAGAGGCTGCTTGAGTATTCCCAGCTCGTTTTCATGCCAAGTGAAACAGAAGTGCTGAGAGCCTCTTCGGGGAGCGTTTACTGCTGGTTGGGGGTAGGCAGTGGGAACGTCCAGGGAAGGGTGGCAATGTCCTGCGGGGAGCAGCGCCTCTGAAGCCACTGCAGTACCCCCCAAGAGGCCACATGCCCACATCCTGAGGTGCCATCACCAGAAAGGAAAATTTCTGAAGGCTACTGGTGAGTGACTAAAACAAAAGCAGTTATTTCTGAGCAGTTGTAACTGTTGTTTTAACCTGGGTGCAATTACACTTATGCTTTTGTAAAACAGCAGCATCACTTCAACAGAGGCAAAAGATCCTACAGACCAGCCAAACTCAGGCTGAGCCCTGCTAGACCTGACTTGGAGTCACCTCACTCTGGGGTGACAACAGTAGCTGACCCACAGCTGCCTTGGATGGAGCAGCTTTCCAGAATCTGGCCGGTGAAGCCGGCAGGGAAGGGAAATGAAGCTGTTCTGGGGTGGGCGAGGGTACCTGTAATGATGGCAGGAATGCCCCAGCCGACGACGTAGTAGAACCGCATGTGCCCAAAGTTGATATTTCTCACTTCAGTCAGCATCCGGTAGATGTGGAGCTGCTCCACAAACAACCACGCGAAGGTGCTCATGTAGAAGTAGTGCAGGAGGATGGCAATCACGGTGCACACAAACTGCAGGAGAGGAAGAAACCACAACTCATCACAACCTGTTAGTCACCAGCTCCCCCGCGCAGCTGAAGGCAAGAGGAACACAAAGGCTTAGGGAGAACAAGAGCACTGCCATCAGTTAAACTTTTCAGAGTCTCAGAAAAGCTGCTCAGGTCGTGGAAGCTTTTTTATGTCTTAAATGATGTGGCCTGTTCTCAGCCTGGATACAGAGGGGCCTTGACAGACTGTTTGGGTTTCAACAGAGCCAAGCACTGGGTCCTGCGTTTTGGCCACAACGATCCCTGGCGACGCTGCAGGCTTGGGGCAGGGAGGCTGGGAAGGAGGCTGGCAGAAAGGGACCTGCAGGTTCTGACTGACAGGTGGCTGAATATGAGCCAGCAGGGTGGCCAAGAAGGCCAGTGGCATCCTGGCCAGTATTTGAAACTGTGTGTCCAGCAGGACTAGGGAGGTGGTGATTGCACCCCCGTACTCAGCACTGGTGAGGCTGCACCTTTAGTACTGGGTCCAGTTTGGGGCACCTCAGTACAAGGGAGACATCGAGGTGCAGGAACGAAGGCAGAGGAGGGCAACGAAGCTGGTGAAGGGGCTGGAGAATAAATCTGATGAGGAGAGATTGAGAGAGTTGAGGCTGTCCAGTTTGAGGAAGAGGAGGCTAACAGCAGCTTTTCCTCCCAACTTGATAGTTTGAACTTGACAGTATCTGAATTGAAACCTGGCAACTAACCTTCTCCTTTCAGAAGCCAAGGAAAGGGTTTGCCAAGGACCTGTTGATAAGCCTGACTTAAGAGCACTTCGTGTGGCCGTTCATCGGCTCTATGGCAGCCCCGAGGGCTACTGAAAACGTAGCTCACCAAATGAAAGCCCTTTCTTCCCTCTGTGTAAGCAGGGGGTTCTTTGTTCCTACGTACACGAGTAGACCGCTGCCCTGCACATTACCTCTTCCAGGTAAGAAGCAGAGAAAGCAAATAAATCACTTTCTATCAATAGTCCAGGGAAAGATTAAAACCTCACCCAGAAATGTGACTGTTAATTCACAGAAGCCCATAAAAGCCAGGCCGGGTGCCAAGCAGCAGAGGACTGTTTGTGCTCCAGCATTCTTTACCTCTCGATGTTCATCGGTGCATGACTCGTTGGACAATCCTCATTCCATGCAGACACATGAGTAATTGTCTCAAGCAGACAGGGCTTACAGCCCTCCTAACTTCTCCAGCTGACTGGGCAGGAGGTAAGGAGCAGCTTTCTGCTCTGTGAGATGTGTCCTGATGTTGGTAAGTGGGTTAAAAGTTTGTGGTGTTTCACTGATGCCTGGTCACAGCACAAGATGTGACCACCCCGAAGCATCAAAATCAGAAGAAGCAAAGGAGAACAATTTCACCAAGTCTGGCCATTGGTACCGGCTCAATTTCTGTAACTGACTGCTCAGTTACTCTTGCAAACCTTTGCTTGGTGCCTCCTGATACTGTGAAAGGCATCTGGAAACGAGGAGGCATCATTTACTGCCAAGTTTTGGTAAGACCCTGCAGGTACTTGGCCTTGGCCCTCTGCTCCTCAGTCTTCACCTCCTTCCTCTGAGACCTGATGGAAAATGAGTGGTGTGCTCACGAAGGCGTGAGAAAGGCCGAGTCACACCGCGTACTGCGGAGCAGTTGGCAAGATGAAGTCACTTGAGCAAACTTTTTAAAAAAGCAAATTATGAAGCAAAGTCAATGTGGATGACATATGATCATAGGATCACAGGATCATAGGATGTTAGGGGTTGGAAGGGACCCAAGAGATCATCGAGTCCAACCCCCCTGCCAGAGCAGGACAAAACTATCTAACACAGAAGGGACTGAGACTGTAGGTTTATTCTCCTATTTCTGCTGCTCAGACAACGTGGAATCAGCTTTGTTTTGTGTGTTTTCATCTCAGGATTGCATTTCCCTCTGAAAATCCAGTGTGAACTATGTACAGTAACAGACTTCCCTAAGATAAACTATCTTCCCAGAGTTCAAGTGCTCCTCACACTAACATTTTGAATATTCTTGAGGTCTATTCAGTGCATTTTATTCATTGCACATCATCCCCCACTCCACTGCCTTTTTGATACCAGCAGCTAGGAAGCCTGGCAGTGCTGGGACCCTTGTCTCCTGCCTGTCTGCATGGCAACGGTGACTTATTCAGATGCATGTGAGAGCCTAGAATGAGTTGCCCAGGGAGGTGGTTGGGGCCCCATCCCTGGAGCTGTTCAGGCCAGGCTGGATGGGGCTCTGGTCAGACTGGTCTAGGGTGGGGCGTCCCTGCCCATGGTGGGGGGGTTGGAATTGGATGATCAGGTGGTCCCTTCCAACCCTGAGTGATTCTGATTCCTCAACTTCTCCAGTGAAGTGATCCTGCTGTGGCAGGGGGATTGGACTGGATGGTCTTTTGGGGTCCCTTCCAATCCCTAATGATTCTAGGACTCTATGTACTGAAACTCAGCAGCCACACTACACACAGTGCTACATAGCTAAGCTAGCAGTGAGGTCCTAGGAACCAAGCTCACACGCTTCACGTGTGCCACGTGTCTCGTAGCCGCTCCATTCACCCACAGCTTGTGTTTCCTGACGTGCACAACGCTGGAGCTGCCTGCGCTAGGCTTTGGCAGCAGATGCGGTGGCTGAAGCCAACAGCTGCTGTGGCTGGAAAGCACAAAGCAGAGCGACATGTCACCTTCTGATTCTCAGATGCAGCCAGCTGTGCCATGCCTGGCAAGTGGCTTCTTGGGAATGGCCACGGTGGTGTGCAACATGCATCTCAGCACCTGCACAGCAACACAGTCAACAACCTACCCGGTCAGCACCAGGAGCCGTCGGGGCTTGTGAGGTACCTGCTGCAGGAGAAACTGGGTAGCCTCCTACTGAACAGACAAAGCAAGACAGAAAACAAACTGATGGAAAGGAAGGAAGAAACCAGTACTCAGGGTGGAGGTCCTGAGATAAGTCTTCAGCAGGGCTGCCGTCATACGTTCTCTGAACACAAGAAACACTCCCATCCCCTGGCATGACCATCAGTTACGCAAAACACAAACCAATATATTAAAAGTCTGATGTTTTCCAAACGAATGTCGAGGCCAAGCAGAGGTAAAGAAGAAGAGAAGGTGAAACAGAGGGGAGCATGTCCAAGTTGCAGTGTGTGAATCCCCTGATTTAAACCTCACCACCTCTCGCAGAAAGCACGGAGCCACTCTTACCGGGTTTTCGGTCTGGTTGATTCCGATAAGAAAGACGAGCTCAGAGAAGAACAGGGCAGCCACCAGGTTCTTGTGGATGCTGTGCAAGTTGGAACGTAGCGTGCGGATGAGGACCAGCAGGATAAAGGTGATCAGCAAAGCCACCAGCGAGATGGATACGGTTGTGTAAGTGACGATCTTCAGCGGAAGCACCTCCCCGTTCTGTGGAAAGACAGGACCCTTGTGAGCTTTTCTTTCCTCTTCATACAAATCTACCTCTCAGAACATCTGCTCCTCAGCCAACACACAGATTTGCTTTAGGATCAACAGGAGCTGAGGATAACATGTCCTAACTCACTCAGGATGTATTGGCAGCACTCAGCTGCTCCTTTCAGTAGACAACAGCAGGTGCTGTCAGGCACGGGGCTCCCCTGCAACACGGGACTGATCCACTGACGATGCTCTAAGCGATGCTCAAAGCTCAAACTCAAGCTCTGAATCAAAACCCTCGAAAATCAAAACCCTCAAAAGCTAAAGCCCTCTAGAAGCACGACTCTGACATCACTGACCTCTCGTTTTGAAATGTCCATCAAGACAGCAAAGCTGGTGATGTGGTTGCACTGACAAGCGATATGGCTCTGGTTTCTGGAAAACAGCTCACACCCTCTGGAGGACCAGGCACCTGTCCCGCCAATCCTGCAGAGAGAAAAAGCATTTCTGAGGGCTGTCTTCTCACCTTTCCGTGCTGCCACTGCTCTCTGGGGCAGCTCTTGCCCCTCGCCCAGAGAGGTCTGCAAGTGCCAAGCCAGAAGTATTTATGGCTGTCACCTGCCTGCGAGAGTATCATCAACCTCAAAAACCCTTTGGTGGAAGCGGGATCTGATTTGACAGCTGCCTTTGCTGGACAGATTTTGTGGTTTCAGAACAATCTGCTTTGAGTTTAAAAAGAGATTTAAGAAAATTTGCTTCTGTATCAGTGACCACACAAGCAATATGGGTCAGCAGCCACACGGAGAAAATTTGTTCCAAAAAAGGTAGAAAAGCACTAAAAACTCAGAGAGACCTGCTTTTGAGTTTATCTGCTTCCCTGGGTTTAGACACTGCTTGCAGAGCTCTGGTGTGACCTACGCTTCAGCAATAATGGGATATTGTCCTAGGCTTCCTCTGAACAGTGCCAAGTGAAAGGTTAAAACCAGTAAATAATGTTTTATATCAGGATATTTCATAGAATCATAGAATCATTAGGGACTGGAAGGGACCTCAAAAGGTATTCCTTCTATTAACATCAGGGAAGTACTGCTTCCTTAAACAGTCTTCCCTGTGGAGCCCTGGTCAACTGCAGCAACTTCAGAAATTATTCTGTATCAATATTAATTAATTATCCTGAAGTTAGTGAGTAATAAAAATAGTCTCATAGTTACAGGAGGAGGAGTTTTTAATTAAATATGACAGGACATCTTTTTCATTCAGCAGAAAAGACACGTGAAATATTGTGTCCAGTTCTGGGCCCCTCAGATCAAGAGGAACAAAGAACTGCTGGAGAGAGTCCAGCACAGAGCCATGTTGATGATGAAGGGAGTGGAACATCTCTCTGATGAGGACAGGCTGAGGGAGCTGGGTCTCTTGAGCTGGGAGAAAAGGAGACTAAGGGGTGACCTCATTAATGTTTATAAATATGTGAAGGGTGGGTGTCAGGAGGATGGAGCCAGGCTCTGCTCAGTGTCATCTAGTGATAGGACAAAGGGCAATGGGTGTGAGCTGGAACACAGGAGGTTCCACATCAATCTGAGAAGGAACTTCTTCATGGTGAGGGTGACAGAGCACTGGAAGGGGCTGCCCAGGGGGGTTGTGGAACATCTGTCTCCGGATACATTTAAAACCCACCTGGATGTGTTCCTGTGCAGCTTGGTCTAGGTGATCCTGCTGTGGCAGGGGGATTGGACTAGACAAACTTTTGAGGTTCATTCCAATCCCTAATGTACTGTGATACTCACTTTTAAAAAGCTTCCATCACATGCAGTTTAAGAGTTGCTTTTCCTCACAGGAAGACGTAACATGTACAACAATGTCACTGCAGTTGCCAGTAAATACCTAGTGGATGAATCACTTTAGAGCTAATGAGTTATTCAAGCCTGTATGATGCTTAAAAATTTATGATGAAGGACCTGCCATTCTCTCATAAGAGGCAGAATCGACGCAAATACGTTACTCTGGGTGCAGGGAAATACACAATTTATTATTGTGAACATAACAGATTGCTCTTTGATCCTTCCAATGACTTCATCTCCTGCAGCTTTTGACCAGGACAGTATTGGCTAGGCTAGTTTGCTTTTTTATTTCCAGCACAGGATATTACCATTTAATGGATTTTTCCACAGCACAGGTTTACTGTGGTTCCTGGGTTATTAGGGAATTAGTAACAGCTATTTCTCTTACCCTGGGTTGCTCCCTCTTACTACAGGCAGCTGCCTTTGGGTTGATGTTTTCATGAAAAAAACCTGAGATCATGAAAAAGACCTGAGGAATTGGTTCTGTGGTTCCATCTGCAAAACCTCAGTCCCCCTGTTTACCAACATGAAGAGTTGGTTTGTAATTCTTTGCACTAGCCCTGGCTGCAGCATCAAGTGCCTGTTTGCCCTGTACTCTGTCCATAGTCACTGCAGTGTTTAGCAGCAGAAGATTCAGCCTGTGTGAGAACTGAATCATCTCCTGGAGATGCCCTTCTACAGGGAGGTTGTGGGGTAAGGAAAGTCCTGATTAGGAACTTTGGATGAGCCATTAATTCAGGCACTGGAGTCAGACTGTGCTGGTCCAGATGCACATCTGTGGGCAGAGAGCATGAGCAAATACAAGAAAATGGTGAGGTTTGTTACTGCTGGGTGAAAACAAGCCCTGCAGGAGGACATGATGGCACTGTGTTGGTGAGACAGCAGAACACATACGTGATGGAGTGATTCCAGAAGACACAGACAGGCTTTGTTCTCTCTTCTGTTTCCAGCATGGTGTACTCCACTATGATGGGCTTTTCCACCAGGTTGGGAGGAAGCTCCCTGTCACTGTGGATGGCTGCGCTCACTACCGGTGTGTTAATTATAGGGCGATTTGGCAACCTGCAGAAGGAGAAAAACTGCACAGTGATCTGAGCATTTCCAGTGGCCCCCACTCAGAAAGCAAACTAGATGCACCTCCAGCCTTCCAAAAGCTGCTGGCACTACTGAACAGCGTGCCAGAGGAGGCCAACTGCAGCACAGGTGACATCTCAGCAACAAAGCAGCAGCACTGTCTCCCCTGCACACTCAGAGCAGGTGGAACAACCGATCTGCACAATTCTCCAACAGGTCTGAAGTCTACCTCAAGCTCCTCCGGTCGGGATCGTAGTTTTCAGGCAGGAGGTGTCCCAGGGATCGGTATATGATGACCATGGCGACAGTGTGATGTGTTGGATCATCCGGGTGTCGCTTCCTTCTTTTTGCAAAAGCACTCTGGGGGCTCAGGGCATCACTGTTTACTTTAGGGGACAACCGTTGATTCGAGGGCTTCATTGTAGGCACTGCTATGGAATGACCAGAGGTATTAAACTCTTCTGAGACACCACTTAAACTGCTAATTTTGCTCAGCAAACGTGCAGAAGTGTTGCTGCTGTCGTACTGCCTGGCTCACAGCACTAACGCTGTACTTGAGATTTCTAAGAAGACCCCAGCACACTCCACAGCTGTACAGCTGTTACCCAAACAGCTGCTCAACTATGAGTAACCACTGAGTCCAGCTAGGAAAGAAACCTCTTCTAAGATGCACAAGTTTATAAATACTCTGGGCATGATTAAAGGAGAACATGACAGCAGTATGTGTGCTACTGAATGGCCTCTGCCTTTACACGTGGCAAGGCTAGGGCTATGAACGCTCTGAATGGCCACACCGGACTTCTCCCTGCTAATTCTGTCACATAATGAGTTTTCAGTGTTGGCAGCATCTCTTAAAACTCAAGCTCCCTTTTTTCCTCACAGAAAATACACAAGTCACACCAGCAGATGCCCTGTTTCTGAGGAAACAGTCATAAAGTTGCATTAGCTTATTAATTATTATGTGCTGCTTCATTAGTGCTACCGCTTCCCTGCCCGGAGGATATTCAGCCATGGGCACAGCTACTGCCCTTTGGGTTACCCTCTGTCTTCCTTCACTCAAGGTAACTTCTGGTTCTTTCCAGTCATCTCAGGGTACTTCAGAAACTCTGGGAAGCAAGTGCTTCCCTAGCTGTTCTCTGTCATCATCCATCTCCCTGCACAGGTCGAGACTTTTTGTTTGCTGTCTACTTCAGGTAACAGATCTGAACCCTTCATCTCTCACAGCACCTCTCTGCAAGGACCAGGTGAAGGTGGGTGCAGGCTCCAGGTTGCTGTCCCATCCCACCCTGGTGGGAATGGAGGCAGAGCACTTCTCTCGCCTTGACAGGGAGGTTCCAGGGGCCTTGAGTGAGACCTGACAGACAGGTACAGCCAGTTAGGCAGCCCCCCATGATCCTGCCGCTGCCGGCAGGCAAATGCCTCAGAAGTATGTGCAGCTGCTCCGTCCCTGCTTAATGTTCACTTGTGTGGACGGTGTCCCGCTCTCACCCTACTGCTGCTCTGCACACCAAACTTGCCCTCCAAACAGCAGCAGAAGGGTTTTACCTTTCCTCTCTGAAGGTCTGAACAGAGTATCAGGGAAGACAACAGATGACTCCAGATCTTTGGGATAATCTTCTTTAATCTCCTGAAACCGCGGTATCCGCGCTCCCGTGAAATTGGACTTGTCAAAGACGTCAACAGCAATAACTGGGGGGAAGAAAGTTGCCCGTAAAATGATTTTCATTGCTTCCAAGTGCAACAAAAAGGAAGGGGAATGAAAGGCTAAAATGTCTGCACGATGGAGAGAAGTCATTTAAAACCCAAAATGCAAAGACAAACTTAATTTCTCTCTTTTAATACCCTAAGTGGCAACTAAAAGCTTCTGTGTCAGCGTTATGATGCATTTATCAAACTTCTTTTGCAGAGGAAAGGAATTCACAAGGCATCCAGATCTCATACCCCTCGGTTCCAGAAGGGCACAGAACTGCTGGAGAGACTCCAGTGCAGAGCCTTGAAGATGAGGAAGGGAGTAGAACACCTCCCTGATGAGGAAAGCCTGAGGGAGCTGGGTCTCTTGAGCTTGGAGGAGACTGAGGGGTGACCTCATTAATGTCTATAAATATGTTAAGGGTGGGTGTCAGGAGGATGGACCCAGGCGCTTCTCAATGTCATCTAGTAACAGGACAAGGGGCAGTGGGTATAAACTGGAATGTAGGAGGTTCCACATCAATATGAGAAGGAGCTTCTTCCCAGTGAGAGTGACAGAGCACTGGAAGGGGCAGCCCAGGGGGGGTTGTGGAGTCTCCTTCTCTGGAGACGTTTAAAACGTGCCTGGGTGTGTTCCTATGTGACTTGATCTAGGTGATCCTGCTGTTCCAGTACTTCAAGGGTGAACACAAAGAAGATGGAGATCCCTGTTTTACAAGAAGTCATATGGAAAAGACAAGGGGTGATGGGTACAAGTTACTCCTGGGGAGGGAGATTCTGACTGGGCACAGGAGGAAAATCTTTCACCATGAGAACAACCAGCCACTGGAACAATCTCCCCAGGGTAGTGGATTCCCCAACACTTGACAATTTTAAGATGCAGTTGGACGGGGCGCTGGACCATCTTGTCTAGAATGGACTTTAGACAAGACAGGTTGGACCACATGATGCTTTAGGTCCCTTCTAACCCAATAGGCTATGACTGTGTGATAAGTGACGTGCTCCAATGTCAGACTCTCTTGTAGAGAAGACAACCTGCTGCTTCAGAAATACAGTTCTTCTAGACGTGTTAAACTGCAAAGCAGAGAAAATCATCTGGATTGTACGTGGGATTACCCCTTAGTCCTCCAGTTCTCCTTCCCAGCTCCTCTCTGGCTCACCTCATCAGCTCTGCCCGCTGTCCAACTGCCAAAATGTTTAAAAGCAGCCGAGTTGGCTGGAACTTTCCCATTTAAGAGCAGTCACTGGCTGCCAATTTAGATGTTCTAATAAAAGTGAGAAGCTGGAAGTCCTGGGGGTGACCCTGCACTGAAAGCTGTGATATGAAGAAATACCCAAGCTAAGATCTGCACATTCCCGTTCCCTTCCTGGTCTCTAAATAACTCCCAGATGAGCCATTAGGAAACTCCATTAACACCATGTTCACCTGGAAAAACTGTTCAGAAGAAAACAGCCCCCTTTTGAGGCCAGAGTTGCTTCATCCCTCCCAAGCTCTTTGCCTTTTCACTCAGGAAGAGCTGGTAAAAAGTAAAAGTCAGGATTTACAACCTGCAAGGAACTCTGGTTTTTGTTCTCGGTTCAGTTGGGTCAGAACGTTGAGCAAAGAAGTGAAGGTCAAAACGTTTTGATTTGACTCAAAAGAAAATGTTTTGGCTTTGGTCTATTAAAGAGAAATCAAAGTATTTCAGCTTGGCCAAGTTCAACAGCAATCCTTCTCTCTGGAGTTGAAGTAGAACTTCATCACTCTGTAACCTGACTGACTCACACCTCTGCTTTTCACGCCCCCCTGACTGGGATATGAAGCCCCCCCAGCCCGAGGTCTGGAGAAGGTAAACTCACTTCTTACACCAGTGGGTGTCGTTGAGGAAAATAAGACAAGTTTTTTGGCACATGAGGCCTTCTTCAGGTCTTCTTTCAGGCTTTTCTTCAGCCTGAAAAGCTAAATACAAGTTCAGGTGGCTTAGACCACCTCTGAAAGAAAACCCAAACGGCAGTGGTGCCTGGGACAGACCATGGAAGGTCACTCAGCTCAGTCTCACCTCCCACTAACTACCACTAACATTCA
Organism: Rhinopomastus cyanomelas; assembly: GCA_013400115.1. NCBI lineage: Eukaryota > Metazoa > Chordata > Aves > Bucerotiformes > Rhinopomastidae > Rhinopomastus > Rhinopomastus cyanomelas. The sequence goes on from VXBP01002393.1 coordinate 146,863, forward strand.
GTCATCTCAGACTGCTGGTACCTGTGGAGAAAATGAAATGGAGAGAGCAGAGAAGAAAATGGGGAAGAGGTTGACAAGGCTGAGGATGCTGTGCTTGCACAGGTGGCATGGGGACATCCCTGAAGCCCTGCAAGTGCAGGAGCCGCTGCCTGCCTGCCAGAGGAGGCATTTACTGTGACAGGCGGGGAAGCTGCCTCGGTGCATCTGCTGTTGGCTTTTCAGTTTAGACCCACACCTGGTCGTAAGTGCTGATCCTTGGTTAGTACCTTTGTCAGTGACCTGGACAAGGGGATCAAGTGCACAGAACAGCAAGGCCAAGGGCTGTGCCCTGCACCTGGGTCACAACAACCCCACACAGTGCTACAGGGCTGGGGAAAAGCATCTGCAAAGAAGCCCAGGACCTGCGGGCATCAGTTGACAGCCAGCTGGATGTGAGCCAGCAGTGTGCCCAGGTGGCCAAGAAGGCCAACAGTATCCCAGTTGGCATTAGAATAGTGTGGCCAGCAGCAGCAGGGGAGTGGTTGTCCCTCAGCACTGGTGAGGCCACCCCTCAGCTCTGTGTTCAGTGTTGAGCCCCCCACTACAAGAGAGACACCAAAGTGCTGGAGCACGTCCAGAGATGGGCAGCAAAGCTGGGGAAGGGGCTGGGGCACACGTCCTGTGAGGGCAGCTGGGGGAACTGGGGTTGTTTAGTCTGGAGGAAAGGAAGCAGAGAAGAGACCTTATCACGAAAGGAGGCTGTAGCAGGGCAGGGCTTGGTCTCTTTTCCCAGGTAACAAGCGACAGGAAGATAGGAAACATCATCCTATCAGTTTGTGCTGGACATCAGGAAGCATCTCTTCCCTGAAAGGGCTGCCATGCAATGCAGCAGGCTGCCCAGAGAAGTCACTGAGTCACTCTCCCTGGAGGTAAAGAAAGAACGTGTAGATGTGGTGCTGAGGGACATGGTTTAGTGGTGGACTTGACAACACTGGGCAAACACCTGAAGCTGATGGTCTCAAAGGCCTTTTCCAGCCTAAACAAATCTATGATTCTGTGACTCTACAGATACTTTTTGACCCCAAGGGTTTTGCTCTGATGATAGGTTTTGCAAGCCCAGGAGGCTGTTTGAAGGCTTGGCTGAGTGATTCTGAGAAAATACCTTTCAGCACAGGAATTTCTACAGAAGATGGTTTTCTGGACAGGTTCCAGGCTAGTTAAGCATGTGACAAGCAGAGGTGTATCAGAGAGTCACAGAACATTAGGGGTTGGAAGGGACCTTGAATCATCTAGTCTAATCCCCCTGCCACAGCAGGATCACCTAGACAAAAGTCACACAGGAACACATCCAGGTGGGTTTTAAACATCTCTAGTAAAGGAGACTCCATATGATCAGTAGTAGGGTTTGTGGATTTCTCTACTGCAGGAATTCCTCATGTGGTGGTGTGATTCCTTCAAAAATGTGGTCTGCTACGTTCAGTTGTACTGGATGGTCTCAGAAGGCATCGCCTGACAAGCTCTGTGCTTCCTACCATCTGTGCACTACTGTGCGTGCTGTCTCTTAGTGAGTACTACTAAAACAGAAAGCCAGCCCCTCTGCCTAGGACATTTTTAAAGCTCTAACACAACCCAGCAATTTTCAAAACAGATACTCACTCATGTTAGTGGCAACGATGACAAAAGGTCTCATGTAGGTCTTCTTCATATTCTGGGCCACGTTGTTGAAATACTCCTCGTAGTGCCTGAGCAGGTGAGCGGTGCCACCCTCCGTTCGCTGGATCTGCTCCCAGTGCTCCTTGTTGCTGGGGTCCAGCAGAGCACTGCCCACTTTGATAATGTTCTGAGAAACAAAGCACAAGCCTAAGTCAGGAAGCAAAGGGAGCGCTGGGTTTCACGTGAGGAACACTGCAAAGGAGTGGGATGACTGCCTGAGGTGATGAAACACGTCGATGACAGAACCCTCTATGGGAGATGCACGAGAATGTGCATGGCAGTTACTCACCCCAAGGATCTTTGGTTACACAAAGCAAATCCCTCCCAACTGTTTGTAAGCAAAACCCAAAACTGGAGGCTACACAAGAACTGCCTCCTTTCTTTCCCCTTCCTGACAGGAAAGCTAGCAAGAAAATGCAGAAGCAAGACTTAACCATGTTTTCTTTGCCTTTCAGAGATGGGAGACAAGAAGAACAGAGCACTTGGTATGTGCTCTGGAGAGCCCCCACCCCACCCCGAGAAAGCAAAGTAACAGAAAGTGTTAAAAACCAAAAGGTTCTCCTCCCCGTCTGGTGAGACCGCATCTGGAATGTTGTGTCCAGGTCTGGGCCCCTCAGCTCAAGAAGGACACAGAGCTGCTGCAGAGACTCCAGCACAGAGCTGCAAAGATGATGAAGGGAGTGGAACAGCTCCCTGATGAGGAAAGGCTGAGGGAGCTGGGTCTCTTGAGCTTGGAGAAGAGGAGACTGAAGGGTGACCTCATTAATGGTGATCAATACGTGAAGGGTGGGTGTCAGGAGGATGGAGCCAGGCTCTTCTCGGTGTCATCTAGTGATAGGACACTGGGCAATGGGTGTGAGCTGGAACATAGGAGGTTCCACATCAATCTGAGAAGGAACTTCTTCCCAGTGAGGGTGACAGAGCGCTGGAACGGGCTGCCCAAGCCCACTTGGGTATGTTCCTGTGCAACTTGGTCTAGGTGGTCCTGCTTTGGCAGGGCGATTTGACTAGATGATCTTTCAAGGTCCCTTCCAATCCCTAACCTTCTGTGACTGTTGATTCCTGGATAACTAGTGCAACTCACACGGTGATGAATGACAGCAATGAGTCCTAACTCACATATGCAAACTTGAAAACACGTAAGAAAACCTGAACCATGTTGTCCTGAAACAGGGTTAAAAAGGATGTTTGTCCCTTTCTGCCCTTTCTTACAATAACAGACAAAGGAACCCACAGGCTGAGTGGAAGAAGACCCAAAAGAGAGCGTTCAAAGGCTTGAACAGGAGAAGTGCTAAAAGGTTGATCTTGGTGAACGTATGAAGCACACTGCAGTGGCAAAATCTAACTCTTCCGCAGGATAAGTTGTGCATGACTTATGGCAGGAATTAATAATCTTAAGATTTAAATTAGCCAAGGCAAACATTTAGGAATCATTTGGAAGTACATGGGGAAGATGCTGTTATTCTTTAGGTTTTTATCCCCTGAGATCAAAGAGGCTGTCAGCACAGCTGCCTTATGTGGGCTGAGACGCGCTGCGTGGCTCCCCAGGAATGCACAGGAGACATGTACTGTGATTTGCACCAGCTCTGCTTGGTGCTTGTGAATGTTATTTATAGTTTTTATCACTTTTTTTTCAGTGTTCTACCTGAGACTATAACAAAAAAAAATTCCTTCTCCCCTCGTACTTCCTGACCCCAGGATGTTGCCTCCTTTTTCTTTCAGCGGCACTAATTAATTTTGAAGTTCCAGCCCAATCCTAAGCACGGTTAGGGAGTTCTTGAAAACATAATCTGTAGGGGTGCCAGTGCTAAGTGCAGAGGAGAATAAATTAGGGCAGAGGTTTCCCAACAACATGTTTTTCCTTCTTTTTGCTTAACAAAACATGCTAAAAGCAGAGCTCCTTCTGCAGATCTGAACGAGGGAATTCACGCACCGTACAGCCCCCAGGTGCAAGTTTGTCAGCAACAGTGTTTTCCTGGGAAGGGAAAAAGTGACTCTCTCAAAATCTGGTGCATCTACAACGTTAATATTGCCCATTTCAGAAGTTCTCCACTCTCTGTTGGCTGTACAGCCCAGGGCACTGAGGAGTTTGCTCAGACACATGAACTCGCTCCCACCTTTCCAGGCACATCCTCTTACAGAATCATAGAATCATTAGGGATCGGAAGGGACCTCGAAAGATCATCCAGTTCAATCCCCCTGCCACAGCAGGGTCACCTAGACCAAGTCACACAGGAACANGGAACTTCTTCCCAGTGAGGGTGACAGAGCGCTGGAACGGGCTGCCCAAGCCCACTTGGGTATGTTCCTGTGCAACTTGGTCTAGGTGGTCCTGCTTTGGCAGGGCGATTTGACTAGATGATCTTTCAAGGTCCCTTCCAATCCCTAACCTTCTGTGACTGTTGATTCCTGGATAACTAGTGCAACTCACAAGGTGACGAATGACAGCAATGAGTCCTAACTCACATATGCAAACTTGAAAACACGTAAGAAAACCTGAACCATGTTGTCCTGAAACAGGGTTAAAAAGGATGTTTGTCCCTTTCTGCCCTTTCTTACAGTAACAGACAAAGGAACCCACAGGCTGAGTGGAAGAAGACCCAAAAGAGAGCGTTCAAAGGCTTGAACAGGAGAAGTGCCAAAAGGTTTTTGATCTTGGTGAACGTATGAAGCACACTGCAGTGGCAAAATCTAACTCTTCCCCAGGATAAATTGTGCATGACTTATGGCAGGAATTAATAATCTTAAGATTTAAATTAGCCAAGGCAAACATTTAGGAATCATTTGGAAGTACATGGGGAAGATGCTGTTATTCTTTAGGTTTTTATCCCCTGAGATCAAAGAGGCTGTCAGCACAGCTGCCTTATGTGGGCTGAGATGCGCTGCGTGGCTCCCCAGGAATGCACAGGAGACATGTACTGTGATTTGCACCAGCTCTGCTTGGTGCTTGTGAATGTTATTTATAGTTTTTATCACTTTTTTTTCAGTGTTCTACCTGAGACTATAACAAAAAAAAATTCCTTCTCCCCTCGTACTTCCTGACCCCAGGATGTTGCCTCCTTTTTCTTTCAGCGGCACTAATTAATTTTGAAGTTCCAGCCCAATCCTAAGCACGGTTAGGGAGTTCTTGAAAACATAATCTGTAGGGGTGCCAGTGCTAAGTGCAGAGGAGAATAAATTAGGGCAGAGGTTTCCCAACAACATGTTTTTCCTTCTTTTTGCTTAACAAAACATGCTAAAAGCAGAGCTCCTTCTGCAGATCTGAACGAGGGAATTCACGCACCGTACAGCCCCCAGGTGCAAGTTTGTCAGCAACAGTGTTTTCCTGGGAAGGGAAAAAGTGACTCTCTCAAAATCTGGTGCATCTACAACATTAATATTGCCCATTTCAGAAGTTCTCCACTCTCTGTTGGCTGTACAGCCCAGGGCACTGAGGAGTTTGCTCAGACACATGAACTCGCTCCCACCTTTCCAGGCACATCCTCTTACAGAATCATAGAATCATTAGGGATCGGAAGGGACCTCGAAAGATCATCCAGTTCAATCCCCCTGCCACAGCAGGGTCACCTAGACCAAGTCACACAGGAACACATCCAGGTGGGTTTTAAATGTCTCTAGAGAAGGAGACTCCACAACCCCCCTGGGCAGCCCCTTCCAGGGCTCTGTCACTCTCACTGGGAAGAAGGTCCTTCTCATATTTATATGGANCTCCCCAGCCTATACTGGTACAATCAACTTTTCTTTCTAAGCTGAGCAGACCAACTCATTTCTGAAACAGATTACGTAGTTATCAGATAATTGTTCCACCTTGGCCAAATTGGGGAGGATCAGACAAGATGATCTCTCGAGGTCCTTTCCAATCCCTAATGATTCTACAATTCTATGAAATACAAATTTCATTACCCATTGCCACAGTACTTTTAAAGGGGACTACAAAGGCTCAGCACAGTAGCCACCTTACCTCATTGAATTCCACATCCCTGGTGGATGCCAAGTCAAACCCTTGCTGCCGGCTCTCGTACTGGAGGACCCGGATCATCACCTGGTAAGCTGTCCTCACATCGTTGCCGTACAAGCTGCGTGTGTATCTGGTGGCATTCTGCAGCGCTCTCACGATCCGTATGGTTTTATCGCCGTCCAGCTTGGTCTCATTGTGGTGTAACTTCTCATTCTGAATCAGAGAACAGGAAGGAGAACACTCAGTGAAGTGCATGTAGTTCATTCTAGATAAAACAACCATCATCTCTGGGGAGTTTTGGTGGAATTGAGTTGATGGAACAAAATGATATTTGTCCTGAGGAAGGGTTCACAGGACAACTCAATGGAGAACATAACTGAGAGCCAGAAATGCACAAGGGTCTTGGTGGGAAGTGAGGGAGTTCAAGGAGTCAATCAGAAGATGGAGCTCGGGGATAACAAACTGGAGTCTGGATTGACAGTAATTCATAAAACCAAGGCAGAAGTGGGAAAGCACAGCTTACCATGATTTTCAGATCAATGAAAGTGTTGGTGGTGCAGTTGAAAAGCTCAGGAGGCAGCCAGCCCTTCTCGACGTTACAGTGACGCACCGCGTTCCCTGAAGGACAATCAGAGTTAGCGTCACGTAGTTCTGACTTGAGCCCAGGAAGTCTCCACAGATTTCGAATATCCTGGACCTTCAGATTTCCTACATTTTCAAACTTCTTACTGCTACACAAGTACTTCACTTTCCAAACTGGAATTCCTGTCTGAGAATAGCTGAAGACTACTGATCTTCAGAAATTCTACTCCTCAGGCTTTAGATGCAAACTAAGCAAGCTTCAAGACCTGCCCAACTGCTCTCAGCCTCGCAACCCTGGTGTTCCTCAACGACTTCAGTCATGTATTTACACCAAATATGAGAAAGATTGAACTTCTTGAATTTCTAGAGTTCTGGGGAATAGCGTGGGCAGGATGGCCTGTGGGACAAATGCTGTCCCTGTGCCCCAAACACACTAGAGAACAGCAGAAGGTGGAAGAACCTTCTTTGACCTTAATGCACATCAAGACACCACTAGCCTTCTTGGCCCCAAGTATTGTTGGCTCACGGTCCATCTGCTGTCCAATCTGCTCCTGGGTTCTCTACAGAGTCGCTTTCCAGCAGGTCAACGTCTAACCTGTACTGGTACAAGGGCTTATTTCTCCCCAGGTGCAGGACACTACACTTGCTCATGTTGAACTTCACTTGGTGCCTCGTCCTGTCGAGGTCTCGCTGGCTGGAAGCACAGCCTTCTGGCATCTCAGTCTCTCTCCCAGATTATTAGCATGAACACTCATTATGATCAAGCTTTCCTTCGTGTTCTGCAAGATTCCCTCACAACGTGCAATTCTTGCGAGCGCCCGGCCCCGTTAGCCTCTTTGCTGGCAGACACACTGGGGTCAATACAAAAACCGTGCAGAAAACCTCATTTAGTTCAACTTATTCTGCTTAATAACAAAATTATTCTTCACTTTAAAAAATTAAAAGTCATCAGTCAGAACATGAGGTTGGTTGAGGCCAATGGCATCTTTTGAGGTCCTTTCCAATCCCTCATGTTCTGTGATCCTGTGTGATTCTGTGATTCTGTGGCCACCAACCTGCACAGCTACAGGCAGTGACCTCCCTCCAGCAACATCTGGGGAAGTCACATAGTCATTTATAACTCACTGACCCTGAGGAGCGCTTGCAGTAGAGAGCTACCAGGCACAGGAAGGACAGGGAGCTTTCAAATTCCACAGAACAGCCTTTGGAAAAGGCTGTGAACTCCCTCTTCAAAAATCTGCTAAGTGTTTCCAGGGACACACATGAGAGAGCAGGCTGCCACCTCCTTGTACAAAACAACCAAGCCCAAGCGCTTTATCAAACGTGTTTTTCAGCCGCGTGATTTACGAGTTGGATGCTGGGTGGAAATACACAAGATCTATTTTACCTCTTAGCTTTATTAGCCTGTCAAGCTAGCAAAGCAATCACCACGTAAGTGATTTTCCTCATTTTCTCCTTGCCCAGAGGAGCTGAATCACTAGAGAACAAGGACAAGTCCCAGGAAGCTGGGCTACGTGTGTTCAAATTGCTTGCCGGAGTAAAAAGAAAAATCTTGGAATCAGGAGACTGTTTAGGTTGGAAAAGATCTTCATGATCGAGTCCAACCATTAACTGAACTGTAGCAAGGCCACCACTAAACCATCTCCCTAAGCTTCACATCTACATGACCTTCTAGCATGTGCAGGGATGATGATTCAAGCCCCTCCCTGGGTCAGAAAATCAGACCGAGCTTTCTGAAAATGCAGACCCAGAACTCCTGTTCTTTCCGTGCTCATCTGCTGCCCTCCTGCACTGGCTCATTGCTGCTCTTCCCAGTGTGTTTTAAATGCAGAACTGTATTTTAATGCACTTGAAAGACAACAAACTCAAATGTAGCTGACTTTCCACTAGCCACACTTTCGGCTTAAGCTAACCACGAGCTGTGCCATAAGCTCCAGACCAAGTGAATTAGTGCCATTTCCTACGCACACCTTTTTCTTCTTAAAATCAGTTTTCTCCCTCCTCAAGCAGGCAAGTAGATGAATTAATTCATGTTTTACCCAGGGAACTTACCCACTGATCCCTTAGGACACGGCACAGCAGCTGGCTGGCCAAACTTGGTCTGTGGCCACCAAATACCAGCCTCAAAAGCTTTGGGACAGCCATTATAAATCACTGAAAGCAGAAAAAGAAATTATGTGATTTTTCTGACAAGATAAAAATCACAAGAAGGAGGGATTATTTCAACTTGCTCAAAGGACCTTCCCATCTTTTCCAAGCCCTGTTAGGACACCTGTCCTCTGCAACTCCTTCCACACTCCTTATCCAGCCGTGAGGGCAGACAGGTTCGGGCAGAGGGCTCACAATGAGTAGGGGGCTCTGGACTTTGCCTCTGCCTAGCTCTGCCTGCTCCTTCTTTGTGGGGAAACTGCTTCTCCTTCATTTCACCCACACGCTGGGGTGAGATGGCTGCTGCAGCAGCTTGGTGCTGATCACAGGAGGAGGGTGGGTGAGTGCAAGGAAAGAGAGCGGGCACCAGGCACAGCCTCTGTGGGCAGCTGTGAGGGCTCTCATCTGCTTCTTCAGCTGCAGCACAGCAAAACGCTGCTGCACTGGCAGATGAACTTGGGGTTCATGTGAAACTGGGATTAGTGTTCTGCTCTCCCCACTATGCTTGCTGGATTTCCATTTGATAAAAATTAAATATGAGCTTTTTTCTGTTTTCCCAGCCCCCACGAGTCACACTGTCACAGCCCTAGGAGGAGACTTGCATGTTCAGGCTGCTGCAGTTCCCACTGCTCCTGCTGGAGCCACCCTACCCCAGGACCCAGCTGCACGTCCACCACTGTGCACCCCACATCTGCCCACTGCCAGCAGCTCCGACCCTGCAGCTACAGCCCAGCAGCTGGACAGAAGGTACCTTCACAGCCCTTCACAGTGACTTCAGCAAACGGGTTGTCGCAGCGGTTGCACTGCCGCCCTATGACCCCAGGTTTACAAGGACACTGTCCTGTCTCCATGTCACAGGTGCGCGTGTGGGAGCCGGAGGAGAAGCAGTCGCAAGGGTAGCAGGTGTCACTGCCCTGGGGCCTGTAGTAATTTGCCTAGAAAAGACAAAATGACAGACATCAGGTATTTGACTCCTACTCCACGCTGCCTGCGTGTCTGAAAACCTGCCCCAGCAGCACAGGCACCACTAAAGGGATCATTTTGCAGAGCATGTGATAACAGTGATATTACTACTAAGAGAAAACACAGTAGCCACAGGAAGTGTGCTGTGTGAGCCCTGGCAGTGCAGAGAGGCAGAGCTCAGCACCAGGTGCTTTGCAAAATAACCCCTGGCATTGCAAAGCAGGGCAAACTGCTCATCCTCCACGAATACTTTTACTGGGCACTGGCAGCAAGTACACGAGGAGTAACTTGGGGTCCTCCACCCCCACAGCAGATGGTGGTCTAAACCCCAAGTTTTCTCTGCCTTGCAATGCCACTCCTGTACGGCACAAACAAGCCGTGTCCCCTACCTGTCCCCAGTGGATTCCTCTTACACCCAACTGAGGAAAGCATTTAGCTGCTCACACTACTCACTTCTCTCCAGCTGCAAGGCCCTTGCTGGCCACTGCACAGGAAGAGCTTCACCCAGCTGGCTCAGGCTGTTCCACGGCTGTTACTCACTTGTGACACACAAAGCAGCACTGGCACTGCTCTGCGCCCAGCTCTGATCTCCCCTGATAAACCCCAATGTGCTTCAGAGGGATCAGAGCCAGGCTTTCATCCCTTCAGCCTTCCTTTGCAAACAAAAATGAGATAAGAGCTGCACACTGGGATTCTGTGAAGGGTGGTGCCAGCGAGATGCTTTAGGTGACGTCTGACCGCTCCACGCACACCTAGTTATGTGTGTGTGATGCAGAGCACAACTCAAGTAGTCGCTGGTGGTAGTTAACAGCAGTGCACTTACTTTTTAAACTAAAGACATTTGGACTGAAGACTAGTTTCCATTGTTTACCTTGCAGTGGCATTCTCCATTGGTCTTGTTGCAGTCGGAATCAAACCCTTTACTCGTCTCACAATTACACGGGCCGCAGATGGGATTTCCCCACCAGCCTCTGGGACAAGGCAGGTCGATCCTATAAAAGAAAATTGGAAGAAAGCTCTTTTAAGCATCCTCTTAAAAGGTGGGAAGAAAAGAGCTCTGGGCCAAATCTGCACTCTATCAGCTTAATGAGTGTAATGTATCTCGCCGCAGGACGTGCCAATCAATAGCCATATAAATATTTACACGCTGTAATAAAAGAAAATGAAGATTATCAGAGCTGTGAAACCCTAGAGGGAATGCTTCTCCAAATATTTTCAAGACCAGCTCCTCTTTAAAAGGAGTATACATGTGCATGGGCACACAGAGTGCTCGTTCCTCAGTGACAGGGTGATGGGACCCATGCTGCCTAGTGGAATTGGTCCTGGTCTCACAAGGTCCAATCCCTTGCCAGGGAAGGTGCTGGCTGGGGCAGGCTGGACAGCCTGTGTTGGGCTGCACTAGCACTTCAACAGCTTGGGGAACTGCAGGTGGTGCTGAGCCCATACCCTGGTTTACTCCTGTCACAAAAGCCTGGGGTACAGGTACATCCAATCTCAAACTCCATCACCACGGGCTCCCGTCCCAGCCCTGCCGTGGGCAGCAGTGCTTGTCCAACTTGCAAGGACACCAGTTTAGGTGCAAAGCTGGGTGCAAGCTCACTCTACCAAGAAACATGACTCCTTTTCAGCCAATCTGGCTTTCTCAGCCAGCTCACCACAGGGTTTGAAAAGCCCTGATCTCTATACATGAGAAGAAGGAGGAAGTCATATAGTTGGGGATACAGAAGAGGTGGTAAGTTTGAGCTGAACTCTGAATTAAAAACTGTGACTGGAGCAGCATAGCTCACTAAAAACTGTGCAGCAAGCCAAAAGCCACCTCTGCTTATGGGTCACTTCCATTTAGCTGGGTGAGCTTCAAAGGTTTGTCCCACAGATGCCCCAATACCAGTGCTGGCATGGAGAGCTCTGAGAAGGGTCTGGGGCAGCAACCAGGACCTCCACCAGCTGAAGTCTTTGTCAAGCAACAGCCCAAAGGCTGACACTGCTGAGTCTGTGATCAGCATGATGCACAAGGAATCCCCTCCCTGCTGATGATACTAGGAAAGAAGAGCTGTTTGCTGCCTGCTCCAGAAACCACTTTGCTGGAGTTTGTTTCTGTGATTGCTGGGTTTGCACTTCTGTGCTTACAACAGGAAAAAACACACTTAACCTGATGTCAGCAAATAAGAACCAGGGACAACATCTCTGTGCAGTTAATGCAGAGGAATGCAAGATGAATCTGGCACGGCCAACATTTGCAAGCCCACACAACAAAAGGCTAGAAAGAAGCTTGTGGTTTCCAAAGGGGGGGGGGGAACATCACATGAGCTCTTCCTAAAGGGGCAGACAAATGCACTTCATTTGCACATCATGAATGGCCCACATTACAGCGAATCAAAGTGCCGCCTCTGGGACAAGGCTGGTTGCTGAGTGCTTATCTCAGACTAGGAAGCTGCTGATGAGGGAATCAGCACGTTTCTCCCACACAGCAACAGGACATAGGCCCCCAGACTATCTAGAGGAGATGGCTCTGCACCAGCCCCGCGACTGAACCCAAACTGCAAAGCCATTTTATCTGACTGCAGACCACTCTGGCTCTGTGTGTTTGCTGGGGGAGCTGAAGGAGAGGCACAAAGCAAACTCAGGTCAAGCCCACCACAGGTTACAGGTGAGATACAGTGCTGAGAGCATACTTGGTTGAGCTCCTGGTGAAGAGAAGTGGACCCTGAGTATATGGAAGTTTGCCTGCTGTCTCAGGAGAAGAGCTACCTTGAATGATCAAGAGACCACGAAGGAAAACAACTGTCTTACTTGCTCTCGCAGTACTGTCCGTAGTAGCTTTGTCCACATTCACAGGTGTAGCCATGGGATGAGCTGGGTTTGTGCACGCATGTGGAGACATGCTCACATGGGTTCAAGTTACACACATCAACACAGTCTCTTCCAAAGTACCCTGGGGAGACAAGGTCATAAAATTACAGCATCCACTGTAATTTATGATTTGCACATCTCCAAAAGACCATCTATTTCGGGCTCACACACTAATAACACATCTTCAATAATCAGTAGATTCCCCCTGAGATACTGTCAGAAAGGAGGTACTCTTCTCCCTCTCAGCAGAAAAGAGCAGGCTCATTTTTTTCTGACAGTCTGTTAACATGCTTGAGGCATCTTTGTGCCTTTGGTTCCCAGTTTTATATTCAGAGCATGTGCTGGAAATAGTTTTGTGTTCTCTGTGTGTGTGTACGGGAGGTGGCTGTGCTGGGCGCTGACAGCATGTGCCAGCTACATGCACCAAAACAGAGAAAACATTCAGAGCATCTCCATTAGGATTCAGGGTGTGAGACTGAAATTCAACAGCAGAAAAGGCTGGGGAAGAAATAGAAAAAAAGAAAAAGCAGACAAAAATGAGAGGCACAAAGAAAGAGCCCTTTGGTCCAGAGACTGTCTTTCTCTGACATTGCCTAGAAGAACTGATCCTCAGTCCACGACTGAGGTTTCAAGGGTGCTGCAGTAAGACTGAAGAAGGTAATACTGACTGGAAGGGGAAGAAACAGAGGATGAGCACTCTGCAAGCATGCTGCTGCATCAGCATGTGAAGGTGTGACCCAGCTGCTGAATAAGTGCATGGGATGGCTGCTAGGTTACCTGGGTCGCAGACACAGGAGTAGCTGTCCCAGTCATCACTGCAGTAGCTGTGCTGGGGACATGGGTTGGAATCACAGGGGTTATCCACTTCACAACCTTCCTTCACATTGATCTTGATAGCCTGCTTCATGTTGAGTGTAGCTGTATTGGTAGATGTCTCTCCCATTCTTACTCCCTGGTGACAAAACACAATTACTTCTAAGTTAGTCTTCACTCAGAACACAGTGCTGTGAGTTCTACTACTTCCATTAATCCATGAAGTTGTTTTTTAAAGAACATCACCTCACCTGATGAGCCAAACCCAGACTTTAGTTCAAACGCTATCTCCCTGTGAAACCAGGGAGGTAGCTGGACCTTAATACTTTGATTCTCAGATATTTTGATGAAGGAAACAGAAGTATCTGGGGATGGATGAAGAAGAAACCCCCACACCGTCACGTGTGTATTTTCTTAGAAGTCTGAAGTTTGTTGCTTATCCTTTTCATTTCATACCTGCATACAGCCAGAAAATCCCTGCTGAACAGACACTTGGTCTCCAGATACACCTCCCACAACGATGCTTTTCATTTTCAGTCCAGGGAGTTGATTTCCAATCTGCACAGTGCTCTGTTGAGGAACAGGACAGTTCATAACAAGCCCTCTCACTCTGACACAGCCAGCCCACTTTCTGTAGTGATGGGACCAAGCAGCAGCTGACAGCAGATTACAGAAAAAGCATCAAAGCAGCAAGAAGCCAGACATTTGAATGTGGCTTTTTGCAGACTTATTCATCAGGTGTCAGCATTAGGTAAAAATCACAGCAGGACACGGAAAGTGTTTGTCCACTGTCCTTTATCCTGCCTTCTCTTAGAACCACATCTGTGGTGCTTAGAGCAAAGATATGTTGCTGCCTTACCTGGTACATCCCATAGTCCAAGGACATCACAGCGAGGTACTTGATGTCTTTGCCATCCTTAGCACTCTTCAGCTCTATCAGTAAATGATGCCATTCTCCATCACTGACTCGTGACTGACTCATCTTCAAACTAGCAACCTGGCTCAGGCCACTGTACACATCAAACTGCACGTAGCTGTTCAGTATCTGTTGGAAAGAAAAAGTAAATCCCTGTTACCTGCTACCTACTTGTATTAGATGTGGAAAAGGCAGAGGGAAAGGTAATGATAACACTTCCTAATACAGCTCAACAAGGAAAAACAGTGAAGAAGGGAACACTTGCAATAACTTGTATAACTGTCCACTCAAACTCTACTTACTCCACTGACAAAAAACCCCCAAACAATCAGGAGAGGCAATTGTTGATTTATATTAATGCAGACTACTATCTCTGCTTAAAAGATAATCTTAAACAAACAACACAAATTTTCAATGACCTCTGATGATTCCTACTCAGATCTTTATAGAAGGATGAAGAAACGCTCTGTACTTACTGATGTGCAGTGGATAAAGCTACCCAGTTCACGCGGCTGTACCCACTGATGGGGGAGAATTGCACAACCCTTGTCTCACCAAAGGCAGCCACATTTTTACCTGAATGTTGATCTTTGATGCAGTCCCAGCATTGGCTTGCATTAACATGCCATTGACTTTGCGGGTTCTGAACATCAGCCCGATGTACCACGGCACGGAGATGGTGATGTCCAGGTCACTCCAAATTAGAATGCTTTCGCCACTGAACCGCTGAGGAGAAGGCATTGCTGTCCACCAAAAGACAGGAGAGAAGTAGTTAGCAACTTTCAGGACAGAAGTTACGAGGAGGAATGATGCTATGCCATGATGATGGCTCAGAGCAGCTAGTTCTTCCATGGAGCTGTTTTTAATCTCCTGTGAAGTAAGAACCAGTCTGGGAGAGTTAATAGGAAGCAGCTGATAACACTGGGAATTCACAACCTGCCCTTGATGTCTGCTGCCACATTGCTATGGCATTACACAAGTGAGAGGTGTTCCTAGAAAGGCAAGCTCAGGATCTCTGCTGATACACTTCTGCTGATGGGTGGGTGGATGGAGCAGGAAATATGAGGGCAACAGCTGCTGCACATGTTCTCAACATATCCTTGATTACCTGCCGCTAATTAGCAGACAGAGGGAAAGGCTGGGAGGCAGCATGAAATACTAACTAATTACAAGTACTTAGGGCCAGATCATTCAGCTGTCTCAGCCATGCAGCCTCTTCACAGAGAGGAAGCTTGTGCAGAAATGCCTAAACCATCCACCTAAAATACCCCGAGGTTTGTCCTCCCCAGTTGGGATTTGTCCTCCTCTTCACCCCTGCACAAAGACAGTTTCTACAGGGAAACACCAGTGACAGCCTTCGACAGAACAAACACCCTTTGAACCTTTGAAGTAGTTACCTCAGGTAACTGGAGCTACAGTACCATGGGCCAGCTGATTCCACTGACTGGATGCACAAGTGGGACCATGTACTGTTTGCAGGACCTCACAGGGCACTCCCACCGTACGTAGCACCTTGTCTGCTGGGATCTGCAGGCAGCCTCTGAGGCTGGGTACAACCAGCACACGCTGCTGCCTGTGATACACCCTTGTAGCTCACAATGCACTGAGCCTGTGTGGACAGTCAGTGAGATGACAGGGATTGACAGGCTCATCCCCCTTCTGCTCCACACTGCCACATCTGATGAGTCTGCTGGATTTTCTTGTAGTAGGAGAGAGGAGGTAAATGCACATGTGCTACTAGGAAGCACCAGCTTCTCAGAAAAACCATCAGGGATGATGTTATAGCAGAAGATTGAGTCAGGCTGACATGAAATTGCACTTCTGAGGAAAAAAACCAAGCCACAAATTCTCTTATGTCTGCTTGGTGTCCATGAAGGCAAAGCTCCATAAAGAGGTGGGAGTGCAGGGGTTGGAGGACAGTACAAACCCTTCAGCTCCCTGTGTGTTAGTGGTTAGTGGACCACCACTAGTCAAGCCAGAGGTGCAACCTGATTTGCTCTCTCTAAGTTGTGGCTACCCAACTACCCCACATCTGGGTTGATTTGCCCTAAGTTGTGGCTAACCGGCTACCCCACATCTGGGTTGATTTGCCCTAAGTTGTGGCTAACCGGCTACCCCACATCTGGGTTGATTTGCCCTAAGTTGTGGTTACCCAACTACCCCACATCTGGGTTGATTTGCCCTCTCTAAGTTGTGGCTGCCCAACTACCCCACATCTGGGTTGATTTGCCCTCTCTAAGTTGTGGCTACCCAACTACCCCACATCTGGGTTGATTTGCCCTAAGTTGTGGTTACCCAACTACCCCACATCTGGGTTGATTTGCCCTCTCTAAGTTGTGGCTGCCCAACTACCCCACATCTGGGTAAGTGCAGGCAGTGCCAAGGGCCAACGTTTCTCTCTCCTGCCCCAGGCTGTGATCTCCCCTTCACAGTCATACCCAGTCCTCCACCACAACTGAAGCTTAGCCCAGACAGCAACTTTAAAGGGTTTGTCACTGGACATGGATGTCCCCAGCTTGCTCAGAACCTCAATCCAGTGTTCAAGCTCTGGCTGTCTGGGTCAGGGCATAATTTGTCAGCCCACGATGCAGCAGATCAATGTAAAAGTCATCAGGACATCACTGTTGAGCAGGATCATCTTCTCCTGCTCCACATGTGCACAAGTCAGCTCTCTCCTCTACCCTGCCAACACTCACATAGACTTCCACTTCCAAATCCTTCACTACTGGTTTTCTGAACCACTGTTGAGATTTTTAAGCCTGTCTGCCCCTGGAAAGCAGTCAGGATGCAAACTTTGTGGGCTTCCCACCTGCTGGAGGCTGGGAATGCTGTTTGGAAGTGTTTCAGCAGGGATCCTGGGAGAACTGGACTGGCATGGCAATTAGTCACCTTCTTCCTTTTCTCACCGGCGGGGACTTTCTGTGCTTGCAAATACCATTCTCTTCCCACACCCTCTCCCTTCCCTGGGGCCTGGGTGCACCTTCCATCGCTAGTAAGACAGAAACATCCATCCATCAGCCCCCTCTGACCTCCCTTCTCCCCCAGGTCCTTCCCCATGCCTGGGATCAGGGGTCTCCATGGAGGGGTTGGTGGCCACTTCACATGTACCCAAATGGGACCTGACAACCTCTGTCACCAGAGGAAAGTCCTCGTGCTTCCAAGCACTGCATTCCCCTGCCGTCAGGCATGGCAGTGATGCAAACCAAGTGTCTTCTCAGGGTTTGCCACTTTGAAGTGCTGCCTGTGTACCTACGTGGGCTTTTAAGAGCCTCCTGTATTTGAAAGGCCATCAGAGAGATGTGGGAGCTGTTCACCACAGCGACAGGGACCAGGGAAACACGCTGCCAACAGCAGGCTGTCTTCTGCAGTTTGGGTGTAGGACAGCTTATGTTTTGGTGCAAACCTGTGGTCATGGCTGGCGCAATCATAGAATCACTCTGGTTGGAAAAGACCCTTGAGATCATCAAGTCCAACCATCAATCCTACTCTGCAAGTTCACCCCTAAACCAGATCCCCCAACACTACATCTAAGCATCTTTTAGACTCATCCAGGGATGGGGACTCAACCTCCACCCTGGGCAGCCCATCCCAGTGCCTGACCACTGTCTCCATGAAGAATTTCTTCCTGATGTCCAGTCTAACCTCCCCTGTTGGAGCTTGAAACCCTTCCCTCTGCTTCTGTCACTAATTGCTTGTGAGAAGAGACCAGCACCAACCTCTCCACAAGGTCCTTTCAGGTAGTTGTAGAGAATGATGAGGTCCCCTCTCAGCCTCCTCTTCTTCAAACTACAGACCCCCAGTCTCTCCTCATAAGATTTCTTCTCCAGGCCCTTAATCAGTTTCATTCCCCTCCTCTCCACTCGCTCCAGCACCTCAATGTCTCCCTTGTACTGAGGTGCCCAAAACTGGACACGGTACTCAGGGTGTGGCCTCACCAGAGGCACTAACCATCCAAGAGTGAACTGGGCACAGCTGCTAGATCTCCTTCACAGAATTACACAACAACATGAAAAGCATTTTTCCCTAATTTTATCTTCCTTTTATATGTCAGCAGAGGGAAATGGGAGCTGCCACAAGGGAAGCTGGCAGGTCCTAGGAGTGTGGTGAGGGTCAAACACACCATCCTCACGAGTGCAGACCAGACCCGAGTTTGTGAAATGCAGGCAAACAAAGAAGCTGGATTTTCACCCTGCCAAAGGGTTTGTCCTCTGTGAGCCTCAAGGAGATCCTGCACTGCCAAAGGGATTGAAGAAATGCATGAGCCAGTCCCTCCTACACAATAATGTCAGTGTTCTGGCTAAGACCTTCTAGAAGACAGCTGCCTAACACCAGCTAATGCTGCTCTAGGATCATACCTGAGCACCTGAAAGCCAGGAGTACTGCATATCTGTGATTCCTTCTGACTTCAACTTAAGTCTCCCCACATTTTTGGTCACATTTCAGAAACATTAATTCCTTGCTTGGCTTGAGATTTTTCCTTGGGAACACTCTACCCCACTAGCAGAGTCAAAGAAGGAAGCAGCTTCTTTGATTAACCTGACTCCACAAGTTGAGGCATCAGCAAGAACACGAAGCTACCGAACGCTGGCAGCTTCACAGTAGTGGAGGCAGAGGAGACTGCTGAGTTCAGGGAGACAGTGATGCTGTGATGGCCATCACCTACACTACCTGAATTTGAGTTTCCAGTGATGGCTACGAGGCAGTTCTGACACTATTTTCTAAAATCCCAACCTTTGCATGTCAGTTGTGAGTTTGGGATAAGAAAATTGTGGTTAAAACACATATTTGATGGAATTTTGAAATTTCATTTTTAGATTAAGATAAAGACAGAGGGAAGCACAGTCTTTGCATGTGATCATGCTGCTCCCCATTTACTCTTGTACAGGTCACACCAGAGTTGGGGTGGGCCCTGGCACTCTCTCAAGGGACATGTCTGTGGGTTTGTACCACAGAGACTATCAGCCTGTCTTATCAGAACTTCACTGACAAAGTTATGTAACATGAGACACATGGAAAAACTGTATTTTCTTATAGATCTGGAGAGCTGAATATTTGAGGAGCTGCTACAGAAAGCAGGTACCTTGCTAGGGGTGGTGATAGCAGCTGTGGGCTCTTGGTGAGGTGGAGCCCTCCATCATTCTTTTCTCTCTTCCTAACCCTCATAGAATCATAGAATCATTAGGGATTGGAAGGGACCTCAAAAGATCATCCAGTCCAATCCCTCTGCCACAGCAGGATCACCCAGACCAAGTCATAGAATCAGTCAGGGTACAATCTATTTCCAAGCCAGAAACTTAAGTGTCCTCATAAGTTGCTGCTTTCAGGCAAGGGGAGAGCAGTTGCCACCACCTAGCCCAGGTTGAGGCTTATGTACTCAAGTGGTTTCCATATCACTGTGGTGTGTGCACTTCAGCTTGGGGACCTGCTGTTCCAGGACCCATGCTCTGCTGATGGCAATGAAGAACTTCTGGTCTTCACTAGATACATCAAGAGAGCAAAATCCTTGAGCACACTGAGAACTCTTCTAGGCTAAGTGTCAAACAGAAATGAAGACCTACCACATCTGCATCAGAGGCCAGAACCTGGTCTGCTTCAATGAAAGCCAGGCCTAATTTAAACAGGTTTTCTTTCTCCATGAAGACTGCAAATGAGTAACCCTCTACTAGAAGTGGAGATGCCACCTTGTAGCAGCACATTGCTCCAGTGACCCCATGCATGACCCCATGCTGCTCTAATGACCCTCATGCAGATGACTCCTCACTTCCTTGGGAAGAAACTAATTGCAAGTTCTCCACAACCTACAAAACACACTTGCTCCTCCTTCTCATCCTTCATTAATGAGGTTTTACACATTTACTCACGTTGTGTTCAATCAAAGAAAAACCCAATAAAACTGGAAGTACTCGTGCTCAGCAGAGAGTGACTTCTTGCCAGGAAAGTGGTGATTAAAACTGCACGTTCACCCCTGGTTTGAGTCAAAGCTCAGTAAAGTCAGTGGGCTCCTTTCCACTGATTTAAAGAGGCTTAGGATCTGGCACTTTGACTATAAACAAATGACTACACACTGCCAAGTGCTGTGGAACTACTTTCCTTACGTAAGGAAATCAATGGAAGCTGCTGCTGCTCATGACAGAATGTCAGCTGTTGTGTTTGCTACACAGGTGACCTCAAAATGATTTCAAACAGGTAACAGGTGACTTCTAGTCTTAACTGCAGTCTTTGGTTAAGGCACAGTTTGACCTAGGTGCTGTGAGATGGTAACGAAGGGTAGTGACGTGTGCGTACGTGACGAGGAATGAAGAGGTCTCTGCATCCTACCTTGCTCACAGTTCTTCCCCCCGTAGCGCACGGGGCACTCGCAGATGTACGTGTTCCACTTGTTGACACACGTGCCTCCGTTCTGGCACCAGTTGGTCTGGCAGTAGTTCCTCTGCGCGGCACATCCTTCAATTCAGGAAAGCAGTTAGTTTGCATGGTTTCAACAAGAAAAATTGCTCTGAGTGACTGTATCTGAGTTTTCACAGATCACAGAACATCGGGGATTGGAAGGGACCTCATAAGATCATCTAGTCCAATGCCCCTGCTCGAGCAGGACCACCTAGATCCAGTTGCACATAAAAAGAAGACATGACCATCATAGGATGTGGGTGTTTTGTTTAATATCCTTGAAGTTAATGAAGGAAAATGTGGACAGCAAAGGTTACGTGGTCTACGCACTCCTAAACACAAATCTGTCAAAGGCTGTTAAATACGCTCGCTGAGCTGTAAACCTTTGGGAGCCAAGAGAACATTTTGGGGAGATACCACTGTGTGCTTGCCCTGTTTTCATACTCTCCCCTAGCATCCACTGCTGGACACAGGCAGATCCAATTGCTGCTGTAGCTCAGCACCACTCTAGCTTAGTGCCATCTAACCTAGACCCCAACCAGGGCAAACCAGCGCGCAGCTACACAGTGGAACAACACAACCATACATTATCATCTTAACTACATGGAAACGTGTTTCCAAATGAGAAGAGAAAATAGCCATCCTAAGGAAAACACTACGTGGCCTTGTGATGTACATTTCCATCAGATAAAACCCTGTTCCAGCAGGGCTCCAAGACAAAAGAGCAGTTTGAAGCACATGCTGTGACTCCCCTCTTAATCCATGAGCAATGCATCACATCCAGGAACTGCAGCTGAGCTCTTACACAGACTTTCAACAGCTTGCAAGGAAGGGACTTGCCCTTCTTGCATGTGTGAGTCCGTTTAACGATGATTTTGGATGTGACAACTGACCCTGATCAGGGATCCAAGGATGGGAAACCACATCGGGACCCTGGACAGGCTGCTTCATGAAGCAGGTTTCAGATCTGGAGGACTGCAGAATTTGATTTCCAGAACAAATGTGATTTATGGAAAAGTCACTAAAAAAGCTTTTTGTGGTGAGCTAATCCCACTGGCTTTCAAGAGCATTTAAAAGGTAGCCAAAAAACCAGAGAAGTTCATTTAGGAGTAAACTCCGACGTGAAGCTCAGAGCAATGCAAAAAGCCTAAAGAAGCCTGGTCCTTCTCTGCGTGCTGCTTTGGCCTGTAAGAATGCACATGGGCTACTAGTAGTCTGCATCTCTGGCAGAGGTGTGGACTGCATGTCTCTTAATGAGGTCTGCTGCTGACATGGTGGCAACACAAAGCACAGCAGCACCCTGAGCTCCTGCCTCACAGCTTGGGGAAAATGCTTTGCATTCAGCAGTGCTAAGAGGGGCCATTTGAGACCCCTCTGTCCCACGCCTGAGGCTCCTCCCAGTGCCAGCCCTTCTGAGCCCTGTCACACACACAACTATGGCAGAGAGCTTTCTCGTGCTGGCTTTCGAGGCGGTAGTTGCTCGTACCTGGCAGAGTGCCGTTGTTGGCAATGAAGCTAGCCATGTCGATGGGCTTGCTGTCGACAGAGAGGTTCCTCATGCAGCCAATGAACTGTCTGTT
Source organism: Rhinopomastus cyanomelas (assembly GCA_013400115.1). NCBI lineage: Eukaryota > Metazoa > Chordata > Aves > Bucerotiformes > Rhinopomastidae > Rhinopomastus > Rhinopomastus cyanomelas. The sequence continues at coordinate 168,752 of VXBP01002393.1, forward strand.
GTGCACTGGGAAGTCTTCAGGCAGGTTTGGGACACCACCAAGGAGGAGAGGGCCGGTTAGGTCCAGAGATCTGAAGGAACAATGAAATGCTCATCATTTCGTGCACACAGTTCGGTCTGTTCTTTATCTGCTGCTTCCCCACACTCATTTGAGCTTTGAGCTGCTAAGTTTATCTGTGTTGCCATGCACTTCCCTCTACTGCATCAGCACCTGCAGAGCTTACAATCAAAGGACCTTCCAGAAACACCGTAATTTTTAACCTAGGAGCTGTCACACGCCTACAGAATCCAACGACCTGTCCCTAACAGTGGCCAACATGAAGAATGTGCAGCTGCAGGGCACTTTTTCCTGGCCCCTGTCACCCAAGGGTGGGTTTATGCTCCTCAGCACAAGAGTTGAGATGCTGTAGATTTGGATATAATGACTTAATTACTATGTAAGGCCAACCCTTTTCAAATCTTGTGAAGGTATTAGTTCTAATGTCCTTTAGGGATACAAGTTCCACTGTATCTCTCCGCGCTGCGTGAAGTGTATCATTGGGTCAGTTTGAATTAGTCCTAATTTTCATGGTGCCCCCTTCTCTTGGGGTTTCAGAGCAGCAAGTGCATCCCTTTGGCCTTTTCTGCTCCGCTGCTTGCTGTCCATCTCACCTTTAAGCTGAAAAGTACAAGTCCCATTTGGTCTTGCCACACAGGAAAGTTTTTTTTCGTATCTAACAATTTTTAGTGGTCTCTCCTGTATCTCATTTATTTTTCATAGATTCATAGAATCATTAGGGATTGGAAGGGACCTCAAAAGATCATCCAGTCCAATCCCCCTGCCACAGCAGGATCACCTAGACCAAGTCATACAGTCAGTTTGGGTTAGAAGGGACCACAGGATCATCCAGTTCCAACTGGATTTTTATCTCTAACAATTGTCAGTGGTCTTTATTTTTATCTCCATCAAATACAGGCCTTCTAACTTAAATGATGATGAAACTAATCATCTCTTCAGCCACAGCCTTAATTAATAAAATCTATCATTTTATTAGCTTTTCTCTGTACATTTTCATACTGAGTGGATGCTATCTGCGGGCTAGTCACCCTGACCTCCAGGTTGAGGGTGTTGGATTTTACAAGTACTTGGGCACATGTCTGTATCTACACAAAGCACTGTGTGTTCCACCCACTGTACTGACATCTGCAGTAGCCTCCAGCAAATTCAAAGAATCATAGGATCATCAAGGTTGGAAAAGACCTTCAAGACCATCAAGTCCAACCGTCTGCCGAACCACTAAACTATCTCCTGAAACACCATGTCTACTAGTTTTTTGAACACTTTCAGGGACAGTGTCTTCACTATCTTCCTGGGAAGCCTGTTCCAATGCCTGACCACTCTTTCTGTGAAGGAACTTTTCCTAATATCCAATCTGAACTTCACAGAATCACAGAATGTTAGAGGTTGGAAGGGACCTTGAAAGATCATCTAAGCCTACCCCCACTGCTGGAGCAGGGTAAGTCTACAGTACTGGCTCAAGATGTCCTTGAGCCAGTACTGTAGACTCACACCCATGACCCCAGGAATTCAGAGTCCCATTCTCTACCAACTGAGCCAGCCAGGTGCCCCTCTAGAGCAACTTGACCACATTTCCTCTTGCCCTATCGCTAGTCACTAGGGAGAGTAGGTCAACACCGGCCTCACCACAACCTCTTTTAAGGTAGTTGTAGAGGGCAATGAGGCTCCCCCTCAGCCTCCTCTTCTCCAGACTGAACAGTCACTGATCCCTTAGCCTCTCTTCACAAGACCTGTTCTCCAGTTCCCTAATCAGCCCAGTTGCCCTTCTCTGCACCCTCTGACCATTGAACTGTCAACTGTGTCTATCAAACTAAACCTTGCTACCTTAATCACACCTGCTTTTCCAGCCACACACCATCAGCTCTCCCCTGGAAGAAAGACAGGAGTGGAAAGCACAAACACAAGGAATCCTTACTTCTTTGAGCCGGTCTGAGTCCCCTGGGCAGCGCAGGTGTAGTTTCCGATGAGGCTCCCGAAGCGCACGGCCACCGCTGTGTCACAGTCATCCACAGTCACCACCGCCACCTTCTCTCCAGAAGGCCCATGGGGGATTCCTAGTCGCCCAATGTTAGGCTTCAAGAAACAAATGGCACGTGTCACACAGTGCTGCTCTCATTGTAGCACCAGAGGGAAATAAGATAGGATGTGTGAACAAAACAGCAGATATTGAGTCATCCTAAGACACTAGACAAGAAAAACCCTCAACGTGTGACTTTTAAGAGAGCCCACAGAAACCCACTGTGCGACACAGCGGGGTCAGACGTGGCCTTGGTCTTTTCCACTGCTGAACCACTTCAGCCCAAATGACTTCAAAGAGGCAGTTTTTGACTTCTGCTCGTTGCACAACTCTCCACCTCAGGTCAACGAAGGCACTTGGATTTTAATGTTGTTTCTGCCCAAAGACAGAGAACCATAACATGAAGAAATATCACTAAAAGCTTGGACCAAACTGTCTCTAATGGGGGCACTCTGGCAGAAAACTGAGTTCCCATAAAGTGTGCAGGGTTGTCTAATGACTGGGAGGGAGTTTAGATGAAGACTTCTTGTTCCAGTTACAAGATGGAGGGCACAGAAAATCACTGCCCATTGCTGAGCCAGCTGAGAAGTCCCTTGATTCTAGTCATGGAAGAACTGACCAGTGACCTGTGTAGTTGGGACATCAAAAATAATGGATGGATCTGAGCTTGCTCATGTAGCAGCTTTGTTTTAAGGTCCCTTCCAATCCCTAATGATTCTATGATACAGACTGACACCATGAGTGCTGCACAGAAGATGGAAGAAGGTGTGGCAGCAAATGCTCTAGCCTTCCCTTATCTCTAGGTTCACCCAGGCAGTTAAGAAACTCCTTCCCACCCAGTCACAGTGTGCCCTGGTGAACCTGGACAACAAAATCACATTCAGCACACTCAGCTTCACACCTCCACTGCTAATGACCTTGCTGGTAGCTGTTGTTCTCCTCACTTCAGCATCTACTAATAACTGGAGAGATTCAACAATCCTGAAAGACAGGAAGCCAACCACCAAACTTCACTGCCTTCACCACACACACATCTCCTTCATACTCATTAATTTAATAACTGACCAGATGTTCCCCACCTTGACTGATAGGAGATCATAACTGCTATATGGAAACTCAACAGACAGATTCCTCCAGTGGATAAGTGCAGCAAGACTGTCAAAACAGGGTGCATGTGTCAACAGCATCACAGCTGCCTCAGCAAAGAACTAGCAAATTACAGACTTGTAGAATTGCAGAACATTAGGGACTGGAAGGGATCTGAAAAGACTGTCTAGTCCAATCCTCCCTCCACCACAGCAGGACCACCTAGATCCAGTCGCACAGGAACATGTTCAGGTGGGTTTTAAATGGCTCCAGAGAAGGAGACTCCACAACACCCCTGGGCAGCCCCTTCCAGGGCTCTGTCACTCTCACTGTGAAGAAGTTCCTTCTCCTATTGATGTGGAACCTCCTATGTTCCAGTTTACACCCATTACCCCATATCCTATCATTAGATGACACTGGGTAGAGCCTGGCTCCATCCTCCTGACACCCACCCTTCACATATTTATAGACATCAATGAGGTCACCCCCCCACTCTCCTTTTCTGTAAGAAAGCCATTTTCTGCACTTAGTGGTCACAGTGAGCTAAGAGACCTAACCAACCTCTGGCACAACCCACAAGCCAACAGACACTTCTATGCCGTTCAGCAGTAGTTAAAGCCACACGAAAACCTAAGACAGCTGGCCATCACTCTGTAGCTGGCTGCATGATCGCTTTAAAACATGTAGTGCTCAGTTGGGTGCAGCAAACAAGGCAGCACCAGGGGGATAAACGCCCCCTCTAAATGCCTACTCTCGCTTGTACACACAGCCACTCTCATCATCTGTAAAGACAGAGAGTTATTTCTAAAGGGCAATTAGCCAAACGTATAAAAAACGTTCTAAAAAGATGTTTCCTGGTGTTAATTCCAGTTGGAAAGAATTTTCCATTTCCTCCACCCAGAACGAAAGCGATCGCACAGTTTGGCAGCTGGACAGTATCAGGTGCTGACCTCTCCTGAGCGATACTAAGGCAGATGTCACTTTTTCCGGTAGTCCCCGGGCTTTGCCACTGGCTAGCTGGGACAGATAGGAAGCAGCGCAAACTGCACGAGACGATGGAATGTAGTGACCGGCTTTCCAAAAGACAAGCTGCAGAGAAAATCAACTGGCCAACAGGCGAACCTTCCCTTCCAAAATGGACATGTTTTCATTCTGGGTGCTGCTTGTATTCATCCGGAGGAGCGATTCTGCCAACATTTAGGTCCTTGTGCCTCTCTGAAACAACCTATTGTTCCTTCCAAGGGAGCCTTGACAAAGGCAGGGTATTTATTGTCGCAGCAGGGGGGACGTGCCCGATGTTAATCAAGACTGCAACCTGACCAGCCTCAGCAGTTTGCAGCTGCTCCTTCACAGTCAACCAGCTGCAGGGGCACATTCGTCTTTCTTCCTTTTCTGCTTCTATTTAACACAGAAACTGCAAAGTGTTTCTCTAGGTGTTGACTGTCCAGTGCAAAGTCAGTTTGCAGGATCACACGACATTAGGGAGTGGAAGGGACCTCCAAAAATCATCTAGTCCAATCCCCCTGCCACAGCAGGATCACCTAGACCAAGTCACACAGGAAAACACCCAGGCAGGTTTTAAACACAGAATCACACAACATTAGGGATTGGAAGGGACCTTGAAAGATCATCTAGTGTAATTTCAGAAGCTAATTTTATTCATTTAATATTTTGATTCGCAGTAGATAGAGTTTCTGGTGATGTAAAGGATATTTAGAGCATCGTGCATTAAAAAGTCACTTTGAACAGTGCTAGGAAGAGAATGAATCATGCAACATGGAACCTGGAATCTAATGAGAACGATCCCAGGTGCCAGCTCAGAGACTATAAATGATGAAAATGCGAAAAAGAAACCTATAAATTGACTACATAGTGATTATGGATCATGGTTTGGTTAAGAGATAAAAACAGCAATACAGCAGCAGGGTGCTGTGAATACGGACATGAAGGAAGTTTTAGGACACCAAACAGGATAAAATAGTGTAGGGAATTTTGACTTAATTTCTTAAGAATAACTTCCAGCTCATGACTTGGAAAACAGAGAAGGATGTGAATAGCAAAGGGAAGCTGACGCATCTACACTTTGGGTATGATCTTTGCCTTGACAGGATCCTACCGGAGCAAGACCGATCCCCACCAGTAGGAACAGCTAACAGTAACCTGTATGAATTCACTCTTATCATCTCCTGCAAACACGTTCAAGGAGCTAAAAGCCAGACTTTCAGCTGGGTACTCAGCAGTCTTTCTGCCTGTCAAGACCACGCTACCGTAAAGGCAAGTTTCATTAGCTGTGCCAGTTCTGCACTCGTGAGTAAATGTGCAGTGTGGTGTACAGGAATTTACCAGCATGACCCCCATTAATGCTGATGCAAGTCATGGAACTGAGGTCCTGCTCATGGGGCTGGAAATTTACCTTGTGCTGCCTAACCCTGAAGGCTGCCTTTTTACTTAGTGCTTGTCCGGAAGGAGGTTGGGGTTCGAACTTCAAAGACCACATGCTGTAGAAGTGAGTAGCAAGAAGAGGTATCAAACAGTGTCACAGAGAGAACCTGGTCTCCCTTAAACAAACTATGACAGCAGTGGATTTGTCTTGGACTCAAAACCAAAAATAGCAGGTCTGTGTGTTGCAGTGTGTTATCATCAACACACAGTGTTCTCGAGCCTTCAGCGGACACCATATATTGAAGCATGTCGTGCTTGTTGTGCTGACCCTCTTCTTTGCTCATTACAGAACACGTACAGAGCCACTTGGAGGAGAGAAAGAAGCAGCTCTCACTCAGGATCCAAAGAGGAGAAAGCTGAAGCCACCTAACTTTCTCTATATCCATAAAACAAGAGAAACCACATTTGTGTTTCTCAAATAATGGGAATTACTACCTAAAACTGTACACAACATCATGAAACTCCACTTTGCCTGAGCTTTTATGAGGTCCTTCATAAAACTCCTTCACGAAAGCTCAGAGGGTTCGGACAATCTTCAATCTTGAGTCTAAACCAGGGCACTTGTCTTTGCCCAGACAGAGTCCTGAGTGTGACTGCAGGAATGAGCATCCCAGGATGTCTTTTGAAAACTGCAGCTTCCATTGTGACCGTAACAGCGAGACTCATCCACTGTTCTCAGTGGTGACACAGAGGGGTGACCTTCTCCAGCTACGAAGGTGCACGTAACTCCCTCTGGCCACCTGCAGTGACCTCGTCAGGTGGCAACGAGAGAATGCCACTGGGAAGGTAGCGCCCAAGCGCCGCCAGATCTGACTTTTGTGAAACCCAAACACAAAGAAATGAACTGACTGGGATTCTTCTCACAGCTTCAACGCAGGTGGATTGTCCCAAACACAAGTAAAAACCTGAGAGGCTTCATCTGTGAATTTGTGTTTTATACATGGAGACCTGATAGAGGAGAGAAGGTCATCAAAAGCCATCTGTTTATAGTCTGCAAATCTACTGCACGAATCTTCTCCCATTCAGCCTCAAACATCAGACACAGATATTCACATGCACCTCGGCTTCGCTCGGGTCCTCTACCATTTTCAAGTAAATATTTAAACTGCAATAGCCCACACAGTGACTTATTAAAGACACAGATGGTCTAACGAGGCACAGTGAGCGGGTAAGACAGACAGATTAACAGACAATGGAAGCCTTGTCTTAAACACTTAACCGTTAGAATTTTACATCACAAATACTGCTGTTTTCCAAAGTCAGAGGTTTAAGCCAACCCAATATTTAATAGACTCACTCTGAATTAAGCCTACTACTTAGACTAGACTACATGTAAAAGTGCTACTTAGAAAGTGCAAGTGTTTGTGTAGTCTACCAGCAGCAATGGTGACGCTCAGATTCCTGGATCTCACCCGTTTGTTAGTTAATCTGCAAAGATAATAGGATTTCTCCAACGATCCAACGATCCCACCTCCTCCACCAGAAACATCTTTCTTTCAACTTTGATTCTTAGATCAAAAATTGTCACTGACTTGTCACACAGACAGAAAGAGGCAGAGAGGTTGTGGTCAGCCACAGGGGAGTGTTCCAACAGCACGGACAGCCCCTGAATTTGGACCAAAAGCCGGGCTCTCCCGGCCAAATCTCAGCCGCGATGACTTCCGCCTCCTTCAGCCACTCCATTGAGTCTTCTGAAGTAGCTGAGAAGACGATCCAGGAGCAGACTGTAAGTGTGGCCAAGACTCTGAGAACACAACCTGGGAACCTCAGAGATGAGACACAAACCCCTTGTTTTGCTTGGCGTGAGCAGACCTGTTTTCTTGGGGGACAGACAGAACGTTGCGCATCACAAACAGCGCCTTTGCCGAGCTCACCGCACACATTAACGAGCTCATCTAGCTCAGAAAACTGGTCCTGTGGCAAAATGCTTTGTGTGGCCCAGCTTAAGATGCAGAGCTTGACTTGCCTGTCTTTTTAGTAAGTGCAAATGTGCAACAAGAAAAGACACCCTAAAGTCAGTGCCAGCCTTTCAGTGCTTCCAAGCGTTTGCTTACCGGACAATAAGTTGCCCTTCTGTTTTTGTTAATCAGTAGCTAATGATTTATTGACTGTTAGGAGTGGTTAAAGGTTAAAAAGAATCTGTTTCCTAGTTATTTTTAATACAGAAAAGCATTCCCCTGCATTGTGGCTGTTCAGACCCTGCTGCCCCCACAAGCACCGGGTGGAAACGCCCCACGTTCGTAGCCTTTGGGGCGCTCTGCTTCCTGCACTTCCAGCTACTATGGTAGTAGTGGGAAAAAAAGGAGCAACTGGCACTGGGTCCCTGCTGGAGGCTGCTGGGGTTCTGGCCACCGCCGAGGTCCCCCCTCCCCGATTCCCTGGAGCTCATTAGGCAGCTGGCCAGCCTCCACCGCTCCTTCGTTAACCCAACGGCCTCTGCTCTGCTATCCGACGCGGCAAAGGGAGAACCCCCTCTGATTCCCAGGCGATGCTGTGCTGCTTCAGTGGTCAAAAAGCTCATTAAGGGCCTGTGGCGGTGGCTGTCTCCCTGGGCAAGTGGCCGGAGCCTGACCCCCTGCGAGGAAAATAAATAAATAAACAGGGAAAAAACACGACGGGGAAAGCACAGCGCTCCCAGTCCCGGGGGAGAGGGGAAGGAATGCCGGAGGAGCTGAGCGCCACGGCACGGACTTGCAGACTGTTCTGATCGGTCGGGAAGTTCCAAATTAGGCCAGATTAGAGAAAGCACTAATGTTAATCTCTGCTTTTTAAAGTCTCCCCCTACAGCCTGCTGAAGCACCTCGAAAAAACCGCAGTGTGCACAACTGGGAATTTTTTATAGGTCCTGATTAGTCACCAGGGAAAGGCAGGACAAATCGCTTCACATAAACCCCCTCGTCCTTTGATGTACGCACCCCCTTTATTCGCTGACTATTTTAATGGCATTTCTTTATACAAACTTGGCTGGGGAAACATGAGAGCCTGTGACAGTGAAAAGGAAACCAAAAAGCTTCCCATCAGAGAGTCAAAAATGCAAATCCTGAAAAGCCACCAGACCAGTTCCTTTTCCTAGACAAACCCCCTGAAACACAGGTTGTCAAGAGCCAGGCTGCGCCACAAAGTCAAGCGAGTTTTACCAGCCTGAGCTGTTATCTCCTTCAAGGCACATCCAGAGGCTAGACTTTGATTTCCAAAGCAGGAGGCTCCCAGCACAGCTATGAGACCTGGCACACGGGAACGAGGCTGCCGAGCTGCTGCTGCTGCTCAGGTGATGGCAGGGCTGAGCCAGGGCACAGCCCCCTGTGCCACCACGCAGCAGTGGCAAAGCCTTGGTCACACATGCACCATACACAGACGTGCCCTCTTCCTCCACAGAGCATGACCAGCTCCTTCACAAACATCATGCAGCCCTGCAAATGGTTTAGTTTGGATCACACTCATTTTGGCAAAAGCTGCTGTAGTGCTGATGAGAAGAACGAGTTTTCCCTGCGTGCAAATTAGAATTTTATCCTCAAATTTGCACTCCCAGATGCTGTTTAACTGATGTTGGACCAGTGACACAGCAGGAAGGGCCTGCTTTAGCCATCGAGAGAACATGCCCACTCCTCAGGAGGGTGGTGGCAGATACGATGTGCGTTCCCCTCCCCACCCTTGGCAGTACCCTCCTCTGATCAGCCCATTGTGGTTGGTGCACCTCTCCCCTCCTGCCCTCTGAAGCCTTCTGTTGTCTCCCACCAACAACGATGCTCTTCCAGCATCTATACAGAACTAGAAGAGAAGAGCACGTGAAGGATGCTGGAAGAACATACTTGTTCTCCTTCACACACTCTCCTCACCCAGTTCAGCTATTTCTTCTCCCCCTGCAATTTGTCCCTATCCACCTGCCAAAGCCCTGCTCTCAAAATATTTTCAGCTTTATATAAACCTTGTGTATTTTATGGCTTAATTTTGAACTCGGGATGCAAATGTGATTGCTGTCAGAGCCCACAAAATGCTCATAGCAGCTAACTCCTCCTTGGACTCATCCTTGGTGTCACCATGCCAAGCAAACTGCTGCTTGGGTGATGGGAACATGCCAGGGTCTGCACGGTCCTGGTAGCCCCCACTGCTCCATGGGCTACCCCTGTCAGGGCTGGATCTTTGCAAGGGCCTCCTGGTACACAATGACCCTTCATGAACAGGTCATTGCTTCTCCTCACCACACAGACAGATGTAAAATACCTGAAAAGTTACTGCAAATCAGTGGGCTACTGTAGATTCACCGTGAGATTAAACAGAGATAACGCTGCACTTCAAAGAACTTACACCAAATTCCTGAGGTGCCATTTCAATGACTCTGCTGGTTTTGCAGAAGTCCTGCCAGGCTGTGGGGAAGCCTTCAAGCACCTTCTGTCCTCTGGACCTTTTGAACCAACAACAGCCATTCAGACACTCAGATTCTGCCAGCTCTGGTGGAGGTCCCCTGCATCTCCTGAGCCTTCAAAAGGAACTGAAAAAACACCTCTGAGGAGTTTTGGGGCATGGAGGTGTTAGATGGCTTGAAACCAGGGCTCAAGAAGAACCATTGGGTTCCAGTTCCCCAGGGCGACCTGAGAGCCCCACACCATGAGGAAAGCCACGCAGCGGAGACACAGCTCAGACCTAGAAACAGCAGTGCTGTAACTGGCTACACAGGTGAAGCCTTTTAAAAGCTGGGAGGAGGGAGAGGTGTCAGTGCTGAGCAGTCTTGCTGAGGATGAGGCTTCCAGAAGAGCAGGGGCTTAGGCTGGATTTGACACAACAGAGTGAAAACCCTGGACAGACAGTTTCTGAAGAGCTGCTGTTTGCATTTGCATGTAAAGTCACAGAAGCAGAATCTCTTTGGTTGGAAGACACCTTTAAGGTCATCAAGTCTACCCAGCACTGCCAGGTCACTCCTAAACTACGTCCCTCAGTAGAATCACAGAATCATAAGGGATTGGAAGGGACCTCAAAAGATCATCCAGTCCAATGCCCCTGCCACAGCAGGATCACCTAGACCAAGTCACACAGGAACACATCCAGGCAGGTCTTAAACATCTTCAGTGAAGGAGACTCCACAACCACCCTGGGCAGCCCCTTCCAGTGCTCCATCACCCTCACTGGGAAGAAGTTCCTTCTCATATTGTTGTGGAACCTCCTATGTTCCAGTTTACAACCATTGCCCCATGTCCTATCACTAGATGACACTGTCTATTTGTCTTTTAAGTTCCTCCAGGGACGGGCTGTCCAGGCCAGCCTGTTCCAATGTTTGATCATCCTTTTGGTGAAGAAATTCTTCCTAACAGCCTAAACCCCTTCTGGTGCAGCTTGCAGCTATTTCCTTCAGTCCTACTGCTTGACATCCTTGCTCCAACCACCTTTCAGGTAGCTGTAGAAAAAGTGGTAAGGTCTCCTCTCAGCCTCCTTCTCAACGAGTGTTTTCAGGAGGTGTTTACAACCTCTGAAACACTTCCAACAGGGGACAGGAAGAGCCAGGCACAGAATTTTGGAGAGCTGAGCAGCCCAGGCCTGAGCAGCTGGACACGCTTTGCATCTCCGTGACCTCCAAACGACTTTCACTGCTTTACACTTTCATTTCCTGAGACACAGATTTAAAGGCGAATTGTTTGTTATTTCATGTCAAGACAAAGGAATGTCGCTCGCCAAGCCCTGAGTTCCCTTCCCAGGTATCAATCACTTCACACTTAGCCTCCACCAGAACAAAATTGACAAAAGCAATTACTACTAACTGAAATCTGCACGAATAAGTGTCGGTGGAATTGCAGGGAGGGGCTTTCAGAGTCCAGGTTCACGTGTGCCTGTTCTGCAAGGGCAGATCAGCTGCCTCTGCTGCACCCACTAACACCTGCAAGGGTTCTGAGCAGGACCAAGACAAAGTAAATATTAGCCAGCCAGCCCTTCAGTGCTTTTCAGAGCAAGTTAGGAATGTAAATGGTTGCCACAGGCCAGAGGGAAATTCTGCTGAGGGAGCAGCAGATGTTGTGGAAGAGTGTAAGAACAAGGCAAACATGCAGCAATGCTTCTCCTGTCCTCCTGACTTCCCACCTGTTATACTGCAGGCTGGAGGTCGAGACAGGTTCTCACAGGATTCTGCCACATATGGAAAGGACTCAAGTTATCATCTAATCAACACTTGGCCTTATACAACCACTGAACGTAGAACCATAGAATCATAGAACCATTAGGGACTGGAAGGGACCTCGAAAGATCATCCAGTCCAATCCCCCTGCCACAGCAGGATCACCTAGACCAAGTTGCGCAGGAACACATCCAGGTGGGTTTTAAATGTCTCCAGTGAAGGAGACTCCACAACCCCCCTGGGCAGCCCCTTCCAGGGCTCTGTCACCCTCACTGGGAAGAAGGTCCTTCTTATATTTATATGGACCCTCCAATGTTCCAGCTTGCACCCATTGCCCTTTGTCCTATCTCCAGATGACACTGAGAAGAGCCTGGCTCCATCCTCCTGACACCCACTCTTCAAATATTTATAGACATTAATGAGGTCACCTCTCAGTCTCCTCCAAGCTCAAGAGACCCAGCTCCCTCAGGCTCTCCTCATAAGGGAGGTGCTCCACTTCCTTCATCATCCTTGTTGCTCTNGGGATGATAACCTCCCTACTCCTGCTGGCCACACTACAAGCCAGGATGCCATTTGCCTTCTTGGCTACCTGGGCACACTGCTGGCTCACATTCATCTTCCCGTCAGTTAGAACCCCCAGGTCCCTCTCTGCCAGAGGGCTCTCCAGCCACACCTCCCCAAGCCTGTAGTGTTGCAGGGGGTTGTTGTGGCCCAAGTGCAGGACCTGGCACTTGGCCTTCTTGAAGCTCCTGCCATTAACATCGGCCCATTGCTCCAGTCTATCCAAGTCTCTCTGAAGAGCCTCCCTGCAGATGAACACTCCCAGCAACGACGAGAGTTTCTGAATCTTCATCAAACAGAACTATGACTCACAAGCAGAACTATTTTTGCAGAGACTACCTTTTCTCGTGGCATTTTAAAAGCTGAGCTGTGAGCACGTAGGAGATTTTGCACTCAGACACGGGGAAGGTGTTTGATGCATCTGACTAGAACAACATTTTGAACTTCAAATGTAAAAGCCTGGCGTGCGTTCAGCTCTGGGAAATCAAATCTCTTTCTCTTCCTTTAGCAGCTTGTACTCTCGATCGCTGGCATTTTTGAACAGCCGTGCCCACCAGCATCACAAACACGGGGTACAGACAGTGTGAACGCGTGGCTCACACGCTCACGTTGCACGTACGCTCCGGCACTACCTACCGCGTCCTTCACAAGCGGAGAGCCCTGCCCACCAAAGAGCACAATAATCTGCTGATGTGAGAGCTTCTGGTGACAAAGTTGTAAAAACTCCATCCTAACCTGCACCTGGTGAAAACTCCTTGCTCTCTTCAGCTGAAACATATAGCACTGAATCACAGAACATTATGGGTTGGAAGAGACCTCGAAAGATCATCTAGTCCAATCCCCCTGCCACAGTAGGATCACCTAGACCAAGTCACACAGGGACACAACCAGGCGGCTTTTAAACATCTCCAGAAAAGTAGACTCCACAACCAACCTGGGCAGCCCCTTCCAGTGCTCAGTCACCCTCACTGTGAAGAAGTTCCTTCTCATATTGATGTGGAACCTTCTGTGTTCCAGCTCACACCCACTGCCCCTCATCCTATCACCAGATGACACTGAGAAGAGCCTGTGAAACATGATGTCCCCCTCAGGATGCCGGTTAAAGTTTTTGTTTGCAGGTAGCAAATAAAGTGACTTTTTCACTGGAATTGCTTTTCTTCCTTGTATGACTGAAAACACCCAGGCAACCTTCCTGGTGGAGCACAAGCCCTGCACTCATGCAAGGTAGCACAGATACATCCCTCTCAACACTAGAGCTAGTTACTCAACACATAGCTAGCATGACTGCTGTTATGCTCTCATTATCAATGATCTCCTGCAAGCCTTCCCGTGCTTAAGCTATGGCAGAACTTTTCATCCCATGAAAATGCCGCGGAAGGAAAGGCAACCAGCACAAACTGGTGATCTGGTGGAAGGATCTTTGTGGTCAGTGGAGCTAAATCTGGTCGTAGGCCAGTCACGAATGGTGTCCCACAGGGCTCAGTGCTGGGACCACTCCTGTTCAACATCTTTATCAATGATCTTGATGTGGGGATTGAGTGCACCCTCAGTAAGTCTGCAGATGACACCAAGTTGGGAGGGAGTGACAGAAGGCTGAATATGAGCCAGCAGTGTGTTCAAGTAGCCAGAAAGGCCAATAGCAACCTGGTCTGTATTAGAAATTGTGTGTCCAGCAGGAGCAGGGAGGTGATTGTCCCCCTGTACTCAGCACTGGTGAGGCCACGCCTTAAGTACTGGGTCCAGTTTTGGGCTCCTCAGTACAAGGGAGACATTGAAGTGTTGCAGGAAGTGGAGAGGAGGGCAACAAAGCTGGTGAAGGGCCTGGAGGATAAATCTGGTGAAAAGAAAGAGAATTCGGGCTGTTTGGTTTGAGGAAGAGGAGGCTCTCTACAGCTATCTGAAAGGACATTGTAGAGATGCTGGTGCTGGTCTCTTCTCACAGGTACTTACTGACAGAACCAGAGGGAAGGGTTTCAAGCTCCAACAGGGTAGGTTTAGATTGGACATCAGGAAAAAATTCTTCATGGAAAGAGTGGTCAGGCACTGGAAGGGCTGCTCAGGGTGGTGGCTGGGTCACCAGGCCTGGATGAGTTTAAAAGATGCTTAGATGTAGTGTTGGGGGATCTGGTTTATGGGTGAACTTGTAGAATAGGATTGATGGTTGGACTCAATGATCCCAGGGGTCTTTTCCAGCCTGAATGATTCTATGATTCTATGAATACACTGTCAGTGCTCTGATGGAAGTTATCACTGTCCTCTGCCTCCTCCTCATGCTGCCACTGACTACTGACCTCTGCAGCACCTTCTGCTATGGAGTGTTACACATTCACAGTGAGAGGGACGATAAGGAATGATAACATCAGAAATACAGCCAAGCCTTAAGAATATGTGATTCCACACTGTAACGTGCTCTCCACCGTGCACACTTGAGAGGGCCTTTAGAAGGTCTACTCACATTCCTCACAGGTATTAGGAATTCAGGTTTGCAAAAGCAGCTCCACAAAACTGGCCTTCTTCCTGGAAAAGTGTGCCCAGAGTAGTAGTTTGTTCCTAGCTGAATGTGACCAGCTGAATGACATTTTCAGTACTGACAGCAGCCCACCCCCAGATATTTGCTGAATGTTCTGCATTTGTTAATGTTCTGCATTTTTCTTCACCAGGCAATGCCACAGCAGCCCGGAGCTGATCGTGGATGCTGCAGACACAGCAAGTCACTCTGAGCCAGCAAAACCCAAACTCTGGCAGAGCCCACACCTGATCAACAGTGGCATTATCACAATCTTCAACAACTGCATTGTTTACTTAGAAAATCTCCCTCAATCCCTCAACAAATTAGTCTGGAAGCCACCAGGAGGATTATCTTCAGAAATTCTCCCTCAGATAGCAATTATGTCTGCTCAGATGTCACCAGCGACAGACATTTGCCTAAGTCATACCCAGCCACCCAGCCTTTATTACCAACTGCACTTCCAGTGACTGGACTTCATCTAGGTCTGTCTGTCCCAAGCACTCGGCAGGGGCCACCACACCCCAGCATGAGAGGTGCTCCCTGGCACTGGGTGGAATTCCTAATGGGTCTCTAAGCACTGAATTGCCAACTGCTTTTCCTGAGCAGTCAGATCAAGAAGGAAGTGGTACTGGATGGTGTCCTGGATAGTTTTGGGGAGAAGTCTTTCACCGTGGGTCCAATGACTAAACGTTATGCCTAGCTGGTGGCAGCTATGTGGCTTTTCTCCAAGGAGCTGGCAGTCCCTATTCAGCTGCAGGCATGTGCCTGCCTCATAAATCACCCACGGTGCTGGCAGCCTCGTTGGCAGGCTCGGCAGGGAGACTGAGACTGAGCAAACAAGACTTTCATGCTGGAACAGGAGCCTCTAGCCCCAGGAGCAGTGCAGTGACAGGGTGGCATGAGGAAGCCTGTGCTGAGCCACTTCATGATGCCTGCTGGCCCTTTAGGGATGGGGCACTGCGAGCCCAGAACTTCTAACAAGAAATAGTCCCCTTTATACAGGAGAAAAAGCAATATCCAGTGTCACCTGTGTCTTTTGGCACAGATGTCTCAATCTGAGTGTCACTAAAATGCTGATACACGCCTTTTTTTCCCCCCAAGGCACAGCAGCAAAATCAGTTACTGGTCCTGAATAAAGAATATATTTCCCTAGCATTTGCCATCATCAGAGAGGGTTTGTGTTTCCAGAAGGAAAGGAGACAGTGTCTCTGTCAGCTCCACAGCCTTGCGCTGGTCTCCACAGCAGATTGTTAGAGGTTGCTGAATTCCATCCCACCCTTTTCAAAACAGAGTTAAACCCTCCAGCACAGACCAGCACCACTCCCACTACCTGCAGTGGCCCATGCGGCTAGTGCATACACAAGGGGTCTGGACTAAGTACAGTCCCATGGTAGGAAAACACAAGTGGCTGCTGAGCTTCCCAGTGGCCACAAGCGCACCAGTGCTCAGCCCCCTGTGTCCTCACTTCTAGGGGACAGCTGTGCCATCCCCACAGTGACTGGCAGCTGGATGAAGTGTGGTTCCAGCTGACTCATGGGTGGAAGAACAGAGGGGGAGCTGAGTTTTCAAAAGGGAAGTTAAGCAGGTCTATCCCTAAGCCCTTCAGAAGGGCTCTGCCTTTGGCCGGTGCAACAAAGGCTCCAGGAGTCAAAACACAGGCTCTAGTCAAACAAAGGCAGCAATGAATGCTAGAGGTTTGCTGTAAAGATAATCCTGATGATAACGCTCCTGTTTAAGGTATGAGAAAAGGAAGGGGCTGTACAAGACTGAACCCAAGTGCTCTTGCTCACTTCAGCAGCGGTTGGCTGAAGCAGGGGCACTGTATGAGCTCCAGTCTGCAACTGCCCCCTCCACATCTGCTGATGGGCCCTGGCAGCTGCTGCACACTCCCTGCTTCTACCACCTCTGCAGTTCCTCTGTGAGCCTGCTGCTTGCTTGCTCATGTCTCCCTTGGCAGCTCTGTAAGTTCATCAGGCTTTCTACCAAGCCCATACCTTTACCCACCCTTTTTCTTTTGTTAGCAGTTCGTGTTGGACTGGAGATCTGGAAGGCACCAGAGCAGAAAGGTCTTTCAAACAAAGAAATTGGCTCGATTTTTCTGTTTAATTCAGAAAATGGGAACTTCACCCAAACCCCAACAACCTTTACATGTCTAAGTTTATCATGTACAGCAAGGAATTCATTCACTGCTTCCTATGAGCAGGGAGATGTTCATCCATCTCCAGGAAAGCCAAGCTCCATCATGCATAACAATTATGGGACATGTCAACGCTCCAAATGTCCCCCCCTTCCTCCTTCTTACTTCCAGCTTCATATATTGAGCATGACACCATGTGGTGTGGAACACCCCTCTGGTCAGCGGGGGTCAGCCATCCCAGCTATGTCTCCTCCCAGTGCCTTGTGCACTCCCAGCCTCCTTGCTGGTGGGATGAGAAGCAGGAACGGCCTCACCACTGTGTATGTACTGCTCAGCAACAACTGTGTTACCAACACTGCTTCCAGCACCAATTAAAAACACAGAGACATAACAACTGCTGTGAAGAAAATTAGCTCCATCCCATACAAAACCAGTACACTGGGACATGATGAAAATAGTACACGGAGGAGGAACGTGTGCTTGCTCTGAAGGTGGGTGGTTTGGAACAGATCTGCAGATGCTTTTACTTTTATTAGCAGTAAAAGCACTGACAGATACTACCTTCCAATACTACCTTCAGTTTGTGCCTCATAGAGCTCCTATAGGACACAGCTCCCATAAGATGATGAAGGAAGCACCTCCCTTAAGAGGAAAGGCTGAGGAAGCTGGGTCTCTTTAGCTTGGAGAAATGAAGACTGAGGGGTGACCTCATTCATGTTTATAAATATGTGAAGGGTGGGTGTCAGGAGGATGGAGCCGGGCTCTTCTCAATGTCATCTAGTGATAGGAGGAGGGGTAATGGGTGTGAGCTGGAACAAGGGAGGTTCCATATAAATATCAGAAGGAATTTCTTCATAGTGAGGGTGACAGAGCACTGGAACAGGCTGCCTAGGGGAGTTATAGAGTCCCCTTCTCTGGAGACATTTAAAACCCACCTGGACGTGTTCCTGTGCAACTTGGTCTAGGTGATCCTGCTGTGGCAGGGGGATTGGACTGGGTGATCTTTCCAGGTCCCTTCCAATCCATAATGTTCTGTGGTTCTGTGACATTCCTCTTCCTGAGCAACATGTTGCCTAACTACAGGAACAGAAGCAAATGAAGTCCTGACCCAGCCTGGGTCTGCTTTTCACTTCCTATCTTCTCCTCCATGACCCTGTCCCTCCTTCCACTTCATCTCCCAAGTTCCAAACAAGTGCAGATGGGATCTGTTCCTCTGCTGCGAGCAGATTCATCAGAAGTCTACCTGAACTAGCAGCAGTGCCAAATACACATCATCTTCAAGACCCCCAGATCCATCCAGAGCCTAGCAGGACACACGAGCTCTGCCCAGCAGCACTGCACAGTCACCACTCAGATCACACGAGCAAATGGGGCTCTCCTCAGTCTCCCTAGATGGGGAGATGGCTGGTTTTGCCCACACCTACGCTACTCCCTAGCATCAATGGCCTGCAGGGCACTACATGTGATTCACATTAAGGAGGATTTGTGGATGCAGACTAAAAATGGGAAGCTCTGCTGACACTGCAACACAGCAGCACAGACACAGTCAAACAACTCTTCAGGATCCACTCCGGCTGGGGCGGAGAGAGCTACCTCCGTGCCCCCTCGCCTGCCGGCCGAGCAAGCACAAGGGCAGAGAGAGCTGCAGCATGCACCCAAGGTAAGGGAAATCCATCACGGCGTGGGACTTGGCACTCACACAGAGGGTGTTCTGGCACCTGCAAACAGCTTTCAGCCAGTGGGTGAAGGATAGATCCTCCCCGAGAAGGAAAGGTACTGGCAATTTCTACTTTGTGAGTGGGCTGAGACCTAAATCTCTAGAGCATTAGCTCAGTTTTTGGTGACACTCAAGCTCCAGCTTGCCCCAGATGAAGGCTGCTTAACTCAAGAGAAACCATCAATTACCATAGGCAGAAGATTTTGGAAAGCATACGTGACTCTGATTTAGAGTGAGGTACCTCCCGTGCTGTGCACTCACAGTGTGTCCAAGATCAGCCCCTAGCAGTCCTTGCTTCTTTCAAGTTTTATCTCCAGCTGAAGAATTTGCCTGTTTCCTCGGGCACCTATCCTTAGGCTGAACACAGGTCTGGGCTCTGCCAGGTGGGAAGCAGCAGGTCGCTGCTAAGTGCAACCACTGTCGAAGTCCGAATAGTCTGGGCTACTCCTAAGACTCAGGAGCCCGAGGTAACAACCACCAGAGTCTTCACTCTGAAGACATGCCAGCAAGGAGTGACAGAACTGCAGCTTACTATCCATTATCAGAGAGGAGAAGACACCTTAGCCTTGTCAAGGAGAAAGGACAGTATTTGTCCTGAGTGTCTCAGCAGGCTCAAGTCACCAGTCATCACTGGAACCACTCCCCAAAGCCCTCATTTTACACCTCCTGACCATGGAGGAGAATCCCACCCACCCACTGCCCAATATCAACAGCTGTTATTCTGTGAGTCATCCAGGGACTTGCTCATCCCATCCTCCAGAATCACTGCACATCGGACGCTCTGCGTGTTCCTCTCTGCTCCTCTCAGGTTTTTGGCCATTTAAGTAAAATTACCTCCGTGCTCCCTTAAAGAAGTGCAAAATGGCTTCTGCCTGCAGAACAGCAGCATCCTCAAGCAACTTTGATGTCCTATACGTGTAAGTAACACATAGGAGACACAGCATAAAAACATGCCCCCTGTAATTAAAGGAACATGTCCATACACAAAATACTTTCATCTTGTGCCAAACGATGAAGTCTACCCTGAGGTAATGAGCCAGGTAAAACATTAACATAAACTTGATGGTGTATCTCAAATTCAGAAGAAAATTACATTTCTATCAGAAATTCAGGAGAGTGGCTTGAAGTTCTCACTTAATTAGGAACACCGCCCACCTCCGAGCTCATTAAAATCTCCTGTCCTGAGGTCTGCACACAATCACACGCGATCGTGTATGTACAGTGAACACCAGACAGTTCAGGTGGTGTTACTGGTGCCATCAAACATCACAGAATCACAGAACATTAGGGATTGGAAGGGACCTTGAAAGTTAATCTAGTCCAGTTCCCCTGCCACAGCAAGACCACCCAGACCAAGTCGCACAGGAACATGTCCAGGCGGGTTTTAAATGTCTCCAGAGCTTAACAGAACAAGGAACTGGGAAAGAGGGATGAAATTAAGAGAGGACCTGACCCCAATCAAAAGACGACATTTTTGGGCTCCTCAGTTCAAGAGGGATGTGGAGCTGATGGAGAGAGTCCAGCACAGGGCAACGAGGATGATGAAGGGAGTGGAGCACCTCTCTGATGAGGAAAGGCTGAGGGAGCTGGGTTTCTTTAGGTTGGAGAAGAGGAGACTGAGGGGTGACCTCATGAATGTCTATAAATATGTGAAGGGTGGGTGTCAGGAAGATGGAGCCAGACTCTTCTCAGTGTCATCTAGTGAGAGGACAAGAGGCAGTGGGTGTGAGCTGGAATATAGGAGGTTCCACATGAATCTGAGAAGGAGATTCTTTGTAGTGGAGGGTCACAGAGCACTGGAAGGGGCTGCCCAGGGAGGTTGTGGAGTCTCCTTCACTGGAGACATTTAAGACCCACCTGGATGTGTTCCTGTGTGACTTGGTCTAGGTGATCGTGCTAAGGCAGAGCTATGGGACAAGATGATCTTTCGAGGTCCCTTCCAATCCCTAATGATTCTATGATTCTATAATTTTTGAACTGCTGCTTTTCCAATCTGCACTGCAAGTCTTAGATTCCCAAGGCAAGAGGAAAGGGTCCGGCTTGAATAGGCTGCCAAGGACACAGCAGAGCGCAGCAGGAGGACTGGTCCTGCTGCAGTGAGCCCAGCAGCAGGGCAAACAGCTTGGCAGAAGAAGTGTGAAAAACAAGGAAAGTTCAAAGTGTCTGTTTGGGTTCTGCTGTGCAAAAATGCACAGAAGGGACATGGGAAGGGCAGAGGTGATCACAAGCTGTAAATAAAGAAAACCTGCTGATGGAGCAAAAAGCACGTGGGGAGATGAAACTCAACATAGGTGAGGGATAAGAAAGAGCAGGTATGATACCTCTTTAAGAGCTTTTCACTGGAATACACAGACAAATGAATAAAATGGATCTCTCCTTGGTTGTCTGGGTCAATGGGTTGTGTATTTCCCATGGAAGCATTGAGAAGAGATGAATAAAAAGGAGAGAAGACCAGAAGCTCCTCAGGTAAATATCAGAATGGAAAAAGGGCCAAGAAGTCCTGTGGGGATGCTAGTGGAGGCAGCTCCTGTGACTCCACTGCCAGTGACAGAGTGCTGCTGCTGCTGCAAAATTCCAGTGCCAGAGGCAGAGGGGAGGGTAGAGGTGGGGATCAAACACAAGCCGGAGGTAGGCAGCTGTAAGATGTCTCCTGGGAGCTCTGCCTGCTCAGGAGGGCTGTGTGAAGGTGTTGAGCAGCGATGGGATGAGGACCCAACACTGCAGTGGGATTTTGGAAGCAGTGGAAGGATGCAGTAGCTGCAAAATGACCCAAGTGCACAAGTTAAGCAAACTCACACGAGTGCTGCGTGCACTGCTATTCAAACATGTCTCTGCCGTGTCAGGTTCAGGCACAGCATCCCATTTGTCTTGGCACAACACAAATCCCTAAATTATGTCTTTTCAGGCTCCTCACAGAACTTTACTTCCAGCTTTATTAAAACACAAAGTAGCCAAGGAGCTGCTTAACAAACAAACACGAGCCAAGGCAACGGCTTAGCCCTGCTGCAGAGCCACCCCGCAGTGCCTGCTCCCTCCTTCCCTGCTGGGGAGATGGAGCAACATAAGCTGTTCTCAGACATGCAAAGCCCTGAGAGCACGTTGAGCACATTCTGCATGTCCTCCTTGCGCAGTTTACTCAAGACTGGGAGCTCCTGCCCCTGTGCCAGCACAAATGTCACCACTTTGGAATAATTCCTGCCATGGGGAAGGTGATGTCTACAACACGGACAGCAAAGGGCACCGTGCTGTTCAGCACCTGGTGACCCTGCTTTTCAGCAAAGGCAGCGCAGCCAGTGGTGTTTCTTGGCATATCCCTCTCCACCCTGAGCTTCCTCCTGAGCAGTGGGGATTGGCTCCTTCCCCTTTAAAAAGCTGGGGCAGAAGAAGAAAAGGATGACAGGGCACACATGTTACTGATGAGGAAACACCAGCTGCTAACACAATTCACCTACCACTCCACAAGCCCTGAAAATGAGGCAGGGGGTTATTTTTAACGTTTGTGTCAGATCTCTTTGCCTTTTAAAGAGTGTCCTGGGGCTGCCCTGCCTCTTATCTTCTTGGCAGCACTTCAGTGAGCTGCTTCAGCGGCTGTCCCTGCAGCTGTGCCTTCCCAAGAAGCCACATAGCTGGCATGTCCTTCTGCTGCCTCAGAAAGTGCCCTTCACTTTGCTGCTGTGATTCACTAACACAAACACAGCCTGTGGAAACGAGACATCTTGCAGATTGTAAGGAAGAGCCTTCCAGTGTCCACAGATGCAGGCACGGGGACACACTGAGCTTTGCTTTCATTTCTCTGTGCTACAAATAGTAGAGAGTGTATGAAGCACAGAACTTGTCAAATAAGCTTGAAAACTTTATTTTTTTAGTATAAAATAGCTAACAAAAAAAACCTTCTACTTGCTCAGTAAAATATCCTTAGGCTTGGAGAACATTTTAATCCTCCCATTCAAACTGCCACACAAACTGTGATGAAAGGATGCAGTGCTGGGAAAAAAAGAACTTGCTGATAATATTAATCCTTCATCTTCCATTCAGCTTCCTACACCAGTATCCTGTTTCCTTTTTAACAGCCAACAGTGCTCCTCTATTTCCCTACGTGGTCCCCATAATGCTATCATGTCAGAACTAAAAGCAGCTCTTCTCAGCAACCAAATGAATTGTCTCATTTTTGTTCTAGGTTGTAGAAGAGCTCTGACATCTGTCTGTGAACAGTGACACTGGACACCCTCAGAGCTCGCTCTCTGCTACAGCGTGAAATGGCTGGTTTGCACAACGGCCCCAGCTTTGGTTGTCACAGGAACCCTGCTCCTGCTACAGTGCAACTGTGGGACAGGGACCCAGCAACCACCTTTGAGGGCAACGTGGTGTGTGCAATGATCACAGAACATTAGGGACTGGAAGGGACCTCAAAAGACCATCTAGTCCAATCCCCCTGCCAGAGCAGGATCACCTAGACCATTTCTGCAGACCAAAAAATTATTCCTAAGATAGCCCTTGACTACTGGAAGGAGCCAACCTTTGAACAACCATGTTTTCCAAAGCAGAGGAGTTTGTGCTAGTTGAAGGTGTCATTTTGTACAAGAAAAGCCAGTTAGAGGGAAGAATTTTCTTTGCCTCAGGAAAGTCTACGCTAGTTGTTTGTAGTTACCGCAGTGAAGGCTCCTGCAGTTCTTCACAAAGATGCAAGTGAGTAAATCAGTTGCTTCAGACACACTGACACTTGTGGAATGAAACACATGGAACTAAAATAGATCCGTGGACCTGAAGATTTCCCTGGTAATACTTCTGAAACAGATGCACTAGGTCTGATTTTGCTTCCCTCAGACAAAGCTCAAAACCCCTCAAGGGGAATTTTTGGTCCAGCCAAGGTGAGCAGGACCAGTGCCCTGTTTGAAGAGCTGTAGCAATAAGCCTGCTTGAAATGAATCCAACTCAGGTCACCCACGTACATCAGGTCACAGCTGGCTGACCCAGCCTCTGTTCTGTACAAACCACACCGTTACCACCAACACAATTCATCTTACCTTGTTGTAGTACTGCACCTGCACCGAGTGCCACTGCCCATCGCTGACCCCTCCCAGGATGAACGGTGCCACCGTAGTGGTTGTCTCTCCTGCAAGGGCGGGCAGAAGGGGGAAGAAAGTGAACATCACTGCAAGCTCCATTCTGTACTGAACTGAAACACAGAGAGACCCTCATGGGGTGCAGGTCTTAGCTGCATCACGGAGGAATTCATCGTGGAGGAATTTGGGTTTTCGCTCTGTGAGACAGTAAATACCATGGACTCATAGAATCATTTGGGCTGGAAAAGACCCCTGGGATCATCGAGTCCAACCACCAACCCTACTCTGCAAGTTCACCCCTAAACCAGATGCTTCAACTCTACATCTAAGCAACTTTTAAACTCACCCAGGGATGGGGACTCAACCACCACCCTGGGCAGCCCTTCCAGTGCCTGACCACTGTCTCTGGGAAGCATTATTTTCCTGATGTCCAATCTAAACCTGCCCTGTCAAAGCTTGAAACCCTTCCCTCTGCTTCTGTCACTAATTACTTGTGAGAAGAGACCAGCACCAGCATCTCCACAATGTCCTTTCAGATAGCTGTAGAGAGCGATAAGGTCTCCCCTAAGCCTCCTCTTCCTCAAACTAAAGAGCTCAAACTCTCTCAATGTCTCCTCATAAGATTTATTCTCCAGTGAGGTGCCTAGCTATGTTGCCCTCCTAGCACTTGCTCCAGCACCTCAATGTCTCCCTTGTACTGAGGTGCCCAAAACTCTCCTCTTTCACAGAATTACTTTGGTGCACAAATGCAGACTCGGTTCTGTCACGTTTGGGTGACTTCTGTGACATGTTTTCTTCTGCTTCTGCAGAGCTCAGTAGCAGAGGCAGTGGGTAGATACAACTACTGCCAGGGTGGTCATCTGAGATAAAAATGTACATGACTTTTCCTGCATTTCTGCCAAAAGCAGCACTTTGAAGGTATTTTAATGCTGTAAGCATCATGCTAGGATGTTTTGTCAGGGAAGAGAAACTACTTGTCAGAGGAGAAACTGAAATGCAAAAGTACTCCAGCATAAATCCTGTGGTCAGCCTGGTCCCAGCAAAACTTTACCAGTGATTAATGAAATTACTGGTGGCCTTTCAGTAAACTTGCCTGGATGTGTTAGTCTAGGTGATCCTGCTGTGGCAGGGGGGTTGGACTAGATGATCTTTTGAGGTCTCTTCCGATCCCTAATGATTCTATGATTTCAGTTTGCATGTCCTTGCTGCTGCAATTGGAAAGCTGAAGCTTCCAAGGAAGGTCTGAGTCAGCAGAACCAGCTCAGTAACCAGCCACATCTGTTCCAAGGCAGCACCAAAACAGACCCTTGTGCAGAAAGTATACAAATGGCCTGGCACACACAAGCCATTTTTGACCCTTTTCTCCCCCTTTATCTTTATTTTTTTTAACAGTTGGAAAATTCCACTTAATAAACCACAAGGAAAAAACCCCTCCCTCCCATAAGCTAACAAAGTTCATAGAATTGTTGAACATAACGTGCATTGAGCTCTCTCTTTGCAACGAATACCTGTGTGAGGTGTTATTCCCATGCCCTCACATCTAACTGCCATCCTACACACTTCTGCTACTTAAAAAATACAGATTTCAGCTCAGTGTGTTTGACACCTTGCTGGGATATTTGCGATCACTTACAGTATAAAATCTGTGGTAGGAATTGGGCTTTTATTGAGCTAGCTAGTTGCTACAAAAGCAAGGCCACCAGTCTCCTCACTGAAGCATCTACCCTGCTAAAACTCTTCAGCTTTGCTTTCTGTAGTAAAGCTGTTGCAACAGATAAAACAGTCAGATCAGATGTCCTAAATGTCTACTGTTCATTAAAAGCCACTTAAACCTCTAAAACATAAACCATCCTTCTTCCAAAGCAAATACCACTTGCAGTACGCAGGACCAGACCTGTTCTCAGGTGCAGCAGTGCAAATCTAAATTTAGCTGCACGTGTTTTCATGGAATCATCTAAATGCACACGAGTGCAAGTGGGATTTCTTTTTTTCTCATTCATCCTCAGGGTGCCTTCCAAGCAATGTGGTTCAAGTTTAGACAGGTGGAGCAGAGCTACGGAAGCACACACATCTCTCCAAACGCTGGGTGCTATTTTATTACACTAATCCATTCAAAAGCCTGTCTTAAAACCTGATTTGGACAACTCTGAGAGTGACAGAGCACTGGAAGGGGCTGCCCAGGGGGGTTGTGGAGTCTCCTTCACTGGAGACATTTAAAACCTGCCTGGATATGTTCCTGTGTGACTTGGTCTAGGAGATCCTGCTGTGGCAGGGGGATTGGACTGGATGATCTTTCAAGGTCCCTTCCAATCCCTAATGATTCTATGATTCTATGAATAAAGGGGAAATGAAACCAGTTATCTTCAACCCAAAGGGGCCAGATACACACTAAAGCACCACTGGTAAATTGAAGAGGTCACATCAGATTTACCATGAGGTCTGAGAGCAGTGACCACCACTGATGACGAGTGTGTCACACCGGCGCGGGCTGTGCCTCTGTCTTGACTGCTTAGCTGTTTGCAGTGCCTCACTGTGCACAAAAGTAAAGTAAGAGCTGACTATAGCCTGCATGTCTCTGTCCTAGAATCATTAGGGATTGGAAGGGACCTCAAAAGATCATCTAGTCCATAGTCCAGAGCATAGATAATGGAAAATACTATATACAGGGGGTACACACATCTCACTTGACCTACACAACAGCTCTTCCCAGGTATTTAGAATCATAGAATCATTAGGGATTGGAAGGGACCTCAAAAGATCATCTAGTCCATCTCTCCTAATTGAAAACATCCCCCAGTCCTGTGAAAATGAGAGGCTGTCTGCCCAGCTGAGATTTAGTGAATCACCAAAGCCCATCACAGCACCGAAACCACAGGCCTGCTCCTAGGCTGAAGCAGGGATGCAAGAGGTGCACCAAGAGGGACCCAAGAGCCTCAACAAGCTTGCTGAAGCCCAGGGGGTGACTGCCAGTGGATTCAACGTTCTTCAACCATGGTGCACAGCGGTGTGCTGCCTGCTACCCCCTGGCATGGCAATAAGTGCATCTGCACGTGAGTTCTCAGACGAGACACGGGCTTTTGGAACTTGGGAAACAGCCTTCTGCTAGAGGCTGGAACTGGCGGGTTTGCTCTGATTAACATTTGTGTCAGGAAGAGCTTTGCTACTGCCAGGGCTGGTTTCCTGGAGAAGAAGTCTGCCTTGGGGAAATGCCACAGTGGCAGGGATAGATGCCACCCTGAGCTTCATTTGTCAACCTCTCAGAAGCACCAAAAGACACTGGCTCTTCCTAGAGCAGAAAGCAAGCAAAAGCCAGAGTCTCCAGCTCTCACTTCTGAGCCCGCAGCAGCAGTGAGCAGGCACATAAATTCTCCTAAATCCTTTATCATATATGACTTCTTCCAAGGTGAGGTGCTTCTGTGGTGCAAAAGTGCACTCCAGCCCTGTCCCCAGTCCCTAACAACTGGCAGGCAGTTTCCACTTGCCTGCTTGCTTTTCCTCTGGCTCCCACACAGGATGTTTCAGAGAGTGTCTACACACCCACTCTGATGTAGCGTGAGGTGCGTAAACACACGGTGTTTATTGCAGTGCGATAACACGAAGCCTCGTGTAACCAAACATTGGCTTGGAGGCCAACTTTCGGGCTAGTGCCATTCTTTTATAGTAGTCATAAACTCCAGCTTTTATAACTGATATGTTGACAAACTCCCGCCTACGACACCAAGCGTAGCCATCACAAACCGTTAGAGTCTAGAGTACTTGACACCACCCAGAATCAGTTGTTCCACGGTGCAGTGTGGGCCAGTTACTCAACTAATAAGGCAACAAATACCCACGTAAAAACATCACAGCGCATTTCAGATTGGCTTGAGAGGATGTCCTGATCCCAAGCAGAAACACCTCACTCAGGTGAGATTTTACCTGCTGAGAACGTGAGCTGGATCTGCTCCTCGATGATCTCCAACGCAATGAAGTCGTGCTTCTCATTGAAACGCCCGTTGTAGAGAAGGAGAGCGTTCCTTTCCCTGGTTGCAAACCTAGAACACGGAGACAAGGGGATAGTTCACGCTTAACAGCTTATGAATTCAAGACGGACGGTCAAGTTGCCCAGAAGAAAGCTGGTATTGTGCTTTGCAGAAAAACAAGCCCTTGAATCTTTCTTCAGATGGAAAATTATAGAATTGAGGAGTGAGCTGCAGGACAAATCCTATTCTTTCACAATTGAAAGAGGCAGGGAAGATGGAAATTAGAGAAATCTGCTTTTCAGAGGTCACAGAATCACAGAACATTAGGGATTGGAAGGGACCTCAAAAGATCACGCAGTCCAATCCCCCTGTCACAGCAGGATCACCTAGACCAGGTCACACAGGAACTGCCCAGGGGGGTTGTGGAGTCTCCTTCACTGGAGATGTTTAAAA